>JAXCLR010000063.1:23594997-23610712 GCA_035584095.1 Annona squamosa | reverse complement strand
TTTTCAATCATTTCTACACAATTATCCATACAACTAACCTATCTATTTTAACTTTATTCTCTTTACTTCTCATCATTGCTCCTATTATATCACATCATTTTCTATCAATGTGACAACTTCTATCTCAAAAACTTTTCATCAAAAGTTTTACCCCCAACCAAACACACCCTTCATGTTAGACGAATGATGGAAATTTTCCATGTATGGATGAAAGAAAAAAAAAATTCCTGCCGTGTGATCAGGGCAACAATCCTGAGTCGCGTTTACCAACCAAAACGATCCCGGAGTAAGGCTTGTAGGCAACTCGGTTCGGGGCGCCACAGATTGTTCTTCCACCATTTTATATTACTTAAGACTCTTTATGATTCTTTTATCTTAAAAACATTTGATCTATGTCTTGAGTCTTGAATCTTTAAGTCTTGGAATGCATAAAAGAAGTCCAAATGTGTGATCTCGATCCTCCATGAAAATATGCAACTTTTGCTGGCTTTGGTCTTCATTTGGTCTTCATTTGATCCAAGTCGAGCATTGAGTCGACTTGATATGCAAGTTCCGCACTAAAGTCGAAGCTGGAGTTGACTTGGTCTGCGACTTCACCCAAGTTGCATGCGGAGTCGACTTGGAATGCAACTTCGGCAACTCTCGTTCTCGATTTCAACTCTAGACAGAAAATCATGGTTGAAGTCGATGCTGGAGTTGACTTGGTCTGTGACTTCACCCAAGTCGCATGCGGAGTCGACTTTGTTTGCGACTTTGGTAGCTTTGCTCCCTAATTTCAATGCTGGATGAAAAATGTCACTTGAAGTCGCTGCTGGAGTCGACTTGGAAATCGACTTAACCTATCTTGCTTCATTTTCTGCAATTGTATATCTTTTAATCATTTTCATAAACATATTATTAACCAAAACTTACTCAAATTGATTTGTTAATCCTCAAAACATAGACTTGGCTTATTTTTTACATGTTTCCAATAATCAGTACGATATAGTTTAGGCTTTATCTTGATCATTTTGGCAAATTCAATCCATCTATTGTATTTAATACTACTTGTCTTAGTTAAAAAGTATGTGTAAGTCATATCTTCTAAAAATATATAAAAATGCTTATAAATTTAGAAAATTACTTGGATCCATGCATTAAGTTTTATAATATTTAGAATCACATAAGACCATTATTTTCGGTAGTAAGAATATTTTAAATGGTTTTAAATGTTAGAATGAGAACTTGTGTCCTTATAATAAACGAGTTATTTTTAATAAATTTAAAATCAATCTTAAGTGATTCTTAATTTAGAAAATGGTACAAGTCCTTAATTAGGATAATTTTTAGTATTTTAAAAAAACAAATAGTGTTAAATACAATGGATGACTTGGATTTGGCAAAACAATCAAGATGGAGCCCAAACTAAACCATCCTACTTATTCGAATTGATAGTACAAGATGTACTGAAGATATTATCTCACTATACATATATATATATATATATATTGATCACATCAAGAGAATTCTAAATACCATTTATATAGATTTGAGTATTGTTTTGTACATTTAAAAAATATATTTCATTAGCATAAAAGAATTTCTTGATTAAAATATATAAGCGAGTAATGTCAAAAAGAAGGGAGGAGGCATTAAGTATTTAGTAGTCACGAATATTTATGAAGTTTATCGTAATATTTTGTGGAACCTATGGGTTTTGAGCCCATTTGATCATCAATCAAAATTCAATTTGATTAGTACATTTAAACATCATTTTCAAATTACAACAATAAAAAATATTTTGATTAAGTACTATGCATATCGGATTGTGTTTGTATAGAAATATTTTATAGAATGATACATTTATTTAAGAAGAATTTTTAAGGGTTCCAATATAATTAAGAGTTTAACTCATATATTATATTTAAATTCATCATTTACTTTTACAAATTTATAAGTTTTAAAATTTTCAAAAATAATTATGAGACATCTAGTTTGTAGGAGCTGGAGTCCTTATATCTAGTTTGCAAATGGTGATCAAGGAGAGAAGATGGTGTAGTATATATTTTATACATGTGGATTTCCATTATATTTTTCAAAATAGCAACAATGTTGTAAACTATTTGACAATTTTTGTCATTAATGTGGTCAAATCTAATTTTATATGAGTAGAAATCCTTCACATTATATTCAATGATGCTGATTGTATGCTCCTGAGAGCACTAAACCTCAATGCTTCGGGGTGCATATATCTATTTTTAAATTTTTTTGAAATTTTTTATACAAATGTTAATCTAAGTATATTTCATATGTATATCAATTTTTACCATTTTTGGAGGTTTTTAGTTTTTTTGAATTTTTTAAAAATTAAAAAAATCTAAAAATCTCCAAAAATGGTAAAAATTGATATACATGTTAAATACACTTATCTTAATAATTTCATGAAAAAATTTTGAATATTTTTTTTAAAATGAATATACACACCCAAGAACATAAAACCAGCATCCTATATTTATGCCCATTTATATAATAACATTTGTTATGTTATTAATGAAATATGCATGTACTGTTATTTCACTTCCACTTAATTTGGGTTGTGAAGTGGTCTTTTAATGAGACATCTAAATTTTATTATAAAAAATTTAAGAAGAAAATTAATTTATTTGTATATTTAGAAGACTGTTTGGCAACAATAATAACTTTTTAATCTAAAACTTCTTACTCTTCATAACTAACCTATTTTTAATCATTTCTTTATATCTTCAAATATAAGTACTTTACTTTTCAATCATTTCTACACAACTATTCTTACAACAAACCTATCTATTTTAACTTTATTTTCTTTATTTACCATATCACTTCATTTTTTTTCTAGTTCAAAAACTTTTACTCCAAAAAATTTTCATCCAAAAATTGTATCACTTCCTAAAAACATCCAAAATTAAAACATTTAATTTAAAATTACTATAAGAACGCAACCAAGGATGATAACCAAACACCACGGGAGTAAATTTACAAAATCGTATGAAAGGTTGAAAGAATTATTGAGAAAATACATACACCATGGTTTATCTAAATAGCAAATAGTCCAAATTCTATAAGAAATTACCTAATTACTATAAACAGATGGTAGAAGTATCATGTGGAGGGAGATTTAATAAAAGTGAATATGAAGCATATGCTTCATTTGAAATGTATAGTGAAAATTTTATTAATCATGCTTCACCTTCATCATGTGAGAGAAATATGAGCCTAGCTAAAAAAGTAGGATTATATGAAGTTAAAAAATTATATATAACTAAATTCAAGATAAATATGAATTTCATTGCATAAAAATTAGAAAAATTAGAAAATATAGATGAGATAACACATGAATTAAGAAAAAGGTTACCAATTGGGCCAAAAGGTTGATCAAATATAGAACAACTTACTTTCACCTCATCCACATTCTAGTTTTCAATCGTCTAAAGAAGTATGAGCCTTATTTGCAAGTTTAGCCTCTCCCCTATATGAACGATCCACTTTAGCACGACTACCATCTTTTATTCAAGAATATGTTCAAGGGTCCCAAGGATTTTCTAAATCTAATTGTGATCCATTTTCAAACACTTATAGTCCAAGATGAAGAAATTATCCTAATTTTTCTCAAAGAAATCGACCCCCTATGATGAATTTTTCTGCCTGGCAAGTCCATGGACCTCCCATGCAAAATTAAAAAAAATCAAATTCTGCCTAATTTTCAGAAAATATGTAACCTAGAGGACCACAAATTCATCCATAAACTAATTATTCCTCATCTTAGCCTAATTACTAACCACCCCTTCAAGTTAACAGACTTGATGAGAGAATTAAGAAATTAGAAATGTTAATCTTAGTCCAAAATCAATCTTATAACAATCCATTATAAGTTAAAAAATTAAATGGATCAAATAACCGAGGTCAACATGAGGAGAGAAGTTAATATCTACCCAATCAACCAATTGCTAATCCAAGAAATCATCCGCTAGGTTTTCCAAACTAACTAGCACAATTACCACAAAAACTCTAGTTTAAAAATACTAAAGCAATTTCAAAATTATGAAGTAATAAAATCTAGTCTAAAGTTCCACCAATTAGGCCAAGAAATGGTGGTTATAGAATATGAAAAAGATTTAATTGAAGATAAGTTGAAAAGTGGCGATAAAGAAAAGAAGTTAATTAATGAAGATTTGGGTAGACACTAGCAAAAAGTCCCTTTTCATGCTACTTTAGAAGCAAAACAAACTAACAGACAAAAGTTGGCTCAAGATGAGGAGACAATGGAATTATTTAAACAAGTTATAACACCTCAGGTATTGGTAGCTATAAAAATGGACGATTATATATAAAATGTAGCCTGAGCAACCATATGATGTATGATTTTGAAAATGAAAGGTTAAATATACAAAAGATTATGTAAGTTGTGGCAAATGTGCAAAATCTTGTTAGTGAGAACTAGGGAGTTGAATTTTGATAAATGACTTAGTAGAAGCCTGAGATAGATTCTCATGTTTTTTAGGTGATTTTGGACATGTAGGAACCCTTGATTTGATTAAATGATAAATGTTTGAGATTTGACTCTCATGCATGGATTTTGAACTAAAAAAGGGTATTCTTTGGAGTTTACTAGATTCGAAATGTGTTTAGGCATGAGTGAGATGGCTAACATGTTTAGAATATTTATAGATGATTATGGGTATGATTTGAATGATAGACTTGACAAAATGAAAAAAATAACTTAGCTGTATAGTTAAGCTCAATAGAACTGAGACAGTGAAAAAATCAAGAATTAGTGATGCTCATCATAATTAAACTATGCTCGTAAATCTTGGGAATGAATATGAGATGATGATTATGAAAATTAAGACATTTGGGCTAATGTTGAAAATTCGATGAGAAATGAACTTAACGATACAATGTTGGAAAATAACATAGAACTTGATGGTTTCTAGCATGAATGAAAGCTAGATGTATATGTAATATGAAAGAAGCAATTCTTGAGGTATTAGGTGTGCCAGATGCCATTTGGCCCAATGAGACGTCTATTTGAAGGAAAGCTAAAGCAAGTAGGGAGATGCAAAGGCATCTAAATTCCATCATGAAATAAGAGGCCAAAAAGGAGATAGTTAAGTGACTTGATGTAAGTATCATTACCCAATCTCAAATATCAAGTGGGTGAGCCTAACTTGGGTAGTACCTTAGAAATATGCCTCACTATAGTGAGTAATGACAAAGATGAAATTGTACCTCACTAGGATGTCAACTAGTAGCGAGTTGGCATTGACTCTCAAAAATTGAATGCAATGACCAAGAAAAATCATTTTCCGGTCTCATTCATCAATCAAATTTTGTAAAAGTTATTCAATCAAAATTAATTTTGTTTCCTAAGGGCATTTCAGGTATAATCAAGTTGCTTTTTGCCTAAAAGATCAAGAAAACACTACAATTACTTGTCCGTATGGTGCATTTGCTTTTAAGAGAATACCATTTGAGCTATGCAATGCCCCAACAATATTTCAAAGGTGCATGATGACAATATTCTAGATATATTAGAAGAATCCGTTGAAGCATTTGTCGATAATTTTCACTATTTGATGATTCATTTGTTAGTTACTTGAAACATTTGGAAAAGATGTTAAATAGGGGCATAAAAACAAATTTGGTGTTAAATTAAGAGGTAAGTAACTTCATGGTTAGAGAAGTATAGTTCTTAGCCATATAATTTTAGAAAAGGGGATAGAAGTGGATAAATCCAAAATTAATTAATTATTAAATTACCTCATCTAACCTTAGTTAAGTATGTTCAATCATTTTTAGGTCATTTTGGCTTTTATCATCTATTCATTCATGACTTTTTAAAAATCTCTTGATCTTTAACAACCTTGTTATCCAAAGATATCCCATTTCACCTAGATGAATCTTATTTAAAGGCATTTATCTTATTAAAAGAAGCATTTTCTAAACCTCAAATTTATCAAACTCCTAATTGGCCTTTGTCTTTTGAAATTAAATGTGAATCCTTTGATTGTGTTGCTACTACAATTTCGAGACAAAGAGTAAATAAATGTCTTGTTTTGATCTATTATGCAAGTCACACACTTATGGAAGCTCACATGAATTATACCACTATTGAAGAAGAGCTTTTTCTCGTTCATATCTTTTAAGGGTAAAAGTCATTCTTTATTCAAATCATTGAAGCCTCAAGTTTCTACTATCTAAGAAAGAGACCAAATCTAAACTTATTAGATGGATTCTTTTAATACAAGAATTTGACCTTCAAATTAAAAATAGAAAAAGGAAATAAGAATGTAATAGCCGATCACTTCTCCCAAATTACAATATGAGAAAGCAATCCTATGAATGATTGTTTTCTTAATGAACATCACTTGGCGATTTCCCGCTCATTAACTGCATGGTTTGCACACATTGTCAATTAATTAACTGCATGGTTTGCACGCATTGTCAATTATAAGGTAGTACGACAAATTCCAAAAGAATGAACTAAAATTGAGAAAGATTCTTTTCTTAGGATAAGTATTATATTTAGGAGGACCTAGAACTTTTGAAAATTTATTTTGATAGCATCATTCGTCGATATGTTTTGAAAAATGACCAACAAGGCATCTTGAATTTTTATCATAATATTGAATGTGGTGGGCATTTCTATAGTAAGAAGACTATAGCAAAAGCACTACAAAAAGATTTTTATAGGCCAACATTTTCTAAAGATGTTAATACTTTTAGCTGATCTTGTCCTAAGTATCAAGCACTAGGAAACATCTCAAAGAGAGTCATGATGCCTTTGAACCCCATCATTGTGCTTAAAATATTTAACATATGGGGAATTGAATTTATAGTACCATTCCCACCATCTTTAGAGTATGAGTAAATTTTAGTGGATGTAGACTATCTCTAAATGGATAAAAGTTATAGCAAATAGGAAAAATAATAACAATGTGGTTCATAAGTTCATTTATAAAAATATTTTTTCTATGTTTGAATTTCCTTGGGCCATCATGGTGGTGGAGAAACTCACTTCACTGATGATCAATCTAAGGTCATATTTAAGACAAAATCAATTACAAAGTCACAACAACTTACCATCCTCAAACCAATGGACAAGTGAAAGTTTTTAGCAAAGACTAAAATTATCTTACAAAAAACTATCAAGCAAGACTGTAAAGATTGGTCAAAAAAGTAATATGATGAATTAGGGATATAAAGGACTACATTTAAAATACCAATTAACATGTCTCCCTTTAGATTGGCATATGAAAAATTATGTCATCTTCCAATTGAGTTAAAATATAGGGCATATTGTGCCATTAAGAAATTTAATTTGGATTTGGACTCTGCTGGTACAACTAGATATTCGAAGTTGAACAAACTAGTTGAATTATATAATGAAGCATATGAAAAATTCCAAGTTTATGAATCCAAGATGAAAGCATTCCACGACTAATACATCTTCCAAAATATTTTTTGATCCTAACCAAAAAGTCTAATTATTTAATTCTAATTTACATTTAGATTTTAGAAAATTATAATCTTGATAAGATGGGCCTTCTATTGTAAATAAAGTATTTTACAAAAGTGTTGTTAAAATCCTTAATTCAAAGAGTGGGAATACTTTTTTTTTATAGAGTGGGAATACTTCTATAATGAATAGTCAATGACTTAAAATATATATTGATGGTTTTTCTAATGACAAAATCATTGATGAAGTCAAACAGATTGGCCCATATTGATTTGAGCCTCATTACATCTAGTTAAAGACATTAACTTTAGCACTCATTAGAGGCAACCTAATATTTTCCTTGTTTGCCTATTTTTATATTTCAAGATAAAAGTGGTAGCAAATTGAAGATTGTGGGTTTTCAATCATTCTATCATCAACATCCCAAGTTGTCTCGTTGATTACTTTTGTTTTTTTGATTGCATATTTCTATCATATTGCATGTTCCATTAGGGACGAGAAGTATAATTAAGTTGGAGGTGAGGACTAAATGATTGTTTGACTTTTCCACTCTTACTCCCAAAAATTTTTTCAAAAAAATGAAATTAAAAAATTAGTTAAATTTTATTTAGGATGAAAAGAAGGATATATATTTAAAAAATTAAAAGAGAGTACAAAAAGAGAGAGAAAGAAAGCTTGAGAAAAAGAGAGCATAAAGGTAAGATAAAAATAATAATAATTGAATCTAGACTCATAACAAACATAGAGACTCACGTATAACTATGAGGATTTGAAATAATCCTCAATATCTTGAAATGTAATGAGGGAAAGAAAAAACTGAGATGAAAATAGTAAAAATACTACTATAATTTTGATACCAATTTTTCCTAAATCCTAACTTGGATAATTCAAAATAATTTGTTCATCTTGCACTAATTGTCAATTAGTTCATATGCATGTGTTATGCTCTTTTGTGTGCATCATGAGGAAATTTTCGCTTATGTAAATCGATAAAATTTCCTTATGAAGCTCATTGCTAAAATTGAAAAAACATTAAGATTTTAAAATTTAACTAATTGCATTGCTAAGGCATTGCCACGATTAAGTTAGGGGTGCGATAATTCATTCCATATATTTTGATAATGATGTCATACTTTTAATTATCAAATGACTAATTAAATAAAGATTTTATGCAAAATTGTTTGAAAGCAATACTTTGGGAAAAAAATTTATTACAATTTTGAACTTCTAATCAACATCTTAAGATTTGATAAATAAAATAGGCCGTCTTCCATTATTTCGGTATTTTGTGATATCGCTATTTTCTGATGAAATTAAAGTACACATATTATAAGGAATCCAATGGCCTAAAAGATAACCTAAAATATTACTAGTCTATTAAATTAATTTGAAAAACACTTATGCATTTTTAATAGGAAAGTCAAAATGAGCCATTAAGCATAATATTTTAAAACAATAAATAGGATAATTTTATCTATTTGGGAATGATAAATTGAAATTACATTAATTTAATGAAATTTTATGTGCTTGAAATGAGTTACAAATATTCGTTAGCCTATTTAAGATGACGTAAAATTATAAATTATTTTAATCAATATGTTGTACAGCTGAATGGAAAAATGTACACCACTGGAACCCAAACTTTGTGCTCCATCACCCCCAAACCATCTTCAATGGCTGTTGTTCTTGGCTCAAGCAGTTTCCACTGCAACTGGTCATCGCCGATAAAAACGAGCCGCCGAGCAACACATCGCCATCTTCATGTAACACCTGCAATTGCATCAAACACAATAGCAACAGCAGGTGCCTCTCCATTAAATCCGGCCGGCAGCACCACGCATCTCAAAATCAATGGTCTTTCCCTGTCTAAGTAGTAAAATCCCATCTACAAAGATCGCATTTCAACCTACAACAAAATAAATATCCAGCAAGCCCAACCACTCCTCTTTCTGTCTTCAAACAGCACCAGTTTCCATAAATACCTAGCAGCAGCTTATTTGAAGAATGTCGGCCGTAGCAAGTCTGCCAGCAGTCCAGTTCCATTTTGCACCAACAGCTGTAACCCATTAATTCTAGCCAAGCAAAAATTAGCAGAGGTCCAGAAAAAAAATTTAATCCTATGTAATGGCGTATGAGTGAATCCAGCTAGCCATGTCTATTTTCCCGTCCAACAACCGATTGACAGCCCTTTACAAAAATTCACATCGGCGTAGAGTTTCAACTGTAGTCTCTTGTTCCTCATTAAACCAGCAACTTTCATTCATCTGTTATCTCTACTAAGAACTAACGACTGGGGAAAACCGTCTACCAACTACCGATGACCATTAATCTTAATAGTATACTTCTGCTACGTTCGAAGCAATCCAGCCATGAATTCGTGTAGATTTGCATCACCATTTAGTAAAGACTGTAATTAACCATCCATTACCAACCAACTTGCTAACATAAATCTGCAACCGCTCTCCATCTTTCTGATTTCAAGAAGAGGCCTCCAACTAGTCAACAACACATTTTTTATTATTTTTAAAAATTATTTTTTACAAAACTGTTATTCTAGTTATGTTTAATCTATAAACTAATTTTTACCAATTTTAGAGATGTGTACATATTTATTTTGGATTTTAAACATAGAGATATTTTAGTCATTTTAAATTGTTGAAGCGTGACTAAAATATACTTATATTTAAAAATCCAAAATAAATATGTCAACATCTCCAAATTTAGTAAAAATTAATTTATAAATTAAACATAAGTAGATTAACGTTTTACAAAAAAAAATTGAGAAAAACAAAAGCATATGTTTTTGGATCAGTCTGAAATGATCATTTTGTTTCAAAAATTCCACAACTCCAATCACAGCCTGTTTTCAAATTTGGTAGCCTTATTTTGCCATTGATAGTGAAATAGATTGTCATATCTAATGTGAACAGCTTTAACAAATCTATTGGCAACTATTCTCTCCAAAAGCATTGAGATGGAAAGGCATAAGGAATAGAAGGTGACTAAGTAGGGGAATAAACAGTAGAAACCAAAACATCTTAAATGAAGAAGAGACATGAATCCAACATCGTTGGGATTACATTCTACCCCAATGATTTCTCATCTATAAATCAAGGATCCCATCTAATGGGAGACCACATACAAGTAGCTGGGAAATGTATAAAGAGTGTATTCATTACTCTTCAATAGTGATCTACATCAACTTCCTCTAGTAAAGAAAAATTGTTCTTTCGTAGATGATTTTTGCTTTGTAATTTTTAGTTTAGATTCATCGCTTTCCTTCTTAATGATTTGTTAGGTTAATTTGCTTTTATTTCCTAGTTCTTTTATGTTGTAATTTTAGGTCAGATTATCTTCATTTCTAGTTATTATTAGCTTTGTAATTTCTTTTTAAATGAGTAATTGGTAAATTTTTATTTTATAATTCTTAGTTGCTAAATTTCAATCACTTTTAATTCAAGATCTTTTATAACAATTCAAAATTTCCCTTTGCCTCTCCATGGCAATTGTAAGTGACTCATATTTGGAATTTGGTGGCCTAATCTAGCACTAGTTTTTTAATTGGCTTAATCCAACCCAAATTTTCTCACAGACCCAATCGTACCCAAGTTTCCAGCTAATCTAATTGAGCATAAGTTTTTTAGTTGTCCTAGTTCGGCCAAGATTTTCTAGCTAGCCCTGTTAACCTGGTTGAAGCCATTTAATCCTGTCATCATGTTAGGTTTGAAACATTTAGCTAAACCTAGTTACGGTTAGTTACTCAAGTCCAACGTCATTCACATTGAGCTCAAACTCCAACGTCACATCAGGTAAGTCAGTCTTGGTCTAGACTAGACCATTGTGGGGACTGACATCCCTCTTGTGCATACCATCACCACAACAGCTAATATTCCTTTCATGCACACTACAATTGCTAATAGTCTGATAAATTATAACATATTTTATTAGTGTTTTCACACCAATTCTGAGGGTAGATGGCTTCATCGTTATGTTAAATTATTTAAAAATTATATTTTAATAAAAAATTTATTTATTAAATTCTAAGTCTCAACGTATGGAAATTTTTTGAATTATTTTTTTTCAGGTTCACTTCATAACTTCATAATATTTCCGCTTGAAATTAAACAAAGGATTTCCTACAAGGGAATTGTACATACGAAATTTTTTGATCATTATTGAGATGTTTAAATGATGTGTATGGAAATTTAAGAAATTAAATTATTAGATTGCAGAAAAAGTGCAGCGTATGCACATCATCCACACATACCACCAGAGCATGAAGTTGAAAATGCCCTATTATCTCAAGCCAACCCCTTCAATAGAGACAGTCAATGACAAATCTAGCATCACCATCCAGCAATGATCTCACCGGTTAGCAAGATGAAAACCACAGAATAAGCAAACATTCGAAAGCTAGAGAAAGCCCTTTAAGGTTGATGGAAATTGCAATTAGCAGCTTGCATGGCGACCATCTTAGCTACTATTTCCATCTCCATTATAAATAAAAAAACCACTTCGAGTAATAGATGCAAGCTTCCATCGCAAAAATTTAAACTAATAACAATAGGTTCTCTCCAAACTCCAACACTAATGGTATGAAAACCAACCTAAAGATGCAACTAGGCAAAGCACATGTGGGCGAGATGTGCATAACAAGCTAACCAAGAAAAGCCTAGTCACAGTAGCAAATCTATGTTCGTCTGCAGTAATTCATCTTAGCCATTGGAATGGTGTAACCAAGTAAACGTCAGCGTGCAGCAAAGCAAAAAACATGGTTTAGATCAAGCAATATACATTTCAAATTAAAATTAATTGATACGCAAATAAGTAATGCAAGCCACATAAGTTTTAGTTCGACGCAAGTCACCATTAATAAATTGGGAGCAGTTGGGTAGTCAAAAGATTGAATCTAGTTCTTAGAATTGAGTTTCTATACATGCAATGGGAGCAAGGGTACTAAGAGGAATTGAAAACAAAAATTAATTTCTAGAGTTCCTTCTATACTCTTTTATCTCATGTTTTATTTTTATTTGAGATGAGTATTATTTATAAAATATTGCGTTTCGAGTTGTTATTATTAATTAAATTCCTTTTCTAGAGTTTGAAATGGAATTTTATAAGGATCTTGATTAATTATATTTCCCATTGAATTATGGCCTTGAGTTATTTGTTTAATCTATGCTTAATAGTTTTAATGGCCTTGTCATTAATTAAATTAATATAGGAATCTTACATAGTTCTTAACAAAGATAATATGAGATTAGACATAATATTAAATGGCATATGTTCATGCTTTTGTATGTTTTGCTAATGGCATATGAATATATCATTTAGCCTTATATGATCATTATTAGAGTTTGTGTGCATTACTGAATTCTAAATTGGTTCTCATGGACTGATAGGGAACTCATATTAAAAAGTTACAGTTAATGTAATTCGACTAATACACATAACATTATCATGCTTTAGACCAATAACTCATGCCAATGAATTAAATTAAGGAAAATATGATACGTTTCACATTTAGTTGTAAACCCCGGATCTATCCATCTAAAAGAACCATTTGTGTCCTTGTTGCTAAGGCTTGATAGATTTATTTTAATTTTCATTTTAAAATTATTTATTGTCTGGATAACAATATTGTAACTATGTGATTGTGGGCATTGACAATCTTATTAAATTTTTGATAATTAAAAACTAATTGAAATATAAGCAAAAACTAACATGTTTTAGGCATTTCGAAGCTTTTAAAGTTAAAACAATAAATAAATAAAGATCATGCACAAATTAAATGAAGAAAGTCACATTTGATCAACTCCAACAAATGTAAAAGTGTCAAACATTTATGACAAGAAGATTGTAAACATGAATGTCAAGTGAGATCTTAATGAAATCTATCTCACATAAATCTAAAAGTGAGATCCAAGATGGATGGATCTCAATATCAATCTCATATTGGAGATAATTTGAAAAGAGGAGACTTGAAGAATTATGCAAAGTGTGGAATCCATCTCAAGTAAAATCTTAATTGAGATTCAAATTCAGATCAATGTCAAATATAATCTTAAAACAATCATTATAATTTGAAGATATTAAGAAGGAAGATGTTTGAAGATGAAGAGTGAAATCTAAGTTCTACATCAGTCTTAGACAAAAATTAAAGCTTAGATCAATTTCAACACCAATTTCAATTAAGTAGAGAGAGAAAATATAGAACTAAAGAGGAATTAAGTCTAAGATTGATCTTAGTTGCGAGATCAATTTCATAAGACCAATTCCAGCATCAATCTCACTCAATTGAAGCAGAGTATATAGAGATCCAAAAGGATTATAAGTGTCAGATTAATCTCACTTATGATATTAATCTCATCCAAATCTCTTCTAAAATGAACTTTAAGATGCCCAATTTTCTTCAATGTATAAAATTGAAGACTAGGTCAATCTTAACATCAATGTAAACATTAGATCCAAGATGAAATCAATTTCACTTAGACATGAAAATGTCAAGTTGAATGTTTAAATAAAATATCCATTTTAATGTGAAGACCGAACACCAGATCAATATTGAAATCAATCTCAATATCAATGTCAATGTGAGATCTAAGATAAGATTGATGTTTAAATTTAAGCGTTGTAGCAAAAAATATACACCAATGATCATATCTCCCCAAAAGTATTTAAAGCATGAGTTAGTACATAAGAGGGGTTTGCTAGAGCACTTGTTTAGCTTCTACCTTCTTCTCATGCATTTAAGTGTTTAGGGTTAATATTGAAGCTTTAATACTCTATTTCAAGAAAACATTCAACTCACAACACCTATTTCAACATTTCCAACAAAGCTTCTTGTGCCTATTGATTTACATATCTATAAAGTGTAGTTGTTCATTGATTTACTTATTTTATTTTTCTGGTACCAGTATTAGGGACCAAGTCTAAGAAGAGCTTGAAGTGAAAATTGGTTTGAGTCCTGCTCGCCAATCACCTATATACTTGTATTATACTCCCTAAAGCTAGAATTTAGAAGGACCAAATGTTTTAAATTGTATTATAATATAATAGTAGAACAAAAGGTATAAGAGGTGTGCTTTTGAAAGAGTAGTGTAGGGAACAATTTCTGCTACAAATCTTGTGTTATTGTGTGTGCTTGACTTTTTGCTTTCATTTCATATATCTATTGTTAAAACACATATCCTCAATAGACCTGCATCTTTTCATTATAAGGAATTGATTAAATTAAGGATTTGAAATTAAAGATTGATTAATTTTAATAATTGAATTCATCTCTTTCTCTCTCGAATTTAGCTAGCTTAATAAAGACCAATAGATACTCTACTCATCATTATATATTTTTTTACTGATAATGTGCACTTGCATTAGAAAATTCACAACACCCTCTCACATTGGTGAATTATTTGACATTAAGTTTCTTAGCGATTACAAATTAGTTTGTGTTCCCATCTGCAACCATGCAATACTCCTTTATTAGCATTTGAGTCATAACCTACGTTATATCTCCATCCGCTACTTTGAAAAACTCATGATTCATTCATCCTAAAAGTAAAACTCTGCACTACTTTCATCCATTGTGATGAATAACATGATCCCCACATGATATCTACCAAATATATATCTAGTTGTTTTCATTTTCTGCAAATTACTAGGCACTCCTTCATCTATTCATCATAATGGGTAACATGGTCCCCAAACGACATCATCAAAATCCTTGGGTCATATGGTCAACACATAACATCTAGGGGTGCAACTCGAGCTCATGAAACTTGGGTTCATCTTGACCCTAACCCTAACCCTATGTATAAAACATCAACCCTAACCCTAACTCCAACCCTATTTGTAAAACCTGAACCCTAACCCTATTTTTGAAAATCGGGTTTGGGTTGAGTTTCGGGTTGAAATTTATATTGATGAATTTACATTTTATTTAGAAGTGATAAGTTTAGAATTTCATATGAATAAATAATAATAATAATAATAAATCATGTAAGTAAACATAATAATATATAATCAAACTAATATTTTTTTAAAATATTAATATAAAGAATATTTCTAGAAAAAATTTAACAACAAAACTAAGATAAAGGAAAAAATTAATAAGTGTAGAAGTGAATGATAGAAATAAAAGATAAATATAAATGAAATAATATATTTTATTTACAATAAAATTACAATATGCCAAATATATATTCAAATATAGATATAATAACATAAAATATGAAGAATATA
>JAXCLR010000063.1:23543743-23565353 GCA_035584095.1 Annona squamosa | reverse complement strand
GATGCTTTAAAATTTTGCTGGGAAAAATTAAGCATTTATTCTCAAAGCCGCGGGAAAATAATTTCACATTCAACCAAGAATGAACTTGAATTGAATATTGAATTTAATATTTTATTTCTCACGAGGCTGGAACAATAGGGTGTGTAAAAGCTCATGTAATAAGTATGTGTTATATGGGCGTAACGACTTGAGAAGTCAAAAGAATTATGTATGTTAATGCAAATCGGTTGAAAAACTGAGTTAAATGCAAGCAAAGAAAATATATGAATGTTATATCATTCTTATATGTATAGACAAAGGCAAAGGGATAAGCCAAACGGGAAGCTAAGCAAGCAAGGTAAGCAAGCAGCTTTCTAAACGATTTTGATTTTCATTACAAAGTATTTAAGGATGGCTATTCCTTATTTTTATGAGTATTGAAATGTTTATTTCTGTTGAAATAAATGATTGCTTATGGTTTCGCAATTATGCTTGAAATGTGTTGAAACATGAGTTTATCCAATATTTCATTGAAACGATGCTTTGAAAGAGATGGTGCATAGAATTCTCTACATGAGAATGACAAGTTCCATGTGTAAGAGGGTACATGATGCCGGGGTGACTAAAAGTCATGCATGGAATGACAATTAAGTAGGCTAGTCGAGGTAGTAAGTGGACAAGGAGTCTCCCTTGATGTTGCCAAGTCGGTAGGTCCGGCGCAAAGGATGGAAAGGATCATGTCATGAGAGAGGGTTCCCCGTGCTAGCGTATCGTCACATGAAGGATAACATCATCAATGGAAATGATGAATTTGCACATCCCATGTTTATGAAATCTTGACGAATGGTTTCGTGAATGATTTTTCAAGAATGATTTTCATGAAATGTTTATGAAAAAGTTTCTGCTTCGCAGGTAGTTGATCACTTGCTAAGTGTCTCTACTGAACGGAGGGAAATGTTTTTAAAGAATTTTGCTTTCAAAATGAATTACATGAAAACCCTAAGCTTGCTTATTGAGTTGAATTTCAACTCACGTTTTGTTTTCCAAACCCATAGACAGGTGAAAGGAAGGAGGCAAGGAGTACAGGTTGAGATTCGAGGATGAATTGATTTCTACGAGTTACCTATGTATGAACCTAAGGGTTGAATGGTTATATGAATGTTAACAATTAAATTGTTATTTGATGTTGTAGAAGAATTATGTTATGTTTTATGCCTATGGATTGTTGGAAAAATTTTTATGGGTAAATGCTAAGGCATGAAATATCATGATATGGTTAAGTATGAAGATTATGAGATGACAAGTGTAATTCTCAAATGATATAATGGCCTAAAATGACATTTGATGGAAATGGAATGTATAAATGATATAAAATCCTAAGGAGTTAGGATTAACTGGATTAATATCCAATAAGAACCCACCGCGTGATCAGGGCAACAATCCTGATTCACATTTACCAATCGATAGATCCTGAGGTAAGGATGTGACTCTCGGGCTGGGGCGTCACAAAGCCTTACTCCAAAATCTTGTTGATTGGTAAATGTGAATCAGGATTGTTGCCCTGATCACGTGATGGGTTCTTAATTGGATCTTATACAATTTTTTTTTGTTTCATTCTTTTATCCATTATCATTTCATTTTCATTTCATTCTATTCATTTTATAAGCAATGATACACTTGTAATTTGTTGCACATAGCATTTTAAAAGACTACTTGGTTCCCTTCATTATATACTTTTTTATAAACTAATCCCCTAGTAGTTATCATCAACTATACATATCATTCATAAAACTTTCATCTTGTTCTCTTATAAATTGGTTTTATCAACCTAATCATGTCATAATTATATAAATTACATTCATCATTAAATATTTAACATACATAATTGGATACTCAATCTAATCCTCGGTTCAAATAGCATTTAGAACTCCCAGTAGGTTCATATGCTTTTACATACCTTAAACATTCCAGTTATACCATTCCAAACATCATAGCTAATCATATTAGCACACATATGAATATTATCTCATACCTTTCCTCAATTGCTCAGGTTCTTGACCTCTTGAGTTTTCCTGTACCTGTCTAAGCTTTGGAAAAATAAATCGTGAGTGATGACTTAGTAAGTAAGCATTTTATCTTTAGGCAAGCATTTTCCTGTAAAACATTTTCGTAAATATCTTTTCATATAAACCATTTGTATGTCACGTCTTAGTTTTTCAAAGGCGATGCATATGCATATAACCGTTTTAGGTAATTCACTTTGTTCTTAATTGGATGTTTTTATGTCCCAAAACATTTATCACATAAATCCATTTTGTGAATAGATATTCTTATGTCCCCAAAACATTTATCACGTAACCTTTTTAGTCAATGGACATTTTTATATCCTAAAATATTTTTTCCACATAAGCTATCTTTGGCAATGGACATTTTTATGTCTTAAAACTCTTTTTGTATAAGCCCTTTTTGGCAACGGACGTTTTTATATCCTAAAATATTTTTCTTGTAAATCATTTTTTGCAATCCCATTTTGGGGCTCGTCAAACAAGGCATATGCATGTAAACCATTTTCATGAATGCATTTGCATAGAAAATATTTCATCTCAACTTTGATATTTACACTTCTCGTCTAAAATACTCTTTTTTGGGTAAACTTTCTCATATAGGCTCATAAAATTCCATTTAGGGTAATCTTTTTGCATAAATAATTTTGTATCCCAAATTTCTAGGTTTTTCAAAGAAAAACATGTGCAAATGCATTTCTTCCTATCCAGTAGTGACACTTACCAAATGATCATTCCATCTTTTGGAAGAGAATCCACATATAACAGCACACTAGCCAGGTGATTGTTCCTTAATCTTGCTCCCATCTTAGGGAGGGCACCACTGGCCTTCTGTCATCCCTTTATGACTTGGCCATATGTAGAGTGGGCCCTAGTCCATCTGCAACCATCTCTACAATTGACCTATTCATTGTTCTGGTGCACGTTACATTATCATGATATCTACATAGTAGCATGATTTCATGAAATATCATGGACCGTAGTCCACTTCCTTTTAAACCATCTTGAAAACTTAGCACACCCACTTAACATATTTGAAATCTAGTTTTATGATGACCACTCTTAAATACTTTCAGAAAAATTTAAGGAAAACATTTTAATAGACATTTGTAATATTTGAAAAATAATCTTTTCTAAAAATATTGCTTGTAATAAATCTTAAAATTATCATCATAAAGAATTTCAAAGCATTTCAATATACAAAGAGAGAAAACACTTCTCACTAACCTTTTCTTTATTTCTTTTTTCAGGGCTTTTAGCACACCAAGGATATGCAATTGCATCATCCTCCTTGATCCACCATAGAATCATATACTTGTCCACATGTCGTTTATGTCCTTCTTTTAGGTAAGGAAGAGCTTGCATAACCCTTTGTATGCTATTTAGCAAAACCGAAATCAATGTATTTTATAAAATTAACTTATTGGGTTGACCACCCTTAAATCCTCTTTAGAACACTCGTGTAAACATTTTCAAGGAATTTTCAAAGATTTTTCTATTTAAAGGAAATCAAATCTTTTCTAGTAAACCATTTCAAACAATTGGACTATTCTCCAATCATCGTTTATTTTCAATTGTCATGTCAAGACATAAATAATTTCTCTTTATAAATCAAATCTCTTTTTCTTTTCTTTCATAAATGTACTTGCTTTTCACAAAATCTCATGGAAGTAAACTCAAAACTTGTTTGCAAGTATTTCGTTGTGAAATAGTCAAAACTCCCTTTTTCATAAAATCATTGGAAATAACATCTTAAAAAATGTGCTTACTTGTAACAATTCTTAAACTCATTAACATAAAGCATTTTCAAATCTTTTCAACACTTGTGATAAAATAAATATTTTAAAAAGTATTGTTTGCTTCCCATGAAGTAATCCTTAAGACATTTCATTAAAGCTATCATTTTTAAGACTTACGCTTGGCCACTTGTAAGAAATTCATAAAAGCATCAACATAAAACACTTTCAATCATTTCAACACTTTGAGATGAAATCAATAACTTCAAAATTTTGCTTGCTTATCTATAATAGCTTCAATCCCCTTCTTCCATCTTTTTCCTTGCCTTTGCCTAGATAAATAAAAATAACATTTTATTTATATACATAAAATCTCAAATGCTTCTATCCCTTAGGATTTTCCAACCTATATAAATTTGCATCAACTAACTTAATCCACTGGTTTTTCAAGTTGGGTATCAACTTTTCAATACACACATTGGTGTGACTTATGGTTCATTTGTGCCCATCCTTTCATTTTGATACCCTTATTTAGGGTAAGTTTTCAAGCCCATTATAATCATTGAGTTTAGCTCATCATATGGAAGTTCAACACTTCTCACTTATCATTTAACACTCATACTTGTATTTTTCACGTTAGTGCTCATTCAAGGCTCCTATTATGAGTTAAGGGGTGTTTTGAGAAAATTATAAAATCACCCCTTAATTGCACCTCATTTTTGGGATTTTGAATAATTGAATTACACACTAACTTGCTGCCCAAGTAAGCCCATTGGAACATCCCTTTTTCAGCCTCTTTTTCCATGCATTTTACATTTTAAAAATTAAAAAATTTTGGCCAAAAATCTACCCCTTGATCATGTTGAGTGACGGTTGAAAAAGTCAACTTTGGCACCTTTTCTCAACTTCAATTCGCTCAACCAATACTTGTTTGACATATGTCCCATCTACTTTTCAAAAGTTAACTTTTTATTTATTTGGTTGACTTTAAATCTTGCTCAACGAATCCTATATTGACATGTGTCACTTACTACTTTTGTTTCATTAATGACATGTCACTTTTCATAAGCAAAACTCAAACGTTTTGTCGTTATGTGATTAATCAGTTTTTCATAATATTTAGCTTAATTAAATCCATCTATATGATAGAATACCTTGTTTCAGCTATTTATAAAAATTTTCATCTCAAAATGATCATCCTAGATCAAGATATGAGCATTTGAAATCATCTCAAGAAAATTCATGAAAATAAATCATTATCACCATAATTCAATCAGGATTAAAATAATCCATTCCTTTCATGTGGTAAAGCACACCAACTTGTGCTTGTTGGAATCAATGACAAATTAAGCACAATCTGTGTTTTGATAATTAACAACTCAATTTGAGAATATTTTGGGTACTAATATAACTTGTTGAAATTGTTTATGGGCTAGAAAGTTAAAATTCAGTACCTGACAGACCAAGTCGCAAAGTCAAGTCGACTTAGCCATCGACTTGAATGAAGTCAATACCCAAGTCGACTTTAAGATTGACTTCAGAAGGTGTAAAAACTTCCAGCATTGAAATTGAAAATCAAGACAAGTGAAGTTGCAGCTCAAGTTGACTCCAGCTACAACTTGGGTGAAGTCACAAACCCAAGTCGACTCCACTATCGACTTCAAATACTCAAAACTTCCAGCGTTGAAATTGTGAATCAAGACAAGTGAAATCGCAATTGAAGTCGACTCCATCGGCGACTTGGGTGAGTCATAGACCCAAGTCAACCTCATCATCGACTTTAGATGCTAAAACCTTCTAGCGCTGAATTTGGGAACCAAGATACGCGAAGTCGCAACCAAAGTCGACTCCATGTGCGACTTGGGTAAAGTAGCATCCCCAGGTCGACTCCACATGCGACTTGAAGTGAAGTTGGAACCCAAATCGACCTAGATATTCGACTTGAGTTAGAATGAAGAAATATGGAGTCCAGACATGCAAATGGGCCTAATTTAATCGTTCAAGACAGTGTTTTTCTCAAGGGATAATCTTTAGGCTACATCCATGAACTCAAAGATCAAATTATTCTAAGTTCAAGACAAGAAGACAAATCTCTAAGAAAAGATGATCATGTTGAGTTCCAAAGAACAACCTTTCAAGTTCAAGAATATCAGTGGAATAACAATTTAAGATGGATAGCAAGAAATCAAGATCACTTTCAAGAAATCGAAGTTCTAACAAGTGCACATAGAAAGTGAAGTCACACCCGAAGTCAACTTCACATACGACGTGGGTCAAGTTCAAGACCAAGTCGACCTAAAGTGGAACTTGAAATCTTTGCTGGAGACCAAAGTCGCACCCCAAATCGACTCTAGTATGCGATTGAGTGAAGTTGCACTCAAAGTCAACTTCACATGTGACTTGGGTCGCAACAGTTAGAAAAATTTGAATGGTGGCGTATTAAATGCACACCACCTACCACCAAACATTCGAATTTACACTACCATTATAAATAAGCATTTAAGCAAATGTGCTAGAGGTTAGAGAAAGCATTTACTAAGATCTAATTATCATCCTCTCCAAGCATTAAGTGATCAACACAAGTTTTAAAGGAAGAAATACGCTCCAAGTTTCTACAATGTACATCGCTAATCAAATTCTTTCTTCTATAAGTTCTTCCACAAGCTGAAACCTACCTACACAATCTGTAAAGTGTAGTTTTCTTTATTTGATTCAATATTTGTATCTGATACTTGGTTTGATATCGGTGATTACCAAGTGAAAGTAAAGTAGCGTTGTGACTTGAATGTGACTCGTCACCTACTTTTGCTGTGATTTGTACAACCCCCTAAAGCTAGAATCTAGAAGAAAGCTACTGCTTTAGCTGTATTTGATAATACAATAGTAAATCCAAGTCACAAAAGATGTGAGCTTAGAAGAGTGGAGTAGGGGAGGTTGCCCGAACTACTCTAAAATCTTTGCCTACTATTGTGATTTGTATTTCTTCTTTTATTGCTTTATCATTCTCCATATTATTCATTTTTTTTATTACGGGGATTAAATTAAATAGGGAAAAAAATTTCTGTTTAAGTGAAAATTTCAAAATACCCAATTCACCTCTCCCCTCTTAGGTAATAGCCATAAACTTGAGACCAACAGTGTTTACCTTTCAAATTTTCCATCAATCTACTTCAGAGACGTCAAGTTATGAATTTTTCAACAATAACCTAATTTATTTCATCATTATCATCAACTTATTCATAATTAATGGAATATTTAACCATGCAACATCATCATTTTCATACCTCATTTTGTCTTTTTTGAGCACATTAACTCATATTGGGCTAAGGTGATTAACTTAACCACCTCATTTAGTTATTAGCCCTAATTCCATCCATCCACTTAAATCATACTATTAATAACTTTTGAATATTTAGATTATATTTATGGGTCTCATTGCCTTAGTTAAGTTTAAAGTTACACATTACAATTTGCAAACTTAGGGATTGTTGTTGCCACGATAGACAATTAAATGAATATGTAAATCACCACATGATTCACAAGGGAAAATGGTTAAAATGTTTGGGCTTCAATATCGAGCTTTAAATCAATTGGGCCATAATTGAGATGGAGACATATCTACGTATACATAGAGATGGAGACATATCTACGATGTGGTCTTGTGTAACTATGGTGTAGTTTGTTACAAAATGAACCTCATGTATATTAAAATATAATAATATATTATACAATCATTTATCCATATAAAAATCATACTTTAGACAGTTTAGATATTGAAAATACCATTTTAAAATTAACATTTATGTCAAATAATTTTAGTACATTGATTATGTACCATTTAAATATGGGGCCCATACACATTTTTTATTTAGATAAAAATTGTTATGCTAAAAAATTAAATAATCTTAAATACAATGGTATGATAGATATCTTATTTATGATCAAGTGGGAACAATTTTGAATATATTGTACGATATTGTGGCTCCCCAAACCGAGTGTCATATCCTAGCCCTTACCTCAGGATTGTATTGATTGGTAAACGTGATCAAGATTGTTGCCCTATCACATGGCAAGTCTTATCGGATATTTATCCTGTTAAATATGGTCATGTAAAAGTTCATATAACAACTCATGTTCTCATAATTTCATTCTTATATATTTCTAAGTCATTTCAATCCATTCATTTTATACAAACATGCTGTTCAGTAACATTCCATCTTTTGCTTAAATCAGATGTCACTGCATGTACATATCATAGTCATCCATACAAAATATTTGAATAGTTTACATCTATTCAAACATGAAGCACTGTAAATAATTTTACAACCATTCCACATAGTTTCATCAATTTTTTCATGGACTCCTTAAGTCGGTGCTTGCTCCTTCGCCATTACCTGTCCATCACCTGTCTTTGGGTTTGGAAAACTAAATTATGAGTCGAAACTCAATAAGCAAGCTATTTGCAATTTTCGGGCAACATTTTGCATTTAAAATAAACTTGGAAAGCATCTTATACCTTATCCAAAGGTATATCTTGAAAACATGAAATCCTGTACCCATCACGGGTCCCATATGCATAATGCCATATGAAAAAATGAACATGAACATCATATCTCCCTTAGGATGAAAGCTAGCCAGGCTCATCTGTCATGTTAACTCTCATTTCAAAGAAGGCTCCGCCGGCCTTGGGCCTATTACAAACAACTTGGTCACACCAAGGGGGGATAACCGGTCCGCTTATACCCTTCAAGTGGACCTAGTATCCTGTGCACATGGATTTTTCATAAATTCATCTTTAACGTGCTAGTATGATTTTTCAATCATAAATATTAAACTACATTATTTTTCCATAGCATTTGTCAAAGAACATTTCATAACATTACATTTGAAATAAAATATCATTTCAACATCATTTTGCTAAGCAATGACCATCCTTAAAGACATTAGAAACAATTCCATAGTTTCATCAAACAAGTTAAAGCATAATTTGCATTAATAAAAATGATTTATAAAAGCAAAAAATCCTTTAGAAAATTTGCTTGCTTACCTGACTTCCTTAGCTTTCCGTCACTACCTTTTTTTTGCCTTTGCCTACATGAAAATAATATGATTTTTCATATCTTTCATTTTCTCATATTTCATTTAGTTTTTCAACCCATTCCATATATACATATTATTTATTTAACTTCATAAGTCATCATATACATACGTAGCTTATTTTGCATATTTTAGCACCTTTATACACATTTCTACGGCTACCATATAACATAGCATATATACATAACCCTAAAATTAGGGTATTCATTTTAATCTCATAAATTCATTCCATAAACATCATACATAGCTTTATTAAGCTTGCTTTGACATTTTTTCTCATTTTTCCCAAAACACACACATGGGTGTTTCTTCTAAAATAGCATTGCCTTAGCCTTATAAATCAAGTCCAAAATTTTGGATTATAAACATGGTATTCATCTCATTTCCATGCATTTTTGTATAAAATTATTTTTCATAAGTCATTCATCATCCGTTTACCGTTATTCCTTCATATAAGCTCATTTAACACATAAACATAATGCATTTCATAAACTTTGTTAACTCAAAATTTAATCCATTTTTTAGGGGTCTAATTAACCTTAATTACCACTGCATTTAGGGTATTTTTATGTGACATAAATCCATTCACCCATAGGTTTCCAAAACAATAAGTTTGAAACCCATTTTTCATCCGTTTTACGCGTCTTTCGACACATAACCCTATGCAGTCATAAAATTTCGAATTTTCAGCAATAAAATCTATTTTTCCTTATCCATATTTAAGGATTTAACATATAATTAACATCCATGCATTATCATCTCTCAAAACAGCAAGTAGCCTATACGTTTTGAGTCCCGTTTCACGTTGGTTTGACGTTCTTTCATAAAATCTATAAAAATTAGATTTAAGATTTCTTTCTCCCAAATCTTTTGGGCGTCCATCCTACCTTAAACTTAGGGTATTTTACCCTACATAACATTCTTAAAACATGCAACTCCATTTCCATAACGTTTTTAGCATATAAACATAGTAATTAGGTCAAAATCATCACTTTGCATTCCATAATTATAAAAATTCATCACTTAAGTATAAAACCTCATATATTTGGCATAAATACATGATTCATAGCTTAATCACATCATCAAATCAAAACATCAACTTGTCTTGGAGGTTTAGAATTTATCACCTTGGATTTTCCACTTCATACGCATGCATAACTTAATTTTCATCAGTCTTAACTTGAAAATTCATATATAAAACTTAACATCCATTTCATATTCATGAAAAAGTATGTTGAAACATCATTTTACAGATCCTTTCATCATCCTTTTCATTCCCAAGTTTTGAGTTTAGAAATTCAAGTTAAACAACTTAAAATCAATCACATACTTACTTGTTTTTGAGCCAACTCAAACTCTAATTCTTGGAGATGGTTTTTCCTTCAAATCTCCTTCCTTTTTCCCTTGGTTTTCTTCCTCTTTTGCTGAAAAATTTTGGACGTGAGCTGCTGGGTTCCCTTGCATGTTTTCAACACTTAGAATTTTTTCCAAAAATCCTTCTCCTTTCAATGTGTATGGGCTATATATGTTACTAGAATTTTTCCAGCTGTGGGGCCTACTTGGTGCTGCAATTCCATACCCCTTAAATGCACCCTTATCTACCATATGAGGTGGGTAATTCTTATCCAAGTAAAATTGTATTTTACCATTTACAAAAATCAAAAACTGCTCCATAAATCCAAGCCGTCCATGTGTTCTAACTTGCACGTCCAGCTGCTGCCCATTTTCCATTTTTTTTATTAAAAAATGTGGGTAATTTATGCCTCTAATTGCCCTTTAATTTAGGTATTAATTTGGTGTTAAAAATTATAAAAATGGTAGCAATAAATCATATTTTTGCACGTCAACCTATCCATCATGCTGTCCATTTTTTTCAGCTGCATGTAGCTGCGCTTAAATATATTTTTATTGCTGAAACTCTTCACTATTGCTTGCAAAAATCATGTACTTGTATCCCTGCAACATATATGCATTTTTAAGAAATTTAAAAATATCAAAAATGGCCAACAAACAGCCCTTGGACATCCCATGTTGCCACCTTGGCTATACTCACCTAGCTTCATCATTTCATGCATTTTGAATGGATAATTCCTACATTTATTCATTTCAATTATTGGAATAAAATCCATAAGGAATGACCTGCAATTTGCCACCTCAAATTCCATTTCCATCAAGCATTATCACTTGGTACTCTTGCATTAATGGCATGTTGCTTTTGTGGAGCATAAGTCAAACATGCTCACCTTTTTCAATGCAGGCATTTTCCCAACATATCATGCTTAATCCAAGCCATTCAAAATAAACATCTCACTATTTCATTCAACCTTTTTAAATTTCAACTCAATCCAAGTTTCCTAGCTCCCGTTATAGTCGTTTGATGTCAACGGTTGAAATTGATATATGCTTAAAAATTCATAATTCTCATTTCATCAAGGATTTTCATAATCCATTTATTCCATAATACCAAGCCCATCATTAACAATTTTCATTCCAAAATTCACTTGAATCCGCCTTATAGGCTTTGAGTTATGAATTTTTTAATATTTTCTATCAAACTTGTCAATTTTCATATTAATCTCCATAATTCATTTTGAATAATCGAAAATGATTTTTTATGATATATTTACACATTTAAATCACCAATAATTTATTCTAAACCCATTGTCTCATTTAGGCTCAAAATGTTTAATTACATCATTAATGCTAACCCATAGCCCTAATTGCCATAATTAGTAAAAATCAAATAATGCCTTCATAATTCCATAATCTACAAATAATCATCATATACACGTTCAATACATACATATGGGTTCTACATAGGTTAGGGTTTCACAGATATAGTCGTATTCATTGGATCAATTTCCGATATATACATATAGAAAATTATCCGGTGTATGCAATTGCACTATATAGTCCATGTACTGTAGGACCCACTTGATATGAATAAAAAATTATACAGTATATGCATGTATGTGGTTGTTTTAGAAATAATGGATTATTCCAAAATTTTTGATGCAAAAATAGTTGTTATCAACTATAAATAAGTGCCTTGAAAGATCACAAGTGTTGTGAAAGATTATATTTAATGTATATATCATCAAGGTGCAATTGTAAAAGTGGAACTTAACCAAAAATGAGACAAAACATATAGTGTGTGTTCAATCTAAAATTTTTCACTCTCCACAACTACCATATTTTTTAATTATTTTTTCACATTTTTCTGTACAACTATCCTACTTTCTAATCAATTCTACACAACTATCCACATAACTGATTTATCTATTTTAACTTTATCTTCTTTACTTTTCATCATTACCTATATCATATCACATAATTTGACAACTTTTACTCTCCAAAGCTATTCATCAAAAATTTTACACCCATAGATTGAGATCATGTAAGGGTTGGGGACAAGTGATATGGATATGAATTAAATAAAAGGCAACGCATGCAAGTATATGATGATATGCAAGCATATAAGATGATCATTTTCCACTTGTCTAAGTGAAGGCAAGGAAAAGACCAAGGGACGAGTGAACTTCACATAGGTAAGTAAGAAAACTTTTGCAAATGTTGATTTTATCACAAATGTTGAAATGTTTGAAAGGGCTTTATATTGATGATTCCAAGATTTCCTTATAAGCAAGAAACCGTTACAAAAATGATGTTTATTCTCAATTGTTGAAATGAATTGTGAATTGCTCTATTGAAATGATATGTGTAAATAAGCCCTTCAAAATCCTATTTCAAAAAGAAATTTTATGATAAGGAAGTTTGATTCTTTTATGAAATGATGTGGAGAAAAACCTTTTGAAGATGTTATCTTTTGAATATGGATATGTTTTGGAATTTCTTCATTGTAAGCAAACTCTTTTTAAATGTTGAAGTGTTTAGAAATTAATTCATTTGAATATTTCAAAAGGGTTTGTGAAAAAAAAGTTGATCTAAGAAGGTTTGATTTGTGAAAAAAAGTTTGATTTCTTTATGAAAATGATACTTTTAAGCAAAGCACTTGAAAAAGGATATTCTTGGAATGTTTGGAATCTCTTTGAATAGTAAAACAATTTGAAAATGCTTTATGCTAATGTTTATAAAAGAGTTAAAGGATGGCCAACCCAATAAGTTGATTGTATTAGATGATTTGATTTTTGTTTGTTAATGGTATTCAAAGAATATGAACGTTCTTTTTCATATATATAATAATGACAGGGATGTTGTATAAATGAAAATATAATGCCGAAGTGGATGAATGGAAAAGATGCATTTACATACCTTTTACAAAGCCCAAAAATGGAAATAAAAATATTTATAAGAAAAGCTTTTGAAATGTTACTTTCTTTTCAAATATTGAAGAATTTTGGAATTATTTTACCGTATTAGTTTTAAAGCTTGTTTATAAGTAAATAAGTAAAACCTTTGAAACTATTGATGTTTCTTAAAAATTGACATGTTTCGCAATTTCTTGAATTTGGAAGTGTTTTGAAAATTGCTTTATGTTGATGATTTTAAAACCATTTAAGGTTAGTCATCCCACAATTTTGATTTGAATACTGTTTTACAAATTGTGTTAAAAATGAGTATGTAAGATCTTCTCTATAAGAAAATGACCACGTGTCGTGTAATTGAGGTCTATAATATCGGGGTGAATGAAAGTCATGCACGGAAGTTAGGATGCTAGTTAGGGTAAGAAAGATCATGTTTTCATGTGTAGTTGTGCCTTTAAAATTCCCAGGTCGGTGTGGTTGGCATCTTTTAGTAGAATAGTTGTGTTTCAGTGGGTAGTTGATCGCTTGGTAAGTATCATCTACCATATGGCAAGGATTTCACTGGGCTAGAGTACCATCACATGAAGAATTATAATATGAATGGAAATTATGTGTTTGCATATTCATTGTTTATGATATAACCTTGGCACAAAGTTGCCAAGCTTTCAGTTTTGAAAAAGCATACAGACTTATCAAGCTTTCAGTTTTGAAAAAAAGAGGGCACAGAGTCGCCAAACTTTCAATTTTGAAAAAGGGCACAGAGTTGCCGAGCTATTGATTTTGAGAAAAAAGACACAAACCAATGTCTGTGAGATTTCAAGAGGACACAGATCGAAGTCTGTATAGTTTTATGAAATCATGCTAGCATGTTGAAGTGGATAAAAATGATGTATGGTGCACCAGAATGATGAATAAGTCCATCATAGAGGCAATCGTAGATGGACTGGGGCCCCCCTTTACATGTTGCCAAGTTGTTAAATAAAGGTAGGAGGCCAACGACGCCCTCCCTGAAATGGGAGTAGGTTAAAGAATAGCCGTCTGACTTGCATGATATCACATGAAAGGTTTATTTCCTATGAAAGGAAGATCACTTGCTAAGTGTCACTTACCAAACTAAAATATTTTAGAACATAAGAATGTCCACATGAAAAAAGATTTTCATGAAGAAATTTTAGGACATGAGAATATCCACATGAAAAACGGTTTCCATGAAAATATTTTAAGACATAAGAAGGTTCACATGAAAAAAGGGTTTATATACAAATATTTTAGGACATGAGAATGTCCAAATGGAAAAAGGTTTTCATGAAAATATTTTAGGATATGAGAATTTCCACATGGAAAAAGGGTTTATATGAAAATATTTTAAGACATAAGAATGTCCACATGAAAAAAAGGATTTATACGAAAATATTTTAGGACATGAAAATGTCCACATGGAAAAAGGTTTTCATGAAAATATTTTAGGACATGAAAATGTCCCCATGAAAAAGGTTTATAGAAAAAGGTTTACGTGCATATGCTTCACCTTTAAAAAGTTTAGAATTTGGGTCATGAAAATTTTATAGGAAAAAGGTTTTGAAAAAATTTGAAATGAAAATGCTTACTTACTGAGTTTATTACTCACGTTCTGTTTTCCCTGAACCTAGGCAGGAACAAGGCATAAGTGGAGGAACAAAGCTAAATATTATTTACCTGCATATTGTGGATGAATGAATGTGTCGGTAATGAAGTCTTAGGTTGTGAGTACATCTAATGTGATGTCAACAGATAAGTATTTATGTTGAGAATTCCATTTGAATTCAGCTCATGAATATATTATTATTTATAATATGAAAGTAAGATTGCCTGTGTATCAATTATATGATATGCATATGTTAAGGTTAGATGATGAGAGTTTATGATATAAATGATCAAGTTGTTTGAGTTATGAATATTCATGAATAGCTTGTATTGATATGATATGATTGAGATAGAAGAAAGGCTAGTTGAAAATACTGGTATACTAAGAATAGATAGATACTTGATATTGGCGCGAAAATAACATGACCAGATCAAGAGGACCTTTAATATAAAGGAGCAAGTTAATATGTTATGAATAATATGTGCAATTAGTTATAAGTATATGTTGCTTGTAAAAGATTGAATGAGATGAAGGAAATGTAATAAAAAGAAAAAAATCTGCTAAACAAAATAGATTAAAAAATCTCGTCACGTGATTAGGGCAATAATCTTGTTTCATATTTACCAATCAAAAACAATCCTAGAGTAAGGCTCCAATGCCTTAGGTCAGGGGCACCACACCTCAGGTATGCATTTTTCGGCCCCGATTCTATTTATCCTGTCGTAATTAATGCCAACATCTCTAAATCCCAATATAGGGCTCTTTTAACTAAATTAAGATAACGTAAGAAGGTTATTGATTACTGCATTAATGATTTACCTGACATAAGCCTTTTTTTATGTATGCATAGAACACACATGGAAGATAATTACAAAACGAGCATTGAATCCCAAAACCATCTAAACGCAAACATGAAAGAAGTGGTGAAATAGAAATATTAAAATTGCTCGATGCTGGAATCATATACCTTATCTCATATAATAGTTGGGTAAGCCCAGTACATGTGGTACTAAAGAATGGAGGTATGAATGTTGTGAAAAATGACAAAAATGAATAGATACCAACTAGGACAATCATAGGTTGGCGAATGTGCATCAATTACCGCAAATTGATGACGACCACCCAAAAGGATCACTTTCCTCTATCTTTCATCGATCAAATGCTTGAACAACTCACAAACCACTCTTACTTTTGCCATTTAGATGGGTATTTTGGTTATTTTTAAATTTTTATTCACCTACCGGATCAAGAGAAACGATTTTTACCTATCTATATGGGACTTTTGCATACCGACATATGTCATTTGGACTTTACAATGCACCTGCCACTTTTCAACAATACATGATATCAATATTCTCTTATTATGTTGAAAATATTATGAAATTTTTTATGAATGATTTTTATGTTTATGGAATTAATTTGGAATCATGCTTATCTAACCTGTCTAAGGTTTTATAGAGGTGCAAAGAGACCAATCTAGTTTTAAACTAGAAAAAATGCCATTTTATAGTACAGGAGGGAATTATTTTTGGACATTTAGTTTCAAATAGGGGCATAGAAGTTGATTGAGCGAAAATTGAAGTCATTGAAAAATTGTCGCCACCTAATTTGGCTAAGGGAATTAGAAGCTTTCTTAGACATGCCAATTTTTATCGACATTTTATTAAGAATTTCTCTAAAGTTTCTAAACCCTTTACTAATTTGCTTAACCATGATGTTCCCTTTAATTTTTTCGATGATTGTCTAAAGTCATTTTGTAGGTTGAAAGAAGCTTTGACCACTGCCCCAATTATACCACCACCTAACTGGAGTTTACCATTTGAAATTATGTGTGATGCAAGTGATCATGCAATTGAGGTTGTTCTAGGCCAAAGGAAAGATGACAAACCGATGGTGATCTACTATGCAAGCAAAACCCTGAATGATGCTAAAGTCAACTATGCAACCATTGAAAAGGAATTGTTAGCTATTGTGTTTGTTATTGATAAATTTCATTTTTATCTTGCCGGGTCAAAGGTAATTGTTTACACAGACCATGCAGCCATTCGCCATTTGCTCGCCAAGAAATGCTAACCCAAGGTTGATACATTGGATTCTGTTATTACAAGAATTTGACCTTGAAATCGAGACAAGAAAGGCATAGAGAATGTGGTAGCTGATCGTCTATCCAGATTACCACTAACTAAAAAAACTAAGTTAATGAAAGAAGAGCAGATCAATGAAGACTTTCCCAACAAGTGTCTACTTGCACTCAAGGAAGCGCCAATGCCTTGGTATGGAGATATTATCAATTACTTAGTCTGCAAAGCATTCCACCTAATTTTAGCCATCAACAGAAGAAGATATTCATAGCGGATGTAAAATACTACATCTGTGAGGACCCACACCTCTACAAGAGATGTGGCAATGGTCTAATTTGTCGATGTGTACCAAACGAAGAAATCCAAAGCATCTTTACCACTGTCACTCTTCACCCTAAGGTGGACACATAGGTCCTACCAAAACTGCAGCAAAAGTCTTACAATCTGGTTTTTTTGCCAACTTTGTTCAAAGACGTTTGATCTTTTACACTAACCTGTGATAGGTGCCAAAGAACAGGAAATATCTCAAAGCAAAATGGGATGCCACTCACAAACATTCTCGAGGTCAAATTGTTTGATGTTTGAGGCATGAATTTCATGGGACCATTCTCATCTTCATTTAACAACCAGTACATGCGATCGACTACATGACTAGATAGGCGGAGGCAATTGCTTCTCCCACAAATCACTCACGGGTGGTTGCCAAATTCTTAAAATGCAACATCTTTATCATATTCGACGTACCATGAGCAATTATAAGCTACGGAGGAAGTAACTTCTACAAGAAGCAAATGGAGTAACTGCTCAATAAATATGGGGTCACACACAAGATCGCCACCCCATATCACCCACAAACGAGTGACCAGGCTGAAATCTCGAACCGTGAGATTAAATGCGTACTTGAGAAGACAGTATCCCAGTCACGATGAGATTGGTCAGGGCAACTTGACGACGCTCTTTAGGCATACCGCACTGCAGTCAAGACACCAATTGGGACAACACTTTCTAACTTTTTTTTGAAAAATCCTGTCACTTGCCTGCTGAACTGGAGCACAAAGCATACAAGACAATCAAATTTTTAAATTTTGATTTAAAATCTATAGGAAAAAAGAATCTACTACAACTTAATGAACTCTAGGAGATTTGACATGATGCCTATGAAAATTCGAGGATGTACAAGAAAAAGACAAAATTCTAGCATGACAAATACAATCGACAGAAGGTACTACAAGTGTTTCCTTATGGAGCTGTTGAAATCTGGAGCAAGAAAACTGGAGCGTCCAAAGTCAATGGGCAATGTCTCAAGCTCTAATTCGCAAGAGATCAAACTCCAATATGATTCATCTACTCATCCTCTGAAATCACACCACCCAATTGAGAATTTGAAGTCAGGCTGATGACTTTAAACTAAGTGTTTCTTTGGAGGCAATTCAGGAAATTTCTTTTAGGGGAGTTTTAGTTTTTCTTTTAGTTTCTTTTATTTTAGAATTTCAATACTTTTTTAATTTGTGATTTTATTATTTACATTTCAGAGCCTACCTAGACAGGAAGCATCGTAGCATGGAAAGTCGGTTCAACTCGCCAAAATAGGGAAGTCAACATCTCACACTCCTTAAAACCATTCACTTAATTTTGATTTATTGATTTGTATTGAGGATAATGCCAGTTTCAAATGTAGGGTGAATGCATTGCATTAATTTTCTCTAACTATTTCTTTCATAACCGTAATGATTATAATTTTTTATCAAATTTTGAAAAAAAAATTTAAAATTTTTTTGGCAATTCTTTCATTAATTTTGATGTTGGACTGATTGAGACCCCACTTTGAACTCTTGTAAGTCATGTAAGAAAATCTTATTTGGAGTTTCAAGATCTATGAGTTAGGAAAGATTTGAACCTTAATGAAATGTTAAATTTATTTTTGAACATGTACTTGTTGAAAGTACTTGGATTTTTGTCTTGAATCACTTGATGAAATTGATATACCTAGGAACCAATTTTGTTTTCTTTCAAAATAAAAGTAATTCTCTCTAATTTATCAACTTTTTTATTGCCAATACACACAATTAGTTAAGGTAGTTTTTCCCATATACATGAAAATCTTGTTCTGGTTGAAGAATTTTCAAAGCCAAAACTCAATTTGACCATTTCATGGACATGATTAACATTTTTTTCCTAATGAGCCAATCTTTATGACTATAATCGTTATTCACCCTATTGAACCTGGACTTAAATTTTCTTTTTCTAAACCTTGATTCCCACTTAATTGAACCAATGTTGAAATTAAATTTTGAGCTGAAGAGTAAAACAAGAATAAGGTTTGACCACTTTACTTATGCAAATAATAAAAATGACTTCCTAAATACCCTAAAATATAGTGAGAGGAATTATTTGAAAAAAAAAAGAGTTTCCTAGATACCCCGAAATATGGTGAAAGAAATTATTGCTAGACTTCATTTAAAAAAAAAAAACTAAACCAAGGGTAAGAACATGTTTGAAAAAAAAATTAAAGCACCAAGTGTGGGCGTAACACTATTTTTTGTTGTAAAATGAGGCTCAAATCATGTGGAGATGATTCAATTTTTTGCATTTTTTAAAATTTTATTTTTGTGCTAAACTTAACCGTTATCTTACAAAGTCCTTATGATCCTATGAATTAGCTAATTGAGTTAGTAGAGGAAATTTGGATGCAAGAATTTGATGGATGTATATGAGGTAATTTGCTTGATATTTTTCTGCATTACTACCATTAATTGAATTATTGAATATCTGTATTGAATAATAAAAAAAAAGAGAATACCTGATAATTAGGAGTTTGTTGTAGGAGTTTTGAACTCTTAATGACTTAAAGCAGAATAGATGATAGTGTGTGCAGTATGAATAGAGTAAAAAGGGATTTTTGATTAGGGCTTTTAATAAGTGTCATGTTTATAATTTTTGATTTAACATCCTCATTAATTAATCAATCAAATTTACTTTATTGCTTAAATTTTTTGAAAGGCCAATTTGAAATTTTGCAATTTATTATTGAATTCGTCTGTTTTTGCTTGAGGACAAGCAAAAGTTCAAGTACGAGGTATTTGATAATTGAAAATTAATAATATATTTTGTGGGTATATTTATTAAATATGGTGGATAATTAATTGAGTTTAATTTGAAATTTGATTTAAAGTATGTTTTTGCAACAATTGGGTGTTAAATATTAATTTCAAGTAATTTAAATAATTTTATATTTTTCAGTTCAAAATTACATCTTTTTATTTGTTGCCACAAAATCGAATTACTTGAAATAATTTTTATAATGATAGCCCAATATTACATCTTTTTATTTGTTGCCACAAAATCGAATGGCTTGAAATAATTTTTATAGTGATAACCCAATATTACATTTTTTATTTGTTGCCACAAAATCCAATAGCTTGAAATAATTTTTATAGTGATAACCCAATAATTAATTTGATGAGTTATGATTTAAATTTGTTTTGTAGATTTGTGAATTCAAAAAGTGGGCCCACCATGTAATGTCCGAATTTTTATCAAGCCTTCATGTCCAAACGTCCAATTACAACTCAAAATCTAGCAATTAATCAAGACCATCTATCCTATCTGGCCATGTGAATCATCAACCGATCATCACCGAACCAAGCAATATCAGCCATCAAAATTATATAGCATCCAAGACAAGCCACAAATCATTCTAGCTGTTCAAATCTGCACCACCCAAACTTTATTTTATTTTTTAGCACCACCCATATCAAAGCTATGAATTTAGGCAGAAATTAATGTCCAGATTTTAATTAACAAGCTGTCCAAAGTAGCGGCAAGATGGACGTCAAATATTTTTCAGTAGGAAGCCTTGGAATATCAAAATCGTGCTACCAGCAGTTGTTATCCACGTTAGCATATAATATAGGGAGAAGCAACATCTAAGGGTGCAACTTGGGTTAGGTACCTATGGGTACCCATCAACTCGACCCGACCCTAACTTGGGTAGGTTAAGGTAGAAAATATCACCTATAGGTATGGGTAGGGTACTAATTATTATCCGCCTCCTTGAATAGGGTACGGGTAGAGTAGATACATTGGGCACCCAAAACCGACCCACATAGGTACTCATATGGGTAATGAATTAGGTGCATAATTATATATATGTATAATATATATTATATAGTGTGTATTATGCTTTATCTTTGACATTTTATGTGCATACATATTTTAATAAATTCAAATTTAAATGAATTTTGTATCTAGTGAAGTATAAAACTGGTTTGGTTATTTATATATACATCATTAACTTCCAAAAGACTCTTATAAATACACTTGTGACTTATGATTATAATATATTAATAGTTTTAATGATTGGGTTATGATGATCTATACTTCATATTTTTATATAATAATATAAACAATAATATATGTACTTAAGATTTTTAAACATAAATGAGTATTATTTTACATTCTTTAAAATAATATAGAAATTTTTAAAAAATATTATATTTGAGTATTAAAGAAACTGATTTGGAACCAAAACCGAAATCGACTCCATGGGTAATGGATAGGATAGGGTAGGGTATACTAGGAACCGAACCGATAAATGGGTAGGGTTGGGTAGGCTTTTTACAAATAGGGTACGGGTAGAGTAGACCACTACCTAAACCGTGTTGGAAATATGTGAAAAATAAACTAAATCTATGTTTTAATGATTAACAAATCAATTTGAGTAAGTCTTGGTTACTAACATGTTTGTGGAAATGATTAAAGGTTA
>JAXCLR010000063.1:23509481-23528642 GCA_035584095.1 Annona squamosa | reverse complement strand
CAACAAAAGGCATGAAGAAACCCAAGCAACACAAAAGCATTCTAAAGATTTCAAGTTCGTCAAGCAAACTGCCGAGGCGAAGTCACAGCTGAAGTCGACTCCACCTGCGACTTGGGTCAAGTCGATGACCAAGTTGACCCAGCTAGGAACTTGAAGTTGCTACGGACAGGCGAAGTCGCACCCGAAGTCGACTCCATCTGCGACTTGGGCAAAGTCTCACCCGAAGTCGAATCCACCTGTGACTTAGGTCGCAACGGTCGAAAAATATTCGAACGTTGGCGCATTAAATGCGCGCCATCTACCTTCAAATGTTCAGATTCCCTCCATAATTATAAAAACATTCAATGTGAACGAGGGAGGCAGCTGGAAATCAATAAGTGTACAAAATTTCCATCTTCAAGAGCATTAAGTGATCAAGCCAATCTAAAAAAGAAGAACTTTGCTTCAAACTGCAAGAGCTCAACTGCTGATTCTTCAAAGCCAATACGACGAGTTCTTCTCTGCGCCAAACTATTTCTACACAACTATAATGTGTAGATACTTTCGTTATTCTATTGATTGTATTGAACTTGATTTAGTTTGAGGAACTAAGATCAAGTGTAAGCAAAGTAGTGTGTGATTGGAGAGGAACTCATCACCTACTTGTGCTGTGATTTATTGATGCCCCCTAGAGCTGGATCTAGAAGAGAGCAGTGGCTCTAATTGTATTTATGAAATACAACAGTGGAACCCAAGTCACAAGGAGTGTGAGCTTGGAAGAGTGGAGTAGGGAGGTTGCCCGAACCAGTATAAAATCTTGTGTGTTTGATTTATATTTCTGGTCTCAACATTATATTGCTTTCCATTTCATTTCTTCATAAAGGGGAATAGATTAATCCGGGGTAAAGTTTTTATTTAAGTTATAAATTTTTTAAATACCCAATTCACCCCTCCCCTCTTGAGTAATTGCCATTAACTCGGGACCAACAGACTCTAGTCATCCCAAGTCGACTTCAGTTAAGTCAACTCTAGGAAGTCGAAGTCGACTTCACATGGGGTGAAGTCGACTTCGGTTAGGGACTCCAGCGCACACCACTTGGGCTTCTCGCATGACCATTCTTTGCTTCTTCTTCATTTCTTCTTCTTCTCCTTCGGAATCATTTCCTATTTCTTCTCCCTTTTCAGTGGCCATTGTTCTCGGCTCTCCCTTCGTTTTTCTTTTTGAGTCTCTCTCTCTCTCTCTTTGTTTTTCTTCTTCTCTCTCTGTCTCTCTCAGATTCTATCTGTCCAGCGGCCATTTTCATCTCTGACAGCCATTTTCGGCTACCAGTTTCCTCTCTCATCTCCTTTTTTTCTCCATTCCAGCAGCTCCTTTCTTTCTCATTTCTTTTCTCTCTCACTATCTACCGGGTCATGCCATTCCTTAGTGACAATTTCTTTGCCCTTCTCCTATTTTCATCTCACTAATATCACCAGTACTACCACTCTCTGTTTCTTCTCAAGTTCTCAAGCTCTAGCCTTCACAATTTCTCTCAACTGCCCTCTGTTAATACCCTGTCTCAAAGCCCCCAATTCAAAATCCATCCCAAAGTGATCCCATGGCACCTAAAGCAGTTGCAAAACCCTCTAAACAGGCTGTATCCAAGCCATCCAGATCCAATACTGGTGAGGGGGTACCCCGCCAATAGCGGACTCCATCCAAACGGGTCCAAGAGGAGGCCTCCGCATCAGCAGGATGCCGTGTGCATTTTTGTGAGGCTAACCCCTCATCGTCGGCACCTCGACAAGCCATCTCTAATTTTGAAAGGCACAAGTGTTGAAGATGCCAACTACTTACTTCAGAACTGAGCGTCAACACAAACAGTTCTACAGGCACTTCTATGAACGTAAGATATACGTGCCTAAAATCATTGATTTCAAGTTCTTGAATGATTATGAGTTTGGAATTGAGGAACTATTAGAATTTCAAATATGGATTGGATTGTTGAAAGCAGATCATAGGGTGTATCCTGATCTAACCAGCATATTTTACTACTTATGGGATCAGGAGTACTATCTAACATTTGCAAAAGGAACTAATATAAATTTGGGAATTGGAACTGGAAGCTACAAGGAAAATGTAATCAGACAAATTGCACACATGTTGGATGTTCCTAAGGAAGAAGAACTGATTCCAGATGGGTTATCTTTAACACGAATGTATAATCAGTTAACAAAAAGCAATAAATACCACCTAGGGATCAAGTTTCTTCATTATATGGATCTGTCTCTTAGATTGAGGGTTTTTAGACTGCTGATTGCTCATTGCATCTATCCTAAGAGAGGAGGAAGGAATCAACTAAACCCACGAGAGGCAGAAATTTTGTGGAAAGTGGAAAACAGAGTTAAAGTTAGCTAGCCTACCTTATTAATAGAAGACTTGGCTTCAAAGAAGGATAACCCACGAGGGGTATTGCCATACGAGACATGGATCACCGCATCATGCATTATATGGGAGTTGATCTTGATGGAGAGCCGTTTGAAGTTCTCAAGCCAACCAATGCGATCAACAAGGTACTTTTGTAGAGGATGAAAATAAATGTAGAACATTTCATGGGAGAAAGGATCAGGGGAAGGATGGGATAACCGACTCAAGAAGAAGCTGAGGGAGCACATGTTGAGGGGGAGCAGCCCCCACTATCACCTCAGCCATAGGTCGTCCCATCTCCACCACCTGCAGTCCCAGTTGAGCCTGCTTCGCCTCACTCCCATGGATCGTGTTCTCCTAGAGGGTCGGAGATACTAGATTTGGCTCCACGTTCGACTTCTTAGGATAATTCAGCAAATGCAATAAAGGAGCACTTGGAGCAGATGGAGGATAGACTGACCTCCCAGATCGCCAGGGTTGTTACAGCTATTCTGGACATGCATTCGAGGTAGGATCACATGGACCAGGAGTTAAGAACGATTAAGTACCATTTGGCATCAAGGAGTGGCAGAGTCAGACCAATACCTGATCTTGATCCACTAGTCAGTGAGTCTATGCGGCATGCGCTTATAGCTCAACCCATATCTTCCTTTTATTCCCCAACTCACATCAGACCCACTCCACCGATTAAACAGTCTCCATATCCTCTCTCGACATTCCTATTTACCAATTCTCAAATTCACAATCACCTTTTTTGATTCATTGACAAAAAGGGGAAGAATAGTTTGAGTGAGTTTAGATAGGAGTTAAGTCATGGGTTGGGTAGTTTATACTTACATAGAATCGCATTTCAGGTTGCATTTCATTTTGTATAAAATGTTGATCATATATGAAAACGTTGGTGTTGATGTTGTTTATGTTCTAAATGAATGAAAAAGTTCTGTTTTGATAAAATTGAATGGAATGACTTTAACTTATGATATATGCGTGCAAATTGTTATTGAAATGCAATGCAAATGACTCATGAATATTCTAAAATATCAAAACAAAGTAAAATGGTATGTTTTAAGCTATTGAAAGATATAAACTCAAATTGGTTTTGTCAATCATAAAAAAGGGGGAGATTGTTGAAATCAATGGCAAATTAAGCAAATTCTATGTTTTGATATTTAACAATTCAATTTGAGTAAGTTTTGGTTACTAATATATTTTGTGAAAATGTTTAAAGGTTATAAAAATGAAAAATCAGAATCCGACAGATCAAGTTGCAATCCAAGTCAACTCAGCTATAGACTTCTGTCAAGTCGATACCCAAGTCGACCTCAAAAGTGACTTGGAGGAAGAAAAACACTCTAGTGCTGAAACTTGGATCCAGAACAGGCGAAGTCGAGAGTTAAGTTGACTCCATCTGCGACTTGAGTGAAATTGCAAACCCAAGTCGACTTCATGTGCGACTTAAGTGAAGTTGGAACCCAAGTAGACTCAATCATTCGACTTAAGTTAGATTGAAGCTAAGTCAAGTTTAGGACCAAGTCGACCTGAGGAAGAACTTGAGGTATTTGCTAGAGACCAAAGTCACACCCCTAGTCAACTTTAGTATGCGACTTGGGTGAAGTCGCACCTGAGGTCGACTTTATCTGCGACTTAGGTCGCAACGATCGGAAAAATTCGAACGTTGGCGCATTAAAAGCGCACCACCTACCTCCAAATGTTCGAATTTACTCAACCATTATAAATATGCATTCAAGTGAACATGGTAGAGTTTAGATAGAGCATTAACTAAGATTCAACAACCATCATCTCCAAGCATTAAGTGATCAATACAAGAGTTCAAGGGAAGAACAAAACTCTAACTTGCTGCATGCTCTAACGTTATTCAAATCTTTTCTTCTACAAGTTCTTCCACGAGTTGTATCTGCCTACACAATCTGTAAAGTGTAGACTTTCTTATTTGAATTAATATTTGTATTTGATACTTGATTTATTATTGGGATTTTGAACCAAGTGAAAGCAAAGTAGTATTGTGACTTGAGTGGGACTCATCACCTACTTGTGCTGTGATTTGTACACGCCTCCTAGAGCTGGAATCTAGAAGAGAGCTATTACTCTAGTTGTATTTGAGAATACATAGTGAAACCCAAGTCACAAGGAGTGCGAGCTTGGAAGAGTGGAGTAGGAGAGGTTGCCTAAACTACTATAAAAATTTTGTCGACTTCTGTGATTTATATTTATGTTTTTATTGCTTTTTTACTCTTCATATGTTTCATTTGTTTCATTAAAAGGGATTAAATCAAACAGGGGCAAATTTCTGTTTAAGTGAAAATTTTAAAATACCCAATTCACCCCTCCCCTCTTGAGTAATTGCCATAAACTCGAGACCAACATAAGATACATTCAAGTACAATGTACTACACCTGACAAAAGCAAGCCCAAAGATAAGTAAGAGAAGTAAGAAGGAAGCAACTCGAAATTCTCCAAGCAATGGGCTACAGGAATGTATGTGAATGAGGACCCATCTTCTTCTAGCAATTCATTTAGTGAAGATTAAGAAGTTGCAATTGTGCATGAATCTATTGCATGGCACAAATCGAAGAAGAAAACTCTCATAACTAACTCACAGCTACCAAGATGGTGGATACTAATTACACATAAAATGGAAGGTATCATCTAAACCTTGCCACTCAATATCCTAATCAATTTGTTTATCTTCAGATGAATGTATTAAATATGCCATATTAGAGGAATTACAACAAGTTTATAATTCATTATATGATAAGACAACTTGGGATCAAATATGTCGAGAAAAAGAGGCGATATGAAACTACAATAATTACTAGTAGCAAACAACAAAGAGAGACAAATCTCTACTTGAAGAAGGAAAAAATCTAACCAATGAACTAAAAAAGACAAAGATAGAGAGTCAAATACTCAATTAATCATTAGCTAAGTTTTCTAACCTAGAAGAAAGTGTCAAAATATTCCTCAAAATGATCACATAAACTAGTAAAAGAGGACCTAGACACTTAATATTTGAGCATGGTGAGTATAGTAAAATAAATGCTCCAAAATAAGAAAAACCTGAAACCAAAGCTACTGCACTGAAAGACGAAATAAAGCCACAAAGGACTATGTTGGTAAGAAGGCCAACTTAGTAACCAACAAGCACTTAAAGTGCTCCCCAAAGGATCCATGATGCATATAATTTCTACAGCAAGTTAGGCCATAAAATTTACCAATGCAAGATTAATAAATTATATGAAAAAACAACAAAATTGATTTGAATACCAAGGAATCTAGGATATGTACCCTCATACACAATCAAGAAGTTTTACAATCATATGCTAACCTAAATGGACCCAAGTGATCGGTACCAAAGAAATGAGTATCATTTGATTTGTTTTGTAAGTGTGTCTTAGAGCCAAGACTAGCAATATATGGTTTGTGGGCAATGGGTGCTCATGACACATGACTGGGGACAAAGAGCTCTTTAATGATCTTAAACTATATAATAAAGGTACTATGACATTTGGCAATAATAAGAAAGGTAAAATATGTGGTAAAAAAAACATTTATGGTGTTGCCAATGCATATATAGAAAAAAATCTTATTTGTAACTCAAACACAATTTGATGAGTATTAATCAACCGTACGATAAAGGTTATAAAGTTGTGTTCAAATCATCAGTGTGCAATGTATTAGATGGAGAACACATATTATTTAGTTGGCAAAGACATAAAAACATATATTCAGTTTGCCTTGATGAATTAAATGAAAAGTGCCTATTGATTGTTGATAATGATCCACGGGTGTAGCACAAGACATTTGGGCATATAAATATGTTAAACATAAAAGCTTTGTAAATAAGAGTTTAGTTGAAGGATTACCAAAACTCAAATATAACAAAGATAAAAATATGTAAATCATGTCAAATGTTCAAGCAATCAAAGATCACATTTCCAACTAAGAATGAGATCTCTACATCAAGATACTACACATGGATCTTTATTAATCATCCGATATTTTGAGCTTTAGAGGAGAATGATATGTGTTTGATATTATTGATGATTACTCAAGATTCACATGGATAATGCTATTAGCTAATAAAGATGAAGTCTTCTAGTTTTCTAAAATTGATGGAAAATGAAAAAATAAACTTCAATCAATTCTATTAGAAGTGATCATGGTACAGCAAAATGAAATAGTTGACAGAAAGAACAAAATTATATAAGAGATGGCTAAAACTATGTTATATGAAAGCAAGTTATCCAAGAAATTTTAGAGAGAAGCTGTTAGCACTGCATGTCATATGCTTAATTACGTTACTGTAAGAGCAATACCGAAAAACACCTCATACGAATTGTGAAAAAGTAGAAAACTTAATATTTCATATTTTCATACTTTTTGTTGCATTCGCCATGTTGAATAATAAAAAAGACAGCTTTGAAAAATTATATACAAAAGTAATGAAGCAATCTTCTTTAGTTATTCCTCCAATAGCAAAGCATATATAATATTTAATAAAAGAACTCAAGTAGTAGAGGAATCGATACATATTATTTTTTATGAATTTAACTCAACTCCAACAAAGAAGAAATTGAGTAATGCAAAGAATTTGTAAAAAGATTTTTAAAGGCTTCAAGTAAAAAAGAAAGAGGGTCGAGAGGTAAGTGAAGATAACATTCTCTATCAACACCCTATAAGTCTAAAGTTTAAACAAAACCATCCAATTAAATAAGTTATTGGAAACACATGTGATAGTGTGAAAACAAGAGGCTCAAGGCAAAATATATACTATTTCAAAAATTATGCCCAACATAATTGAACTATCTCTCAATGATGATAATTGGATAATAGCAATGCAAGAAGAGCTTAATTAATTTAAAAGAAATAAAGTATATGAATTAGTTTTAGACTCAAGAACCACTTAGTAATTGAAACAAAATGGGCGTTTAAAAACAAATTAGATAAAAGTGGACTAGCAGTGAGAAATAAAGCAAGATTATTGGCTAAGAGGTATTCATAAGAAGAATGAATTGATTTTAAGGAATTATATGGCCAAGTAGCTAGATTAGAATCCAAACACATATTATGGGTTTTAAATTATTTCAAATGACTATCAAAAGTGCATTTCTAAATGTTTATCTTAATGAGGAAGTATATGTTGAACAATCTCTGTTTTTTGAAAAGAATAATCAATTGAACTATGTGTATAAACTAACCAAAGCACTATATAGACTAAAACAAGCTTCGAGGCTTGGTATGAAAGGCTTAACAAATTTTCAGTTGACCATGATTTCAAAATAGGAGAAGTAGACACCACTTTATTTATTAAGAGTAAAATCATGATATTTTCGATAATAAAAATTTATGTTAATGGTATAGTTTTTAGTGCTACTAACGAATCTATCCACAAAATTTTTTTTAAGTTAACGCATAACGAATTTAAAATGAGTCTGAATGGTGAACTCAATTCTTCCTTGGATTGCAAAACAAACAACTTAAAGAAAACATCTTCATTTTTCAATCTAAATACATCAAAAAATGCTCAAAAAGTTCATGATGCAAAATTTCAAATGCACAATTACATCCATCAGCTCATCAATCAAAATGGGTAAAGATGAAATAGATAAACCAACAGATCAACATTTATACAAAAGCATGATTGGTTCCTTGCTATATTTAATTACTTATAAGCTAAATACCTTGTTGAGTGTGTATATCTGCCCTAGCCTTTAATCTAACCTTAAGGAATATCACATGCTAGTTGTTACAAAAATCTTTAAATACCTAATTAACACAACAAACTTAAGTTCATGGTATCCCAAGGGCTGAACCTTTGACTTAATAGGATACTTAGATGCAGACTTTGCATGATATAACATGAATAAAAAAGCACCAATAGCACTTATCAATTTCATGAAAATATAACGATATCATAGTTTTTAAGGAAACAAACTAGTATTACTCCGCCTACTGCAAAAGCTAGGTATATAGCTATAGGAAGTAGTTGTGCCTTATTATTGTGGATGAAATAATGATTAAAAAAGTATGGTCTATACTATCGACATATTCCCACTAAATGTGATTACATTAGTGAAAATTTTCTAACCAAAAATTTATTCTATATTCTTGAAATAAGCGCATAGATGTCAGGCATCACTTTATAAAAGAACACGTTAAGAATCATAGCATATATTAAAAATATGTAAAAATAAAAGATCGAATTGCAAATATATTCACTAAATCAATAAATATTGAATCATTTTATAAAATTAGAAAAGAAATGGAAATGATGGACCTAGATGGATAAAAATTAATCTAATGAGTTCTATAGGATGTGTTGCATATCATTTGTGATATAATTTGTTGTTCTTGATGGATGCTTTCACTGAGATACAAATTTACAAATATTAATCAAAATAACATAATGATGGTGGGAATGGAATAATAGTCGCATGAGAAGTTAAAATGAAGTTTGGCAACAAGGTCAATTCAACCTCGCATTGTTGTGGCAATGATGAAGTTGACTTCAAACCAGGGTTTAGAGTCAACCTTGAGCACAATGATTCGACTACTTTAGTCTTAGTTCTTTCTTCTCTTCCACTTGTTTTCTTTTGAAGATCATAAACTCTAAATCTCCATCTCTCAACTCTTAAATCATCATCCTCGCTATAAACTTTCATCTAATCATTGCCTTTTTCATTGTCATCATTCCATTCACCCATAGCACTAAAGAAGGCAGCCAAAACTTCTGGTATCTTGTCCATCCCATTGTAACACCAAAGGAGAAGTGCCATGGAGGCAACGCAACGCTACGAAGAGGCCAATAGAGGAGACTACCTTATCTTAATCATCACAAGGGAGAACAGTATAGTTTCATAAAGGTAATCCCTCATCCACACAACTTAGGAATGAGGAAATTACATCTAGTAGTGAGGAAGAAGTGGAGGTTAGCAAGAGGAAGGGTATCCCAGCTTAACGAGCTAAAATGATAGAAATGTTTGTCGAGTATTGTAGAAATGCAACTAAATACAAAAGATTCTACAGACATTTTTATGAAGGAAAGCATTCATGCCAAAGATCATAGACTTTGAATTTCTTAAGGAATATGAATTTAGAATAGAAGAGCTTCTAAATTATCAAGGATGATCCAATCTTCTAAAAGTAGAAAGGATTTATCCTAACCTATCCAGATAATTTAGAAGCCTCACTAGACACCAACTTTCTCACATCTTAGATGCATGAAGATGATGGTCTCGCTAAAGGTCTTACTTAAGCTTAAATGTACAACTAGCTAACTAAAAGGAACAAATAGGTAGAGGGAATGAAGTTCCTCCACTATATGGATTTGCATCCTCCGCTCCTGAGTTTTAAGATTGTTAGTTGCTTGCTACATATCCAAAAGGAGGAAGTAAGAATCAACTTAAACCTCAAGTGGCAGAGATTTTACGAAAATTAACAAATAAAAGAAGGATCAATCTCTCACTTATTATGAAAGCTCTAGAAGTAAAAAAAGTTAATCCATGAGGCATCATACCATCTGGTATATGGATCATTAAAAGTTTAGAATTTTATAGGGTGGATTTAGAAAGAGAGTCATTTGAAGTTCTCGAGCCCACCAATGCTATCAATAAAGCTCTGTTCATGAGAATAAAAATAGAAACCGAAAGGTTTAGGATGGAGCATATACTGACAAGAATTGTAGGAGAGGAAGCTTCCTAAGAAGCTCCATTAGCAGAAGCAGGATTTAAGGGGTAGCAACATCCTTAAGAGCCTCTAATTCAAAGGCCACCGGAGCCTCAACTAACCTGGAGCCATCAAATGCATCTTCGGCATATCATTTTTATGCATCACAATCATTTCAAGCACCTCATGCGTCAACTAGTTTGTATAGCATCCTAGGGACTCCCTCATGCATCCAACCATCTTAGAGTACCTCCAAGCTGGGGAGGATATAATTATCCAAGAAGTAAGCAACATTAACATGTCCCTCATGACCATGAATGAGAGGCAAGAAAAAATAGAGTGGGATGTCAAAAATCTTGCCTATGTGTTGGCCTCTAGCACTAGGCGTCATCAACCCACATCCAACATACCTATTTTAAATCCATACATAGCTAAGTCTAGAGTGTCATCTCCTTTCGTAAGAAATACACCTGTATACATCACACCTTATGACTTATTTTCTCCACCTCATTTCCCTCATGATTAAATATCATATCCTATAACTCCTTTTACATTTCATAAAGCCTGCATTGCATTTTTGTAATCCCTTCTTGATAATTGTCAAAAGAGGGAGAAAATTATGAAAGGAGCAAGGGGGAGAACATAACATTTGAGGAGATTGATTTTTCAACATTTGGGTTAGGTAAACAATATATAGGAGAATTTGAAAATTTTGTAAGTCTTTATGATGAATTGAATGAAGTCTTATATGTTTGTCTCAAACATATGTTATTTGGCACTGGATTGGATGAACTTTAAAATACTTTGATATGTTGCTTGGAATAATCAAAGTAAAATGAACTAAAACCACTTGACTTGAAAATTATATGTATTGATTGATTTGAACTTTGTCAAACTTGAATGTCCAATGTGTTGGTTGAATTGAAAATTGTTGAGAACAAATGATTTCAAATGAATGCAAGACAAATGAGCTTACTAAACTCAAGTTTCCAATTTAAAAGAATTGTGTATCCCAAAGTGAAAGATATAATTGACGAGCTGCGTATATGTCAATTAAAATGGTCACTATTTATGCAAGTATACGTGTCATGTCAAGTAATAAAGAGTGAGTAGAGTATCATTCCCACTAGGAATTGTTAACCGCAATTATTAATTAGTTTAACTACTTTTGATGGGTGAAAAATTCTGAGTTTATAATTTAACTAAAATTAATAGTTGTAATGAGAAATCAGAGTGGAGTTACGAAACTACTGGATACTAGAAATGGGTTTAATAATCGAGAATGGTAGATGGATAGTTTAGAATCCTTGAATCTAAACTATATTGCTTTGGTTCTTTCTAATTGAATTATTTATGGATTTACTAGCCCAAGTTCATTAATCTCTATATACATCTTCCAACATTATATAAAGCTAATCACACCTTATTTAATTGCTATATTCTCATGCCATTAAATAAAATAAAATTGATAAGTTCATAACCTGTTTAATGACTACATAGGGTTTAATGGTATATTCCTATCCGTTAAACAACTCCCCTTAACTAAGAAAAAACCTACGCCTTGCACATGGATTTAGAAGAGATCTTCCTCTTCCAATGATAAATCAAGCAATTAAATCATCTTACAAAGTGGCTAATCTTGTAAAAAGCATTAAATCCACACATACAAAGGTAAATCACACACAATCATATATAAAGTCAAATATTCATTCCGGAATATTCAAATAACCAAAAATAATATAGTTTAGAATTCAATTCATCCTAACTATCCATCTAATGGAGGTTTAGTTCAAATATATGATCTTAACATCCATTACATTCACATAAAAGGTATCCATAAAAGCAGAGAAAGAAAAATAAAAAGAATAAGAGAAAACTGATTTTCTAGTGGCTTCCACCAACAGAGTTGAATCCTCTCTTCAATCCATGCTTTGATCACGATTTTCTCTTTTTTTTGCTTTGTAGTTCGTTTTTGGGCTCCTTTTTTCTCTCCTTTTTGCACGTGAACCCTTAGGATCTATTTATAAAGCCTCGTTGCATAGCTTATGCACTGGAATTTGGTAGACAAATGCATATTGGCGCCTAGGCGCTAACTCTCTGTGTGCTGGGCAACTTGGAAACTCTTTGCAAACCCTAGAAATTCATGTCTTAGAGCCTAAGCGCCAACTCCCTGGAGTTTTCACAACTTGGAGCTTCTCCTAAACACATTGGGGGATCATGCGTGGCGCCTAGGTGCCAACTCCCTAGAAGCAATGTGACTTGTGACGTCAAAAAACTTTAGAACTTTGCTTGCATTTGATGAAGTGGCGCCTGGGCACCCCTAGCTGGCGCCTAGGCACCAACTCACTGCAAACAAGTTGTACGCTGAACTGTGCTGAAAAATGGCAAGGGCACGGAGGGTGGCACCTGGGTGCCATCCACATGCCCTGTAACTTGGTTCTGAATTGCATTCTCATTTGCCCACATGCCTTCATGTGTCCCGTCCTTCCTGCAAAAGATAAAAAACTAAGTAAATGGGCTAAAAAATGCCAAATTAATGCTAAAAATGCTTAAAAATTGAATAATGCTCCCAAAATGCAAAGCGAGTGAAAATTAAGCTAAATGAATGCAAACTAAGTCTAATCTCTCAAACTAATGTACAAATAAAGTCTGAAATGGGCAATGATAAATGATCACACCCCCAAACTTAAATGTTTCTAGTCCTCGAGCAACACATGCAAAAATAATGAATCAATGAATCAATGAATCAATGCAGACTCCACCAACTCCCTTTTGCTTCCTGTTATGCTTTGATCAATCCACTTATCTATTTCACAAGGTCAAGATTAATCTAATCTTGAAAAATCCTTCATTATACAAATAAGGCTTGCCTTTTCATTCTCAAACCAAGTTACATGTGGATGCTAAAATTTCAAAATACATGGTTATAATTCAACACGTTAATCTTTCATTCGATCAGAAAATTGATTAAAAAATTAATGTACACCCGCAAACCAAGATCTAAGCTGAATAAACTGGTTATAGAAAATAGTAATAAGTCACTGGATTCAATTTTTACTAACTGTACATTCTTTTTCCCTCCAAACTTGATCCAAAAATTCTCCTCACCATATTTTAGGATATCTGGAGATCTATTTTTTTTGTCCCCTCACCATATTTCAGGGTATCCGGGGAGAATTTTGATTTTAAAGCGTTATTACCATGATTTTCCTTTGCTTTTTTATGCGAACCTTACCAGTTGTTGATGCCAAGTCCCGGTTACTCAGTTCAGGTTAACCACTCCTTTTTTTTTATGCCTTGTTAGGAGTACTAAACATGCTTCTGTGATTGTATGAAATAATACCATTTCTAAACCCATTAAAGTACTTAGTCAGCATTTATTTAATTCAGTTCTCATCATTTCAATCTAGAACATATACGTGTAATCGAATTAGAACAATGTATTATGAAATTCCTTTTAATTCTTTCACATGTCAATTTCAACTTGCTTTTATACTTGATTTTTAATTTGAATTGTCTATTCTTTCATGAATTCAATTTCAAGTCAAAATTAATCACAACCTTGTACATTTTCACAATAAGATGGATTGAAACAAAGATAACTTTCATTAGCTAGAATTGACATACATGCAACAAAAATTAAACATGAAAAACTAACCTATGTTTGAGAATTATACACCCCCCCAAACTTGAGAGATGCATTATCCTCAATGCATGATGACCTAAAATGAACCAATAATGAAAATACAATGAAAAGAAAAAATAAAATAAAAACAAAATGAAAGGACTGGGACTCCTTCAAGAATCGGACTCCATGGAGTCCTCGTCTGTCATTGAGCTGGGGCTGGGACAGCTGCCAAAAGCAAGCTATGACCTCGTTCTCTTTGAAAATAAGCTCCAAATCTGCTTTTTAGAAATTAAAAACAAAAACAAAGACACAAATAAAAATCAAAATGAAAATGAGTGATAGGTTGCCTCCTATCCAGCGCTAAATTTAATGTCTTCTGCCTGACATTCCCGCTGTTTAACTTTTTCTTAGTTCCACCACCTCCTTACAACGCTGAAAATCATCTCCCATATAGTGCTTAAGACGTTACCCATTCATGACAAAGCCATTGTCGGATGCTTCGTAGAATATTTCCACTGTCCCATGCTCAATCGCCTTTATTACCACGAACGAACCCGACCATCTGGATTTGAATTTCTCGAGAAATAGTCTTAATCTTGAATTGAAAAGCATAACTCTCTAACCTGGTTTGAATTTCCATGATAGAATCCTTTTATCATGCCATTTTTTCACCTTTTCTTTATAGATCTTGGCATTTTCATAAGCTTGCATTCAGAATTCGTCCAACTCATTAAGTTGCGGTAATCGACGTTCCCCCGCTTGTTGCATGTCCAGGTTTAGTTTTTAATTGCCCAATACGCATTGTGCTCAAAATCCAATGACAGATGACAAGCTTTTCCATAGACCAATTGGTACGGAGACATTCCAAACTAAGTTTTATAAGCAGTTTGATACGCCCATAGTGTGTCATCTACTTTGACGGACCAATCTTTGCGAGATGACCCAATCATTTTTTCTATAATTTTCTTTAATTCCCTGTTGGCCAACTCGACTTGTCCATTAGCCTGTGGATGATAAGCTATCGTCACCTTGTGGTGTATGCCATGTTTATGCAAAATTTCCATGAACTGCCGATTACAGAAGTAGGATCCTCCATCACTAATGATCACTCAATGTGTGCTGAAATGGGTGAAGATGTTCTTCTTGATGAATTTGAGAACTGTTTTAGCATTGCCTGCTTGAGTCAGAATCGCTTCTACCCATTTGGAGACATAATCAATAGCAACCAGAATGTATTAGTTTCCATAGGAGGGAGTGAATGGGCCCATGAAGTCGATTCCCCATACATCAAATATTTCTACCTTAATGATATTAGTGAGAGGCATTTCGTGTCTTTTGGAAATATTACCTTTTCGTTGGCATTGATCGCACCTCTTGGCATAAAAATGGGCATCTTTAAATGAAGATGGCCAGTAGAATCCAGATTGAAGTATTTTTGCCGTAGTCTTGTCTCCATGAAAGTGGCCCCCATACAGAGATGAATGACAACTCTATAATATTGATTCCTATTCACACTCTGGGATGCATCTTCGATATAAATGGTTTGGACACTGCTTGAACAGATATGGTTCATCCCAAAAGTAGAATTTAACATCATGGAGAAACTTCTTCCTTTGGTGTGAATTCAATTCCGGAGGCAGCATTCCACTGATGATGTAATTGACAAAGTCTGCATAACATGGTGGACTACTTGGGGAGATAAAGAATAACTGCTCATCCGGGAACACTTCCTAAATTTGCTTCGTATCATGGGTTAACTGGGATCCTTCAAGGCAGGATAGATGGTCAAGGACCTGATTCTTAGCACCCTTGCGATCTTTGATTTTGAGGTTAAACTCCTGTAGCAATAAGACCCATCGAATCAAGCGTGGTTTTGCATCTTTTTTCTGGATCAAATATTTGATGGCTGAATGGTCTGTGTAAACGATCACCACTAGCAATTCTTTTTCAGTCGTAGTATAATTCATTCGTGCCTCATTCAAGGTTTTGCTAGCGTAGTAGATGGAGTGAAAAACCTTGTTCTTTCACTGCCCCAATATCGCTCCCACTACGTAGTCGCTCGAATCGCACATTAATTCGAATGTAAGGATCCATTCTGGAGAAAAAAATAATTGGCACAGATACCAATTTCTTTTTCAGCTCTTGGAATGCTTCCATACAATCGCTGGTGAATTCGAATGACGCATCTTTCTCGAGCAGTGAACATAGCGACTTGGCTATCTTTGAGAAGTCTTTTATGAATCACCTGTAGAACCCTGCATGTCCCAGAAAACTGCGAATGCTCTTGACTGAGGTCGGTGGAGGCAATTTCTCGATTGTCTCGATTTTAGCCTTATCCACTTCAATTCCCTCTTGCACCATAAAATGACACTTTTCCCAGTTGAGAACCAGGTTCGTATCCTTGCAATGTTTGAGCATTTTTTATAAGTTGGTTAGACACTCGTCGTAAGAATTCTCCAATATCGAGAAATTGTCCATGAATACCTCCAGAAAATCCTCCACTATGTCAATAAAAATAGCCATCATACAATGCTGAAATGTGCCTAGAGCATTGTATAGGCCAAACGGCATTCCCCTGAATGCGAATGTGCCATAAGGATATATGAACGTGGTCTTTTCTTGGTCCTCCGTGCTATCATAGTCTGATGATAACCTGAATATTTGTGAAACCCTAACCCATGTAGGACCCATATGTATGCATTAATCATGCATATGATATTATTTGTGAATTATGGAATTATAAAGATTTTATGTGATTTTTTTACTAATTATTGCAATTAGGGTTAAGGATTATCAATAATAATGTAATTAATCATTTTGAGCTAAAATGAGATAATGAAATTAGAGCATATTGATGTTGATTTAAATGTGCAAATATATCGTGAAAAATTATTTTTCATTATTTAATATGAATTATGGGAATTTATATGATAATTGACAAGTTTAATGAAAAAATATTGAAAAATTCATAACTCAATGCCTATAAGGCGGATTCAAGTGAAATTTGAAATGAAAATTAATGATATTGGGCTTGGTATTATGGAATTAATGAGTTATGAAAATTCTTGATTAAATTAGAGTTATGATTTATTGATCGTATTTCAATTTCAACTGTTAACTTTAAACGGCTACAACGGGAGCTAAGAAACTCAAATTGAGATGAAATTTGAAACGGTTGAATGAAATTAAGAGATGTTTATTCTAGATGGCTTGATTAAACATGAAATATTGGAAAAATACTTGCATTGAAAAAGATGAGCATGGTTGACTAATGCACCTCAAAAGTACCTTTTCATTAATGCTAGAGAACAAAGCATAATGGCTTGAAATTAATGGGAATTGAGGTGACAATTGCAAGCCATTTCTAGGGTATTTTGTGTATTTATTTGAAATGCAAAAATATGAGAATTATCTAGCCATTAAATGCATATGATGATGGAGCTACAAAACAAACAATCTAGCATAGGTGGTGTGGCAACAATGAACGTCCAAGGGGCTGCCTTTGATGTATATTTTTTATTTTTTTATTTTTAAAATATGCATATATATTGCTGAGATGTAGGTACATAAAATGTGCATGCAATTATGAAGATTTTCAGTAATAAAAAATAATAAAATGCAACTAAAGAGAGAGAGAAACCATGGACAGCTTATGGGCAAAGTGACATGCAGAAATGTGGTTTATTGATTCCATTTTGATAATTTTTTTAATACCAAATTTAAACATGAATTAAAGGAAAATTAAGTGCATGTTTTACCCTTAAATATGAATTATTAAAAAATGAAAAAAAATGCTGAAAATTGGGCAGCAAGGGACGTGTTTGGATGGGCAGATTTAGTCAGCTATGGATTAATGTCAGTCGAACAATCTTGAGGTAAGGTTGTGACACTCGGGCTGGGGTGTTACAGAGAATGGTATCGAAGCATGGACTGGTAAATAGGCGTGGAAAAGTTTAAGTATAATGATTAAATATGATATGCACGATTTTATGATAAATGCATAAGTGATTATCATGATAGGATGCATGATATATGGTGATGATAGTAGTGAAATTTGTAATGATGAATAATATCACATGATTGTGATTGTGTGAAATGGCAAGTTAAGATGCTGAGACTTTGTTTTATGAGTGGATGCTTTGATAATGAGCATGATATGATTAGTTATGATGATATAACTATCTTCAAGGATTTTGAATGCATGAAATGTATGCATGAGGTATGATAGCTATGGTTATGTGATTAGATCATATGTCTATGTGACAAGATGATGAGTATGTGATTGAGATGATAGCTATGAGATGAGATGAAATTTATGTGAATAGATGATAAGCTATATTTAAGTGATCTGATAGGTATAATACCATAGAAGTTGGTATCACATGCTATGTTTGTAATCAGGTAGGGCACATCATCCCGAATTGTCCAAATAAGGTACAAACATTGCAAAGGTAAGGAAGATCCGCTCAGTCAAGGTTAATAGAAGCAGCTAACTGATAGGTTACCTCTACGAACATGGTACATGTGCATGGAGTTACGAGAGTAAGAGGATGAGGTGGTTACAGGTATGGATTAAATTTTAGAATGTTTGGCAATGGCCTTGTTTGATTCTGATGATAATCATTTAGTCATAATTTGCCAATATGTAACAATGCATGCACTACCTGTAGAGGAAACCGATAAGATAATACAAGTGAAATTTTTTTATGTGCAGGTTAGCTATGATTAATTAAATATGTCAAGGTTCGATGGAACCAATACTTTGAAAGCAAGATTATTTTAACTAAGGGAAGAAATGGAAAGGAAATACCCTAATTATTCAAAGAAGAGATGGTTTTAGGACGAAACCTATTATAAGTGGGGGTGGATTGTGGAACCCCAACCTAAAAAGGATTTAACGTGTGCATTGAACATGTACATGTGACTTATATATGATTAAATAGAATTTTTGGATGATTTCGAGATTTTATGATATTTTGCAATTAGGGTTCAACTAAGAACGGTGATTAAAAATTTAATCGCCAGAGCCCAATATGAGTCAAGGTGACTAAAGGGGCATAATAAGGATTAAAACATGCTAATGTCGCATGAATGTTTGGTTTAATTTCAATGATTTAATTAATAGAGATTAAAGTAAAAATTATGGAATTATATTAGGAAATCATAGAAAAAATCATAACTCAACGCTTGTAAGGCGGAATCAAATAAAATTTAAGATGAAAGTTAATGAGGTTGGGCTTAGTATTATCAAATTATTGAGTTATGAAAATCTGTGGAACCCTGACCGTATACGCGTTACTTTGACCATATACGCGTCATTTCGACATTGGTAATTTTGTAATTATTTTATGAATAAATGAAAATTCATAAATTATATTAATGAGTATGTGTATCGGAAATTGAAATGATGCAATTAGGAATTTAACCCCGTGAATAGTGCACATGAATAGTGCACGTGAAT
>JAXCLR010000063.1:23470485-23487527 GCA_035584095.1 Annona squamosa | reverse complement strand
GGGTTTAAGCTTTCAAGGGGTTAAGTTTTAATTTACCGAAGAATTTTTTAAGAACCCAATTCACCCCTCCCCTCTTGAGTTTTGCCATTAACTCGGGACCAACAACAACTTTACTCCAGGATTTATCGATTGTAAACGTGATCAGGATTGTTGCTCTGTCACACGGCAGACTTATTGGATATTTATCCACTTAATTTTAACTCCATAGGAGTTTATACCATTTCATACTTGCTAATTTCTATCAAATACCTTTATAGGCCATTATTCCATTTGAGAATACACATATTACCTCATAAAATTTCTTCATATCTTATCATTTGTCCATAAAAATTTTCACCTTTTATGGTCACAAAACCATAACATAATTCATATACAATATTAAATAACTATTTAATGTCATCAATTCTTACAACCATTCAACCTATACATCCACACGCAAGTAACTCTTAGAAATTCATTGATCTTTGAATCTCCACGTATGCTCCTTGCCTCCTTCCTTTCACCTGTCTTTGGATTTGAAAAACAAAACATAAGTTGAAACTCAATAAGCAAGTCATAGGGTTTTCAAGCAATTCATTATGAAGGCAACATTGTTTAAAAGCATTTCTCTCCATTTGGTAGAAGACACTTAGCAAGTGATCAACGACCTCAGAACAAAAACTCTTTCATAAACCATTCATAAACCATTTGTGTAAACTAGTCTTTCATAAACCTTTCATAAACCATTCGTGTAAACCATTCATGTAAACCTGTGCTTGCTTACTAAGTAATCACTCGCGTTTCATTTTTTCAAACCTTAGTCAGGTACCAAGAAACTCAGGAGGTTGCGAACCTAAGCATTGAAGGAAATGTACATGATGGTAGCCATGTAGGCTATAAGGAATGGGATAGCATGATTAAAGTTCTGAGGTATGTTGACGTATATGTGAACTTATTTAGAGTTCTAAGTTCTATTTGATTCAATGATTGAATGTATGTATGTATGGAATGTAAATGTCATTTTAAAAAAACATAATGAGATGCTATGAATGAAATATGAAAATCATTACAAGTGTATTGTCGTTTGTATGATGAATGATGTAGAATGTAAAGAAATGAATGATAATAGATAAAAAAAAAAATTGGACGAGATCTAATTAAGAACCCGCCATGTGATTAGGGCAACAATCCTAATTCATATTTACCAATCGATAGATCTTGGATTAAGGTTGTAACGTCTCGGGTTGGGGCGCCGCAGAAGTTGGTATCAGAGCAAAGATTAGTAAATAGGTGTGGAAAGAATGGACATGATATCACAAAGATGGTATCTTAGCAAGGATTGATAGATAGACGTAGAAGAAAAATGAAAAATGATGAAAGGGATAAATTGAAATTATAAGACATATACGATATGTGTTGTCTTTTACTGTGTGTCATTATGACGCAATGATATAGTTATTTCAGAAAATGTAGTTGGTGAGCTATTTTTCATGATGTATATTGTATATGAAGGAAAAATGATATGAGACCAGATGAGATAAAGAAGGAAGTAGGAGAATCTAAGGAAAGACAAAGAATAAAAAAGAATAGGAACAGATGATGGGTTGAATAATGGAACCCTACATAGAGACCCCCATATTTAAAGTTTATCACACCTCACTAAAGATAGCACCAGACTATGCTATACTTTACACATGCTTAAGGTGCGATGTCCTGGCAACATATGAAAGGAACCAAGGCGCCAACTTTCTAAGTGATTGTTGGTTTAGAGACTCGTTTATAATAAAATGACAAATTATGCAAATATAATTTAAACATGTAAGGAAAAACAACCGTACACTATGAAAGGCAAAGATAGAAATGAGAAAGGTAGGAAAAAAAGGAGTTTCCTTTTGATTCCTAAATAAATGTTTGACGTTTGATGTTATGAAAATATAAGTACATTTGATTTTATTCAAATGATAAATGTATATGAAAAAGGAAAGGTCATTGATCTTTCTAGATCATATAATTGACTAAGTGAATGATTCTATGGTAAGATACGATCATATTAATATAATTTTACATGTTGCTTTCTATAACATGCCTATCACCTTAGCTTTTGAACAAGGGAAAGACAGTTGCATATATGAGTCCACAAGGAATAGGAGAAGTAGGTAATAAATCTAATCAACCAGGGTAAAGAGAACAAGTAAGACCAAGGGCTCGTCAATGACGGGTAAATATAAACCTTGAGTCAAGGGTTGAGAATAGTAAGATAGAAATGAATGGAAAGGTTATTAATGCCTTTCTCGCTTAGTATCCACCAAAGTTCTCAGATGAATCAGATTCTATTCAGGCTGAGCAATGGATGATTGAAATCAAGGACTTATTTGAAGTTTGTACATATAGTTTTATGTGTTACCCAAGCATTGATTGGCAATGCTTAAGAGTGATAGGAAACCCTAATGGCTATTATGCCATAATCAAATAAGGTAATCTGGTGAACTTTTTAAGAAACATTTTCCAACAAGATACCAAGATAGTGAATATGTACAATCAGGACAGGACAACTTAACCCTAAAGACTAACGAACCTAGTGTAGGAAAAGAAAGAAGTAGGAAAGGCTAGCTCAACAGAAGCTAATTACAGCTACCGGTTGATAGAAAATCTCTACAAATTATTGCAAAAAGGTGTAGCAAAACATGTCTAGTCAGCATTTATAGAAGAAAAATAAGATTACACATATGATACCACAAATCTTGGTATCATGTATCCCTTGCTATGATGGTAGATAGATGAAGAAAAAGGAAGGCAAGAATGATTGCAGGAATTTTCTTCAATTCCGATGTGGTCAGAAGATAAGTACGAGATAAATTCTCTCTCTATGATGTTCATAAGAAATGATATTAGAAAAAAAAATTTTGATAAGGACCCTTACTAGTTTATGGAAACTAGAAAGGGAAACAAAGAAGAAAATATTTTAGACTGGTTTAATACCGGTACACCTATCAGGTAGTCTACACTGGTATAATCCATTTGTAGACATTATAAAGTGAGAAGGAATAAATAGGTTAGCAAAAGTGTCTGATAATTCTCAAAAAATTTATTTAATTTCATATAAAATTCACACCGTTAAATATTAAAATGTTAATTAAGAACATGTTTTAAGTGAAATTTCGTGAAAATTATTTTTTTCATAAAATCTTTAATTTTGCTATAAAATGAGTCATTTTCCAATATTTTTTGAAAATATAAAATTATGAAGATAATTACGCGTGATGAGAGATATTAAATAGGCTAAAAATTAACTTTGAAATATGCATTAGTATATGAATGTAATTTAATTGGGTAAGTCATAAGCATATAAATATATGATTATAAATATATGGAATATAAAATGGGTTATCGTGCTTTAATGTCATATCAATTTAGAAATAAAATTATACGATTTTAACTCGTGGGCTTTACTTGATTTGTTACGTTTATAATATAATTTTGGCAACAATGTAACATGATTTTAAAGGTGCAAATTGTCCAATAATGGCCGCCAGAGCATAGTCTATTGTGTACCACCGGAGCACCGATCTGGTACTCCATCACCCTCAAACCTCACGGTAGCCATGAAAATCGAAATTTGCAGCGCCAAGACTGAACGACAGCAACTCCAGTTCTCTTCACCAAACACAAGCAACCCTTGCAGTGTTACTCATTTACTGAACACCCAAATCAATTTCAGCCCTTCTCAAATCGACAATGAAAATTCCAGGTAGCCATTAACACCCACCGGAAAGCATCGAGCAGAGACCATCGTCTCCATCCACAGCATCATTTTTTTCCCACACACTAGTCGCAACAGCCTGCCGTGCGAATCTTCTTCAAATCTAGATATCAGCACCTATTCAACAACATTATAACAGCAATTGGAAGCACTCATCATCTGTGGCATCAAAACCAGGGGCAAAATTGGGGTTACCACCATCTTCCCCTTGATTTCAGGCAACACCGACTAGCGAGCTGACTAATTAACCATTTGCTCACTGCTCTAAGCCACTATCCGTTGATTGACATGAATCAATCCAGCAATTTCCAAACGGATTGCTACCTCCCTTTTTCAACTACATCGGTAGGACGGTGCCTCCAATTTGACAACAACCCTTTTTTTAAAATTTGACAACAGAAATTGCAACCTGTAATTGAATCGATAGCTTTAATTTCAGCAGCCATGGCGTCAAGCCCTCTGCACAGCCCCCAGTTCAAATCCTCTGCATTCAGCCATTGAAATTGAACACCAGATTCCAATCACAAATCGTCAATCGGAGAGCCAAATGAAGAAGCCATTTTTAGCATGATGGCGTGTATCATCCATTTTCCCTATTACCAGCAACAAACCCCCCAAGTCACCATTGTTTGAACCCCCTTCCAACACCAAGCCAACAGCAGCATAAGGTTGGCCCCTTTTATTTGGTTACAGAAAAAATTGCAGCAATCTCCATTAAAGAAATCGACAGCCCTTCGAGTGGTAACTTTGTTGAAGCCGACAGTCCTTAAAAACCCAATTTCCATCTACCCAAAATTTTGACCCTCCTCTGTTTTTGACAGGAATAAAACCCATCCCCAATCAGCTGCCAACTCCACCATATTAGCAATCCACCCACACCAATCAACGCCCCTCCTTAGCCCGTTCCAAATCCAAAAGCTGCAGCTAGCCATGACAATGAACAGACCCATTAAATCAGGTAGCATCCTCTCCAGCCAAGGAGTTAATAAATCAGCAGTGGTGTTGCCAAGCCGGTGATTTGAGTAGCCGACAGCTTGAAGATGTGGTCAGTGCTGGGTTCTCCTGCTGTTGGGTCGGTGAAGCTTGGAATGGAATTGCTATTACTGAATGAAGGAAGATGGATTATGGGCAGCTTTGTCGGTCTTGTTTTTCAATTTGGGCAGACAACATGAGAAAGAAGCTACAATAAATGGCAAAGGCCAGCTGCTTGCTGCTTGGCAAAGCATGAATGCCACATCGGATTCAACTTGGGTCATAGGTTCCCTCACACATCTCCATCTCACACACACACACCTCTCCCACACATGCCTAGTGGGTAAGCTCCAAGGGCTTGGATTACTCCTCAAAGAGTGGTCTTCAAGCAAAATTTGAGATAAATAAATTTTTTTTAATTATAGTTTTTCTTTAATGCTTCATAGTTGTTAATTTTAGATTTACAATGTTTAGAGTAGATTTACTGCTTTATGCTTTGTAATTTTCAAATTAAGTTTAATGCAATTTTCATTCCAGTTTTCGTAAATCAAATTTTACTTTTGTAATCTTTTAATTGCTTTTTTAGTTTAGATTTAATTTTAGTTAATTGCAATTTCTCCTCTCCTTTCTCTCTAATCTCTTTCTCTCTCTTCTCTATACCCTCTCTCACTTTTCTCTTTCATTTCTGCTTAAAATAATTCAAAATTATATAACCTCTCTATGGATTCGACTCGACTCACCGTTATTCTACACTATCGTCCGTATAGTGGTAAATTTAATGTGTTTCGGTTAATTTTAATTAAACTGGTGATCATAGTGCTCTTAACGACAAGCACTTGGTACGCATCAGTGTCTTTCGCTAAGACATGTAAGAAATTTATGTGAAAGCATCTTTTGCACTTTGCTATAGAAATAAATGTATTATGTTATATGAATAGTATGTGTAAGAAAGGAAAATGATTGCTATAGGATTTCTATTTTGTATGAAAGAATGGGTAGCCTAGATCTTACACCATGATGAGATGAGAAATTCTATAATTTCTCTATGTATAAAAATAATAATATGTCTACCATAAGAATAAGAGATGAATGACATAAAGAAAAAAAGAATAGCAATAAAAAATTCATATGGGAATAGGAAACAGTAGAGATAAGTGATGGGTCTATTGGACTAAAGCTAAAAATGCCATCAAGACAGAGTAGCACAATGGAAGCATAGTGAGCCATTGAAGTATTGGAAAAAGATGATAAGTTAACAAATTCATGTAAGTCTTTCCCCCCGATATATGAAATACAATAGGTTTCGGGACAAAACCTATTATAAGGGGAAGAGGATTGTGATACCCAGACCCAAATAAGGCTTATATATATGCATTTAGCATATAAATATGGATCATGTATGATTTAGATAAATTATCAATGATTTCCTTTGCAATTTTGATGATTTATTGCAATTAGGGCAAATGGTTATGAATGATGATTATAAGTCAATATAGGTCAATGTGATTAACGAGATCTAATGAGGATTAGGAAATGCGAATATATTGAGGATAATTACCTCATATATTATGGTTTAACTAATAGAGATTATGTTGATAATTTTGGATTTAAGGTGGCAAATGCGAAAATTTTGGTTTAACTAATTCAGAACTTGACGCCTGTAAGGCAGATTAAGATGAAAATTGAAAGGTAAAAATATAATTTCATGCTTAATCTTATGGAAAGATTAGATTATGAAAATTTTGATGAAATTAGGATGAAAATTGATCATTACCATCCAAAATCCACACATGACTTCAAATGATCATAACTTGATATAGAAAAGTCGGATTGAGACGAAATTTTAAATAAATGGTTAAAATTGTGAGATCAATGCTATAAAAGGATTGGATTAAGCTAAGTATGATGGGATCATGCTTACATGAAAGAGGGGTGTGCACCATTTACTTTTGTGCACCATAAAGTAGCTTTCATTTATGTTAAAGTTAATGTAATTAATTAAATAATTAATTGCATAAAAGATGTTTCAAAAGGAGGTAATTACAAGTGGATTTTGTGAATTACTTAAAATGACAAAATCCATTAAAATATCAAGTGATTAATGAGATGAATTAATGGCTAAATGGCTAGCTCAAAGGAGCTTGAAGCAGGTGGCCACACATGGACGTTCAAGGAGGCTTTGAGTTGATTTTTTTATTTTTAAAAAATGCTAAAATATGCAATTAATTGACCTAGGCAGCTAGGGTAAGATATGTACATGATTTTGGTTGATTGTTATGGCAAGAAAATGTCATAAGGTCAATGATAAGTGGACATCTCCATGTGGACAGCAACATGGAAGCTAGGAGAGGTGCACGTTCAAGCTGTTGTTTGGAATTTTTTATGATTTCTTTAAATGCTAAATGGAATTCTAAATGAGCTCCTAGTTAGGGTAATTAAGTATCCATTAAAGAAAGCTATAATTTTGTGAAAAAATTGCAAAATGGGCAGCCATATGGAACAAAATCATCAAGTGAAGCAAGGAAGATGTGGACGTCGAAGGCTGTTATTTGATTTTTTGTGATTTTTTAAATATGCTAAATGGACCTCTAAGTAAGTTATTAGCTAGTTAATTAAATACCCATAAATTAAATTTAAATTAGGCGTGAAAATTGCACAAAGGCTGCTGAGAGTGGACATTCCAATGGTGGATAGCAACATGGACTTCAACGCATGGATTTTTGATGGATTTTTCAAAGATAATTTGCTAATTTACTTGGAGCATATTTTTCCATGTCATCAAAGGGGACAAACATGCTTTAATTATCCTCTAATTGATGTGGCAAGTGGGGCCACAAAGCTAGAAAAAATCTAACTTATACATAAGGTGCACATCCATATGTGTAAAGAGGTTAGAGAGAGAAAAGTCAGGAGGGGAAAACTCCAAGCAAGGCAGCAGTGTGCACGTCCCCATTCCAGTAGCATGAGGGCAAGAAAAAGAGGAAAAAAAAAGAAAGAAAAAGGGAAAAAAAGAAGAGGGATTTAAGCTAGGAAAGTTGAGTTCAAGTTGGATCCAATTCATGTAAGTATCTTCATGATTTGAGTTCTTTAATCCTAAGTTTTTCACCTCAACTTATGGGTTATGAATTTCATTTATAATGAACCCTTAAAGGATGATTCATTATGCCCTTGATTAGGGTATTGAATAAGGTTTGAATGAAAAGAATGAAATCAATAGCTCAAGAGGATGAAAATGGAGATTAGAGTTGAATATGAGTTGATCAACCTGGCTGAAATTTCCTTAAATCCCCATATGATATTGCTGTTTTGATGTGTTATTAAGATTACATGATGATTCATAATTAGATGAATTATATATGTTGATTTGGGCATAAGTTATGAATTTTAAAAATGATGAGAATTAGGGTTACACATATGACCCGATTTCCAAGTTTTTATGTTAAAAATAATACATGAATTAGCCCAAACGATTTATGGATGATCAAGAGGGTAAAATACCCCATGTTTAAGGTACTTTGAGTGTCCAAAAGGAATTGAAAAGATTAGCACTAAATCTGATTTTATGGACATATCAAAACGGGTCAAATGGATACCCAAAAAGTGTATGGAAGTTGCTTTTTTGGGAAAATTTTTATTATGAATTTTAAATATGTGATAATACCATAAATTTGGTTAAGAAAAGCATAATTATTTACTGGAATTCATGGAATAGAACCCTACGATGAATGAAACGGGTTCCAAAGTTGTTATTTTGGAACCCTATGATGAATGGATTAAAATTCCGAAATTAAACCCTAAATTATATGTTAATTAAGGAGTTTAATCATGCTAGAATAAGAAACAAGTTGCTGTGTTGAAAGATTTTAAAAAACAAATAAGTTATGTGTTGAAAGTTGAGTGTGTGTGAAAGGCTAAACATGGACAAGTGATGAATAACTTATGTGAATTCTTAAAATGCAAAAATGTATGAAAGTGTGAAAGAATACATGATTAGGGTACTGTTTTGGTAATTAATTATAATCTCAAATTTTGAGATTAATATATGATGCCTAAGTTATTAATTAAGTGTTTAAAATGAGCACCAGTATATGAAAAGTGAAAAATATGTTAAAAATGATAAATTGAGGTAATGAACCTCCAAATAATGATTTAATGAAGGGTTGTTATATGTATGAAAGTTTATCTCACATAAGGGTATTAAAAATGAATGAATGGATAATGTGATATATAAGCTATGTTGATATGTATGAACACCCGACTTGAAAGACAAGAGGGTTAAGCTAGTATAAGGTAAATCTAAATTGATTTATATAGGTTGGAAAACCCTAAGGGATATAAGCATTTAAATATTAATGTAAATAAATGAAATATTATTTTCATTTATCTAGACAAAGGCAAGGAAAAGGATTGAAGAAAGGGATTAAGTTTATCTCAGGTAAGCAAGCGAACTTTTCAAAATACTGTTTTCTTTCTATGTGTTGATAAGATTAAAAATTTTTATGATTATGTTTTGACGAATGGGCAAGCACGAGTTTTGAAAATGACGGCTTTAATGAAAAGTTGTAAGTTTTGAAAAAGGATGGCTTTAATAAAAAATCTCAAGATTTGCTTCATGGAAAGTAAGCAACATTTTTTAAGATAAAGATTTTATCACAAGTGTTGCCAAAGATTGGGAATGTTTTATGTTAATGGATTTAGGAATTTACTTATAAGTAAGTAAGTTCTTTATGATGATATTTTCATAGGATTTCATGTTTTATGTTGATGGTTTTAAGAATTTGCTTTCAAGCAAGCAAATTCTTTATAATGTTGTTTAAAAAGGATTTTATAAGAAAAATGAAATTTTTCCCTTTTTCACTAAGCAACATTTGTAAATAAGTTTTGAGTTTAGTCTTATAATACTTTGTCATAAACAATTATGTTTATGAAAGAAAAAGAAAAAGGGATTTGATTTATGGAAAAACCAATCATTTTTCTATGTCATCATATTTAAATATAATTGATGATTTAGACATAGTCCATATGTTTTGAAATGATATACGAAAATTTTTGATTTTTTTAAGATAAGGAAATATCTTGAAAATATCTTGAAAAATATTTATATGGATATTGTTAAAATGGGATTTAAGGATGACCAACCCAATAAGTTGATTTCATAAAATGGTTTGATTTTAGGTTACTAAAATGACATGAAAAAAGACTACGCAAGCCCCTTTTATATAAAAATGATAAGATAAATATGCAGACAAAAATTTGACTTTGGGGTGGTTGAGAAGGGAATAGCACAATTGCATAACTTTTGTGAGATAAAGGATCTGAAATAGAAACTAAGAAAATGCTAGAAAAATACACGGTTTATTTTTGAAAATCTAAAATTTTTGAAGTTCTTTTATTATAAAGGTTTTAAGATGCATTCTTTCTCAAACATTTCAAATATTTATCAAAATATTTTACTCAAAATGTTTCTCAATGAATTTAAGAAAGGTCATCCGATAACTAAATTTCAAATAACAACTTATTTAAAGTGGGTGCTCTCGCTTTACAAATTGACACGGACTGCGGTCTATAATGTTTTTCAAGAATAGATGCAGACTGCAATCTATGATCCCGCTTTTTAAAGACGATTTAAAAGGACACGAGCTGCGGTCTGTAATACTTTAAACCACACAAATTGCAGTCTGTGATAAAGATGTATGGTGCACCAATAAAAGGAATAGGTCGGTTGTAGAGTACGGTCAGAAATGGACCGAGGCCTACTCTACATATGGCCAAGACGCCAAGGGATGCAGGAGGCCAGCGGCGCCTTCCCTGAAATGGGAAAAGACGAAAGAACAACCACCTGGTTAGCGTGCTGTTAACGATGGATTCCTTTCCAAAAGGTAGAATGATCACTTGCTAAATATCACTACTAGATGGAAAAAAATGTATTTACATATGTTTTGCTTTTGAAAAGCCTAAAGATTGGGATATAAAAGCATTTTACGAAAAGTTGCCCTAAAAGCAGGGTGTCTTACACAAAAGTATAAATAACAAGGATGAAAGCAAATGTATTCTATGCAAATATTTTTAAAGAAAATGATTATGTATTTTATATGTCGTGTTTATTATAAACAAGCCCCAAGATGGGGATTATGAAATGAATTTATGTCAAACTTAGTTTTGGACATAAGAATGTCCATTGCTAAAGTGCCAAAATGGAAAGTGTTTATGGACATAAGAATGTCCAATGCCAAAGTATTTAAATGAAAAGTATTTTTTGACATGAGAATATCCTTTGTCAAAGAGTTTATGAGAAAAGTATTTTAAGACATATGAATGTTCATTACCAAAGAAAGTTATGTCAAAAATATTTTGGGACATCATACATTAAAGGAATTTATGATGAAAATGTTCAGACGTAGAAACGTCCATTGGCAAAAGAAGGTTTTATGTTAATGTCTTGGAACATTATAAATGTTCACACAGGACCAGAGAAAATTAATTAAAATGGATAAAACACATATATTTTGCCTTAACTAGCCCAGACGTGGCTTGTAAATGATTTTTAAGAATGAATGTTTGTGAAAATATTCTAGGACATAAAATTATCCTCATGAATAAAGGATTTCATAATAATATTTTAGGACACATAAATGTCCTCAGGTACAAATGTATTCAAGATGTTTAAGGAAAATGTTTTAAAGGAAGTCTTGCCCTAAAAGATGAAATGCTTGCTTAGCTGAGTAATCACTCACGTTTTATTTTTTCAAACCTTAGATAGGTATCGAGAAACTCAAGAGGTTGCGAACCTAAGCATTGAAGGAAAGGTATGTGATGGTAGCCATGTGAGATATAAGGAATGGGATAGTATGATTAAAGTTTTGAGGTATGTTGACATATATATGAACTTATTTAGAGTACTAAGTTCTATATGATCCAATGATTGAATGTATGTATATATGGAATGTAAATGTCATTGTAAAATAATATGATGAGATGTTATGAATGAAAGATGAAATTCATTACTAGTGTATTGTCGCTTGTATAATGAATAATGTAGAATATAAGGAAATGAATGATGATAAATAAAAATATTGGACAAAATCTAATTAAAAACCAGCGGCATGATCAGGGCAACAATCCTGATTCACATTTACCAATCAATAGATCTTGGAGTAAGGTTGTGACGTCTCGACTTGGGGTGTCACAGTGAATGTGACCAAGGGGGCAATTAGGGATAGAGTTTTTGGTATTTAAAAAAATTATGTAAAAGGGCTACCAAGGGGGTTTCTTGGGTAGCAAGAAATGAGGAAAAAAGAAGAAAAGGGGCAGCAAGAGTAGCTGGGACATCCAGCAAGGAAGGAGAGAGAGAGAGAGAGAGAGAGAGAGAGAGAGAAGGGAAAGGAGAGAAGAGAAAGAAGGGCAGCTCGAAGATTTCAAAGGGGGGTAATTCCTCTCCCAAAATTCAGGTATGTAGTGATTATTAACATATTCTAAGTTTAAAATATGCCCCATTAAACAAGTTCATTTACAAATTTTTATTTGGTTATTAATCAGTCTATGCTATCTAAACTATATGCATATGTAGTGAATCTAGAATAGGAAAGCAAAATGAAACAGTAAATGAATTATTTTTAGCATCAACATTTTTGTGATAACGTGCGATATGGTTATTAAGGAATGACACACTTTTTAGCTTAAAAGGATAATCAGGCTGCAAATTAAAAATACAGAAAAATCAACCAGAGCAGGGACGAATGGGTGTTAGGATCAGATGCACTAAATGATTTTTAATAATTTTTATACAAAGAATTTTATATGATATATAATACATCTTGAATATCACTCAAATAAAAAAAATTAATTTTTGAAGGGTATAAATATACCTAATAATTAATGTAATTTGATCCATCTGAAAATAGATGTTGTTGTCCAGCAGAGTAAAAATATCAAAATAAATATAAATACTTAATATTTTGTGTTTAAAATATTTATTTTGGTTAATTAATGTAGTTATTAAGGTATGATAGAAATTTTAAATTTAAATTCCTTGATTTTATTATAACTTCAAATTTTGAGAAATCAATGTGTCTGATTTCAGCATTATGGACAGATTGAGAAATAAATCAAAATAAATATTAAATTCTATATTTTTGAAATGGAATTTAACTTATAATAGGATATAAATAATTATCATAAGTGATTATAGGGTTTTACTTATTAGAAGTGGATTTAAAAGGCATGGGTGCTATGGAAGCACAAGTTATACCAATGTGGGAATTGAAAAATGAACACCCAACTTGAAAGACAAGTGGGTTAAGTAAGTTGATAGAAACTATGTAGGTTGGAAAACTATATGATGTGCAAACATATGGAATTATGATTATGAATACGATGTCATTCTTATATATATAGGCAAGGGCAAAGAAAAGATTGACGAAAGAAATGGAAGTGAATTCAGGTAAGCAAGCAACCTTTTGAAAATATTGATTTCATTTCAAATGTTGAAATAATTACAAGTTCTTTACAATGATTCTTTATCAAGCATTTCCAAATGCTATTTTATTGACAAATATTAAAATGATTTGAACTTGCTTTATCAAGATATTTGCAAGATTGCTTACAAGGTAAGTAAGCGAATTTTCATAAATGTTGATTTTATTTCAAGTATCTATATTGATGATTTTAGAATTGCTTACAGAGTAAGCAAATTCAATTCTTGAAAATATAGCTTTAATAAAAAGTCTTAGCATTGCTTCATTGTAAGCATGCTTAATTCTTGAAGATATGATTTTACTTCTTACTAATGACATGTTGCAAGATGGTTTTATGTTAAGTAAGTTCTTAAAAATGTTATTTTAAAAGCATTTATGATGAGAGAGTTTCGATTCTCTTGCAAGATTATATTTGAACTTTGGGAATTCTATTCCTAAGGAGTTTTGAGGAAAAAATATATAATTCTTCATATAATGATATTTGTAAATAAATAAGACTTTTAAAATGGTTTAATTGAATGTCTTTAAATGGTCTATTTAGATATTTTGAAATGGTCTATTGAATTATTTTCAGTCTCTTTGAAGACTGATATACTTTGAAAATATCTGGTATTCATGTTTTCAAAAGAATTTTAAGGATGGCCAACTCGATAAATTGATTTGATGATTGCTTTGTTTAAATGATGTTCAAAAATAGTACAAACATTTCTCTACATAAGAGTGGCAATGGTGTTATGTAGACAAGGCATATAATGCCAATAACATGGAAGCAAATATGTTTGCCTATCCTTTGCTCATAAAAAACCCAAAAATGGAAATAAAAATATTTACAAGAAAAGCTTGTTATTTTTAATTATTGAAATATTTCAAAATTGGTTTATCGAGATGATTCTAAAATTGTTTACTAACTAAAAAGAAATACTCTTAAAAATATTATTTTCTTAAGTATTATAAATATTTTCTAAAATTGATTTACTAAAATGTTTCTAAAATTCTTTAAGGGTAGTCATCCTAACATTATTATTTAAGGACAGTTATGAAAATATTTTATTTTTAAAATGATTATGCCCAGTTCTCAATTTGAGAAGGGCACAGTCTACGGACTAAGCTTGATTATGTTCTTTCAAGTTTTGACTTCAAAAATAGCACGGTCTGAGGACTGTGATGATTTTATGAAATCATGCTAGTATGACAATGCGAATACAAACAAGTGTGCATGAGGATCATGTACTAGGTCCATGGTGGAGGTGGTTGTAGACTGAGATGGTTGCGTACTAAAGTCAACCTCTACCTATGGCTAAGTCACAAAGGGAAGGCTAGTGACCGGCGGTGCTTTCTCCAAAATGGGAGTAGGATGGACGACCGCCTAGCTACCGATGCAGTCACATGGATAGTTTCTTTCCTATAGAATGATGATTACTTGGTAAGTGTCACCTACGAGAGAGTTAGAGACGTATATGCATCTGTTTTGTTTTAAAAGCCCCAAAATGGAGACTTGAGAATATTTTTAGACATGATGATCTCCACAAGAAATAATATTTATGTAAGGATATTTTAGGATATAACAATGTCCACAGAAAATAATGTTTACTCAAATATTTTAGGACATGATTATGTCCACAGGAAATAAGGTTTACATGAACATATTTTAGGACATAAAAATGTATACACAGATAAAATGGTTTATATGCATATGCGTTGTTTTTGAAAAGCCCAAAAATTAGGATATGAAAAAGGGTTTATACAAAATTGTTTAAGGACATATGAATGTCCTCATATAAAAAGGTTTATATACAAATGGTTAAGGACATAAAGTTGTCCTTACGGATAAAGAGGTCTATATGGAAATATTTTAGGACATAAGATTGTCCTCATGAACACATGTTTATATGACAATGTTTTAGGATATAAAATTATCCTCATGAATAAAAGTTTATATGAAAATATTTTAGGATATACAATTGTTCTCATATAAAAGGTTTATTTGAAAATATTTTAGGACATACAAATGTCCACATGAAAAAAGGTATTATGAAGGGTTTATATGAAATATTTTATGAAGGATTTTCATAAAAGGTTTCTTCCTATTGGTAATTGATCACTTATAAGTGTCTCCTACCAAACAGCGAAAAATGCATTTATAAGAAAATGAAAAATACTTGTTTATTGAGTTATCACTTACAATTTATTTTTCCAAACCTTAGACAGTTATAGGGAAGCTTAAGAGATAGAGAACCTGAGCATTTGAGAAAAGGTATAAAATGATATTCATGTATGTACTAAATGATTAGCTATGTGTATAGAATGGTATGACTGGAATTTTTAAATGATTAGCAATGTGTATAGAATGGTATGACTGGAATTTTTAAATGATTAACAATGTGTATAGAATGGTATGACTGGAATTTTTATGGTATGACAATGTATGTGAACTTATTGAAAATTCTAAGTTCTATGTGAACTGATGATTGAATGTATGTATATAAGTATGGGTGTTGAATATTTAATAATGAATGAATTTAATATGGCTATAGCATGGCCAAGTTGATAAAACCAAGGATGTAAGAGAATAAGATAAAAATTTTATGAATGATATGTATAGTTGATGACAACTGCCAAGGGATGAGTTTATAAAAAAGTACATAAGAAAGGGAACCAAGTAGTATTTTACAATGCTATGTGCAACGAATTGCAAGTGTATCGTTGCTTACAAGATGAATTGAGTAAAATGCAAAGAAATGAAATGATGATGGATAAAAGAATGAAACGAAAAAAAATTATGGATGAGATCCAATTAAGACTAGCTGCCTGATCAGGGCGACAATCCTATTTCACATTTACCAATTGATAACGATCTTAGAGTATAGATCAGGATTATGACACCTTGGGTTGGGGGCGCCACATCCATTAAGAGAGATTCCCCAATATTAGGTTCAGGTCGTGTATTATGAGTGGATTCTTCTCTTTCTATTCTAATAGAAGATTCTAGTATCACCCATTTTTCTTTTCTTTGATTTGAGGAACGTGTATTTACCATCTACAATTGATAAAGAAAATTTAGTATAATCACAAGTACATTTTTATTTATATATACCATACATTATTTATAAGCATAATACATACAAAGGACTCACACATTACATGAACATTGACTCTCTCTCTCATTTTCTCTTTCATCCGTAAAACTTTTAGCACATATTTTTATTTCTTTGTCCTCTTCCTTAGATGACTCACTTATGTATATAATTTCCTGTATGATGATATAATTATCCTCCAAAGTTTCATCTTCCAAATACCTAAAGGGTCCCTAGAACTCCATCTCTCTCCTTTGTTCTCATTCGCAGCAAATTCTTCATTCTTATTATTGGATAGTAGTTATGCTAGTACCATAGCAAAATCGGTAAATTCTATTGTACATGTCGTACCAAGTATGTTTATGAGACGTCGAACAAGGAATTAACCTCCAAAGGTTTCATGTTTCCTTATTTAGATCAAGTTTCTTGGGTCGAGGCCCATGAACTAGAGTAATAATGAATCGCCCTTGTCGATAATGTCCCAAGAAGGGTGCCCTTTTGTGGCGCCCCGAACCAAGGCGTCACATTTGTCCTTACTCAAAGATCTTGTCGATTGGTAAGTGTGAATCAGGATTGTTGACCTGATCATGCGGCGGGTACTTAATTCGATCTCGTCTAATTTCTTTTTCTTTTTCTTTCTTCACATACAGACACATACTTATCATCAAATCTCAATTATCATTGATAACATTCATACTTGTTTTTATACAATACAGGTTATTTTAACCTGAACATTTTATACATACATAATTTGAAAACTCCTTATCATATGTTCATGTCATA
>JAXCLR010000063.1:23440927-23461886 GCA_035584095.1 Annona squamosa | reverse complement strand
TACTAGCATGTTCATAAGTTATCTCATAAATAGAGAAAAGTTATAATAAAAATAAAATAATATACCTGGTCCTTACAGTTTCGCCCCGAAACCTATCTTTCCTTGAATAATTGAGGATATTTCCTTTTAACCTCTTCTCGTAGCTCCCAAGTGGCTTCGAATTTCGAATATCGATTTCATTGTATCTTTACATATTCGATCTCTCTGTTCCAAAGCTTCTTGATCTTGAAATCCAATATTTTGATTGGCTTTTCCTCATAGTTTAAATATTCTTGGATTAGCAAATTCTCTACTATCAACATATGAGTAGGATTGGAAACATATTTCCTTAGCATGAAACACATTGTGAATGGCATTGACAGCTAGAGGCAGAGCTATTCTATAGGCTAGATTGTCTATCTTTTTCAAAACTTCAAAGGGCCCAATATATTTTGGGTTTAATTTTCCCCTCTTTTCAAACCGGGTGACTCTTTTGAATGGCGTTATCTTAACAAATACGTGACTCTTTTGAATGGTGTTATTTTAACAAATACGTGATCCCTAACTTGGATATTTAAATCCCTTCTTTTGCAATCGGTGTAACTCTTTTGCCTACCCTAGGCTGTGAGTATATACTGGAGAATCACTTGAACTTTTTCTGTCATTCTCTTTGAGAGGTCTGGAGCTAACTTCCTTTCTCCTACTTCATCCCAGTTTAGAGGAGTTCTGCATTTTCATCCATATAAAGCTTCAAATTGGGTCATTTGAATACTCGCTTGATAACTGTTGTTATAAGCAAATTCTGCCATAGCTAAATATTCGTCCCACGATCCTCCAAATTCTACTGTGCACATCCTCAGCATATCCTCAACTATTTGATTTACCCTTTCTGTCTATCCATCAGTTTGAGGATGAAATGTTATACTAAATTTCAGCTGTGTACCTAAGATTTGATGTAAACTTTTCCAAAATCGAGATGTAAAACTGGAATCTCGATTGGAAACTATTGACTTAGGTACTCCATGTAGTCTCACTATATCCTTATAATAAATTTTAGTAAGTCGCTCAACAGTAAAATTTTTCTTAGTGGCTAGGAAATGAGCTACCTTTGCTAATTTATCTACTATGACCCATATAGCATCATTTTCATTATGGGTTCTTGGCAACCCTTTAATAAAATCCATAATAATATCATCCCATTTCCATTCTGGGACTTCGAGTGACTGTAATTTTTTAGGGGTTCTTTAATGATCAGCCTTAACCCTTTAACATGTTATGCACTTAGCCACATATTCAGCAATTTCTCTCTTCATATTATTCCACTAATACATCTTTTTTATGTCTTGATACATCTTGGTGCTACCTGGATGCATCGAAAATGGTGAGAAATGTGCTTCTTTCAATATCTGTTCCTTTACTTTCTCTTGATTGGGTATACACAGATGACCCCTATATTTGTACATCCCATGTTCTTCTTGTATGTATTGACCGAGATTTTTCTTGAACATTTTTTCCACATAATTCTTGAAATCTCCATTTTCAGGTTGACTCATTTTAATTTACTCAGATAAATTCGACTGGATTTATAATTGAGATAATCTGACTTGTACCGTAGGTGGGTTTATAATTAATTCTAATTGTCTCAATTCTTGTAATAGCCCTTCTTCCTTTGTGATGAGATGTGCTAAGCTAACATTTCTACTTAGCGCATCGGCTACTACATTGGCTTTACTTGGATGATATAAAATGTCAAGGTCATAATCCTTGAGTAATTCGAATCATCTCCTTTGCCTCATATTTAACTCCTTTTGAGTAAAAATGTACTTGAGGCTCTTATGAACAATATAGACCTCACATTTGACACCATATAAATAATGTCTCCAAATTTTCAAGGCAAAGATTACTGCTGCCAATTCTAAATCATAGGTTGGATAGTTTACCTCATTTGGCTTGAGTTTCCTGGATGCATATGATATAACATTTTCATTTTGCATTAGTACACATCCTAATCCTTTCTTTGAGGCATCACTATAGATCACAAACCTTTCCTTCTCCGTAAGTAGTGTTAGAATTGGAGCTTTTACCAGTCTTTTCTTTAATTCCTAGAAGCTATTCTCACATTCCTATGTCCATTCATACCTAACTCCTTTCCTTGTCAGCTTTGTGAGCGGAGCTGACAATTGTGAGAATCCTTCCACAAATCTTCTGTAGTAGCCAGCTAGCCCTAGAAAACTTCTTATTTCCGTGATATTTGTTGTTGTGGCCACTTTGTTATTGCCTCAATCTTTTGAGGATCTACTTATACTCCTTTCTTAGATATAACATGGCCAAGAAAGGCTACCTGTTTCAACCAAAACTCACATTTCTTTAATTTAGCATATAATTTCTTCCTTTGGAGAATTTCTAATACTATTCTAAAATGTTTCTTTTGCTCTTCTTCTGTCTTTGAATAAATTAGTATATCATCAATGAATACCACCACAAATTGATCCAAAATTTCTCGAAAAATTCTATTCATCATATCCATAAACACAGCTGGGGCATTCGTTAGTCCAAATGGCATGACTAAGAATTCATAATACCTATATCTTGTTCTGAATGCTATTATATCTTGTTCTGAATGCTATTTTGTGGATGTCCTTTGGACATATCCTCAACTGGTGGTAACCTGACTGTAAATCAATTTTTGAAAAATGTAGAAGCTCCTTTTAACTGATCAAAAAGATCATCTATTCTTGGGAGTAGGTACTTATTTTTTACTGTTACTTTGTTCAATTCTCTGTAATCAATACAAAGTCTCAAACTCCCATCCTTTTTCCTTATAAATAGTACTAGAGCTCCCTAACGTAATGCACTGGGTCTAATAAACCCCTTATCTAATAAATCTTGAATTTGTACTTTCAACTCAGCCAATTCGGTTTGTGTTATCCTATATGGCGCCTTAGATATTGGGGTTGTCCCTAGGATAATTTTCATTTCCATATTCATCTCTCTTTCCAGTGGTAAATTACATAGCTCCTTTGGAAAAATATCTAAAAATTCGTTTACCACTGGAATTTGATCCATAAGTACCACATCTCCTTTTATTGTGTTTATAGAGACCAGATAAGCTGTACATTGTTGGCGTATCAGCTTAACTACTTTCATAATTGATACCATCCTTATTGTATTTTTTGGCTATCTTATTTTACTGATCTCTATTTCATCTCTTGGTGTTTCAAATTGCACCTTTTTATTTCTACAATCAATTGTCTCACCCCAATGACTTAGCCAATCCATCCCTAGTATGACATCAAACTCTGTCATTGGTACTAGGATGAGATCAACTTCTAATATTTTTGTCCCTATCCTGATAGCACATGCTTTGCAAATTTGATTTATACTTGCCAATCTATATATCGGGGATTTTACATGTATAGTACTACTAGTTTCCTCTACCCGTAGTGCATGTGTGATTACGAAAAGCATTAATAAAACAGAAAATGACGGCAAGCAAGAATATAACAACTATACTTGAGGTACATTATTTACGAAAATAAAACAAGTAGGTATAAAATTATGCCAACAGAAAATGATGGATGAAATGAAATTCTTAAAATCTCAAGACTTATCAATTTTCTGTTCTAATTATGGTATTGAACAAACTCCTGTTCAAAAGGCTATCTTTAAAAAATCAAAATACCTAAAAGCAAAAAGATATAAAGAAAGATCAAGAGAAAAACCTTTCAAAGAAAAATCCTCTAATAAATATTATTCAAAAAAGAATTTTAAAAACTATAAATCAAAATCATCAAAGAAAAGAGATGTTAAAAAAATTAAATATTATAAATGTAGAAAAACTAAACACTATGCTTCAAAATGTTACAAGAAACAAGTAAAAGAATTACTAGCAAATAAAAACTTAGGTATAGAAGAATTAACAAAACAATTAAATAATCATATAATCTCATCTGAAAGTGAAGAAGATTCAAATTCTTCAGATAGTGAAGAAGAATATCAATTGCATCATATAAGAAAAGACTTTGAATCTGAATCAGAGGATGATCATCATTGTCAATCTTCTTATAGTCCAAAAGATTATCAAATCTCTTCTAAATCTGACTATCGTTCTTGAAATATGATGAATGGATCAAATCAAGTCTTATTAGATATAATAAATCAAAATGAAGATCCCCAGCAAAAAGCTAAACTCTTAAATAAGTTTGTTCATATAACAAACACTCCTAAACCATTAATTATACCAGAGTCATCATCCATAATTAATATAATAAAAAATCAAGAAAATATTTAAAAAATGTTCCAAGACCACAATCAACTTATGAACTATCACAAGAAATAAAAGAAATGAAAAAAAATTTTGAATTAAAAAATAGAATTCAAGTCTTAGAATTAAAAGAATTATCTATAAATCTTGAACAAGAGGAAAATAATCAAAAGGATTTTGAGCAACATCCACAATAAATAATTAAAGAAAATAAAGCTGAATCCTCAATCCAAGCCCTCTATAATCAAGCTCAAAAAGTTATATCACAAAAATGGTATATAAAAATTACTCTAAAAATTTCCAATCTTCCAGAAGATTTCTCTATTATTCTAACAGCATTAGTAGACTCTGGAGCAGATTTAAATTGTATAAATGAAGGCATAATTCCTCCCAAATATTTTGAAACAACAAATTCGTCTATAGCAACCGCTGATGGAACAAATATAATAGTTAAGTATAAATTATCCTCAGCTCATGTCTACAATAAAAAACTATGCTTACAAACTTCATTTATATTAATTAAAAATATGCAACAAAAAATTATTCTAGGAACACTATTCATTCAATTACTAAAGCCATTCTCTGTAATAAATGAAGGAATTCAAACCAAAGAATGCTTATTTGCTTTTATAAAACCTCCTGAAGCTTCCTTATTAGCATAATTAAAAGATACTTTGAATTATAAAAAGAATTTCCTTTGTCATTTGCAAGATCAAAATTCTATCAAATATATAGAGAAGGAAATTCATGGATCTTTAAAAAATCCTATAGAAGAATTCAAAAATAAATTAGCCAAAGATGTACGTTTTGAATTTCCTAATGCCTTTTGGGATAGGAAACAACACATTATAAAATTACCTTATATTGAAGGATTCAATGAAGAAAAAATCCCTACTAAAGCAAGACCTATACAAATGAATTCAGATTTATTAGAATTTTGTAAAAAAGAAATAAAAATCCTATTAGACAAAAGATTAATCAGGCCAAGTAAATCTCCCTGAAGTTGTTCAACCTTCTATGTCAACAATGCTGCTGAAATCGAAAGAGGAACTCCTAGTCTGGTAATAAATTATAAACCTCTTAATAAAGTTGTAAAATGGATTAGGTATCCTTTATCTAATAAAAAGGACTTATTAAAAAGAATTATAAAAGCAAAATTATTTTCAAAATTTGACTTAAAATCAAGATATTGGCAAATCCAAATTGCCGAAGAAGATAAGTATAAAACAGCTTTCAATGTTGCATTTGGATAATACGAATGGAATGTTATGCCTTTTGGTCTTAAAAATGCGCCTTCAAAATTCCAAAATATAATGAATGACATTTTTATAAATATAGTGAATTCATTATTGTTTATATAGATGATGTATTGATTTTCTCCGATTCTATACAACAACACTGGAGACACTTAAAAACATTCAAAAATAGTATTCATCAAAATGGTCTAGTCCTATCAGAGAGAAAATTAAAATTATTCCAGACAGAAATAACTTTTTTAGGATTTTCTATAAAAAATAAAACAATCCAATCAATCAATAGAGCTATAATTTTTGCAGAAAAATTTTCAGATGAAATAAAAGATAAAACTCAACTCCAAAGGTTTCTCCGATGTTTAAACTATGTCTCTGAGTTTTATGAGAAACTAGATTTTGATAGAGGAGTCTTATTAAAAAGATTAAGAAAAAATCCTCCTCCTTAGTCTTTAGAACACACCCAAGCAGTCCAAAATATAAAAAGGAAAGTGAAATATCTCCCATGTCTTCATCTTACAGATCTAGAACTATTTAAAATAGTAGAAACGGACGCCTCAGATGAAGGATATGAAGGTATCTTAAAACAAAGAAATTAAGAAAATAAAGAACAACTAATACATTTTACTTCTGGTTTGTGGAATGAAACTAGGAAAAAATATCCAGCTATAAAAAAAAATTTAGCTATAGTCTTATGTGTTCAAAAATTTCAAGGTGACATTATAAATAAACTATTCCTATTAAGAGTTGATTGTAAAGCAGCTAAACATATTTTTGAAAAAGATGTAGAAAATGAGATTTCAAAACATATATTTGCTAGGTAGCAAGCCACATTAGCACAATTTGATTTTGATTTTGAAATTGAATATATCAAGGGAAAGAATAATTCTCTTCCTGACTTTTTGTCCAAAGAATTTTTGCAGGGTAAAGAGTAATGGCTTCTTCGAGCTCTTCTCCTTCAAAAACCCCTTCTCCACAGAATTATAATTTCGAGAAGTATAATAACCAGATGTTCATATATCTTGAAAGAACCGACTATAATCTTTGCAACTCTCACAAATGTATATGTCTTCTCTTCTAGCGAAATAATGTCGCAAGAGAAACTGCAAAAAAGATTTATATGAAGTATCTTCCAAGATTTGAGTGGTTCATCCATTTAGGCCCTATGAAGTATATTGAATTTTATAAAAAAATTCTTCTTCAAACAGGAAGTATAGTCTTGGAGCATATAAGAAAAAAGGAGTCTGAAATGATTATATATTCAAAAGCCTTTATTCAGAAGATTCTCTCTCCGGATAATTGGCCAGTATCAAATCCAAACACTTATATTCCGTTCCTTGATGAAGGCAAAGAAGTATATTACTACCCGAAGTATAATTTCTGGGATTACCAGGATGCCTAAAAAAAATCTTCCTTAGGCAAAACATTTATTTCTCCCATTTCTGGTGAATAAGATTCAACCTTATAAATCCAGATCAAGAAATTCCAGTATGGTTCTTTAAAAAAATCTGAGATTTCTGGGGTCTTGAAAAGTCCATCGTCTGGACTCTCTCCTTCAACATATATCCTTTAATATATCAGATTCCTATAAGTTGAATGATTTTATAATTAGAGAATCCATCCCATGGATTGTTCGATGGGATTTCACCTTTTATATTGATTCCGACACAACCTCTTATATCGCTTATACATCCCACTTAAAATGGTGGCCTAAGTTTGATATAGAGTATTTACTCCACTCTGAAAGTTGGAAGAAGAAAAGAGCTACAAAGAAAGCTTCTCAAGTTGCTGAACGGCTTAGTTCCTCTCCTAACTGTTTCACTTCTCTTCAAGATTTGAAGGAAGCAGAAGAAACTTGGGATGCCATTAAAATTGCTCTCCTATCAGTTAAAAGAATTTTCCCAAATTTGTCTAGCAAGGAACAGAAGCAGAAGGCCTTCGAATTCCTCTTCGATAGCCAAGTTGATGAGGATGAGGACATGGAGGTCTCCACTGCCTCGCTATCCCCTTGATTAGACTTAAAGTTAAAGATGTATAAAGAAAAGTCAAAAGCTGCAGGAATATTATCTCATCATCAGCAGCAGTATAATCCTGTCGGCGCTTTTAAAAAAATAGATGTTGCACGACTCCACAACAGCAAGGACACGTCATTCTGCTTTTAGCGATCAAGACTTACAACCTTGTAAAATCCGTGGATTTGAATTGATCCGAAGTTTTCTTTTTCTTTTATATATTGAGTCTTGAGTCAGTTGTTTAGGCATCGAATGTTTGAGCTTCAAGTGTTTTAAGTTTTCTTCAAGTTTGAGTGTTTGTAAGTTTGAAAGAGTGTCAAAGTGTTCGAGGATCAGCAATCCTTCAACAACTTCTCTCTGTAAGATAGTTTCTTTCAAGAAAAAATTTTTAGCTTCTTTTATTCATCTCTGTTTTATTTTATGGTATGATTTGGCTTACGTATTATAAACAACAATTGTATGTTCTAAGACAACAAGAATCTTAGTATTTGAAAAATCTTGAAGAACCTAATTCGGTATGATTTTCCACATTTATAACATTTAATTTCTTTAACATCTATTTTCTTTGATGATTTTGATTTAAAGTTTTTAAACTTCTTTTTTGAATAATATTTATTAGAGGATTTTTCTTTGAAAAGTTTTTCTCTTGATCTTTCTTTATATCTTTTTGCTTTTAGGTATTTTGATTTTTTAAAGATAGCCTGTTGAACAGGAGTTTGTTCAATACCATAATTAGAACAGAAAATTGATAAGTCTTGAGATTTTAAGAATTTCATTTCATCCATCATTTTCTGTTGGCATAATTTTATACCTACTTGTTTTATTTTCGTAAATAATGTACCTCAAGTATAGTTGTTATATTCTTGCTTGCCGTCATTTTCTTATTTTATTAATGCGTTTACTTTAGTTTCAAAGACAGAGGGTAATCCTTGAAGAAATTTTTCTTTATAGACATCTTGACTCCCGTCTTCTAACTTTAATAATTCTGTCAAAAATATATCTTTATACCATCTGTATTTTGCCATTTTCCTACATCTTAATTTTAATAGTCTTTCTCTTATAACTACTTGATAGTCTTCAATTGTTCCCAAAAATTGATATAAGATTGTACTTACAAGAGTATTGACTGGATCTGAATCATGTAAAATTTTTATATGTTCTTCTTGTGATAGCTGGATATCCCACCACGCTTTTAGCTGACCGGTGAAATCCCAACCAATGCACATGGCAGATTCAAATTTTGAAACCTTTTTTAAGGATTGAAGCATTGTAGCATACATGATCATACTATTTGTTATATTCCATAATTGATTTTTTGAGGCACCATCTATATTCCATTCATACATAGAGTTCATATTGAAGCTGTTTTGTTGGTCCATTGGAGAAGGCCCATGATAATAGTTTTTTGTATTGGTTAATCTATTTAAATGTATAGGAGAATTTTCAGTCATTATTTGAAGAAAATTTTTCTTCTTTAATTGTTGAATTTTTGTTTTTATATCTTTTGAACTTCATGGTGATTTTGAAATCATATTTAATATATCTTCTTTTTTATCCTCTAGAGATAGATTTTTAAATTCTACTTCTAAAAGTGGTTTATAAAATGATAGACTTGGTTTTTGTTCTTTACCTTTTTTAAATATTTTCAATATTTATCAATTTATAGTTTGTGAAATTATTTTGTTCAATAACCTAGGATAAGTCTTTGATATGGACTAGAATATCTTTATAACTTGATTTTTATAAGGTTGTTGAATTACTAATCCATTCAGATCTTTAGTAGAGCGATTCTGCTTCTTTTCTGGTTAGATTTCATCTTCTGATGATACTTCTATTTTTTCACCAATTTTTTCGTTTGATTTTAGCGTATTTACTAATGTTTTTACTTGATTATCATACCATTCAAAGAAATATACATTTTTTTTAGTTGTTTGCAATAATTAACCCATTTTTCGATAAGTTTTCTCCATTCTAATCCTTTATAAGTTTTTGAAATCCATTCTCTTTTTTGTTTATTATGATCTGCTTTATATTCTCTTAATAGATTATCATAATCGAATTTATAAGTGATTTCATTTAATTGGAAGTCTGACTTTGATGGTTCTGGTTCAAGTTTGGCTATTTTATGATCAAAGTGCAAAGGGAACCTTTCAGAGGTGGACGACATTGGTCTTTTACTCGAAGTTATAGTAATTGGTTTAGGTGTAATAGGTCTAGAAATACAGATAGAATGTCTTTGTGGTATTGATTCAAAGTGTAATGTTATATTATCAGAATTTTTTGTTGTAGATTTTATTTTTTAAGAAGATTGTTCTAGAATATTATAAGTTTCTTCCTTTTCAATCTTCCATTCAGAAGGAAGATCTACATCTAACCATAAAATCTTTTTAGGTTCAATCATTTCGTGAATTGGGTTTGTTATAAAATATGGTGTAGCTCCTTTTTCTTGTGAAACAAGAGATTTAGGAACTAAAGATTTCATGGCTTTATAATAAATTCTATATTATATACATAAAGGTTTCGATCCAAGTTTCATCTTAAATCCTTAAGTTTGTACGAGTAAGGATAATACTTCTAAAGCATGGGGATCTGTTAAACTGATTGAAAAATTAGGAAAACTATTAAAATATACAGGTCTAGCATGAAGAGAGGTCTAGATGATACCTAATATAGAGTCTGAAAAACTTTTATGACGATTATCTTTTAGGCATGCTAATACAAATGCTTGTAAACCTGCTCAAACTAAGGGTTAAATAGCAATTGTATTAATCCTAAATAAAGAAATTTAAACTATTTTTCACATAATTCTTTTAAGGCTTTCTTTTCTAATAATAGTATCTGGTGTGATCCAGCACCAAATTATAAGAAATAATTATTTAAAATAATAGATTATTCCTATAATTATAGTTCATGAGCTAAGCTGCAATTTTGAAGATGTCACTGATTTAAAATACTAACTAATGATGACATTGATTGGGCTTTTTATCCAGCACCATTTCCTTAATCATACCTATTTTAATAAAATAATAGCATATAAATATCTCTAACATTCAAAAATTCTAAATAAATATTAACAATTAACAATAAATTAAATTTTAATAAATCAAAATCAATATTCTCATATTACTTATTAGGTATTTTCTAATTTAAAACTTTTAAATATAAGAAATAATTATTTAAAATAATAGATTACTCCTATAATTGTAGTTCATAAGCTAAGCTGCAATTTCAACTGAGCATACTAATGATGATGTCACCTATTTAAAATAATAAGTAATGATGACATTGATTGAGCTAGAATTTTTATTAAGTATAAGGGTTACTGCCATCCATAAATGCCTCTTCCCATCCAATCAGTTAAATTTACCATTAGAAAATTAGTCAAATCACTGGGATCTATGATTTAGTCAAACTTAATTTTATGAATTGAACCTTATGGATTCCACTGGCCTTCTAGTTCATGGTTGAACCGATTGAACTAGCCTATGCAATCTGACTTTAAAATTAGTGCACTGATTTAATACCTCCATGTGAACTTCTCGCCTTCCTAAAATGCCTAAGTGAATCACAACCATTCAAAATGGACAATGGATAGGGTGCTTTTGTTGAGAAAACCTTAGAAGGACTTTCAATGAATTAGCTTCCTATTTACATTAGATGCTCAGTTGTTAAATTTTGAAAGAAGGCTGCATTGGGCATTACATCTTGTATGTGATTTTCATTATAGAAAATTAATTAAGCATTTTTTACAAAAGTTATACTTTTGTATTTTTATAATAAAAACTTCTTAGTCACAATTTATCCTACATAATAAAAAATAAATGAGTACAACTATGTTTTATTTAAATGCTTATTCAATTTTATCAAGGTAAGGCTCCGCTACAAGAAATGGACTTTTATCGTAGTCTAGGTAAGGCCCTGTAAGTCAATCAAATTTTGTATTATAATGTCTAGGGAAGCCCTTGTAAGGCAACCAGAAAAGGCTTTAGTGATAATATTATGAAGTTATCACTAAAAGTACAAATTTTATTAATGATTTTGTTATTCAAAAGCTATCTTTTTCAACATACGTAAAGTTACTTTTTTATTATTACAAGTTTATGCCCATGAGGACTCCTCTAATATAGGAGCTATCCTACCAGGAGATAAGTTTTGCACTTCAAATGTGTTGTCTAGAGAAAAAGCTACCTCATCAAGATAGCAAATGAATAAGAATCTAGCGTAGGAAGGCTTGTTGTGACACTCTCTTAACCCCTTCTATAAAAAGAGGATCTAAGATCCTCTCCAAGTAACAATACAAACCTTAGAGCTCATAATCTTCTATTCTCCCTCATTCTCTATACTGTTGGCATTTAGGTAGTATAATTTCTTAGTCCCAAGTTTATGGCAAAACCCAAAAGGGGAGGAGTGAATTGAGTTCTTGAAAATTCATTTCATAATAAGAAGTTTAACCCCTTGTAATTTTAATCTCCTTGATGAAACGTGCTATGAAATAGAATAAGAGGGTGCAAATGAAATATAAAATGCAAGCAATCAAACAAAATAAGAGATAACAATATATAGTGGTTCGGGCAACCTTCTCTACTCCACTCTTTCAAGCACACACCTGTTGCGTCTTGGGTTTCACTATTGTATATTCAATATAATCTAGAGCATCCACTCTCTTCTAGATTTTAGCTCTAGGGGCATATACAATAGTCACTTGTTGGTGAGACCAACTCTAATCAACCAAGTCTGATCTGTTGGTGAGACAAACTTAAACCAATCAAGCAAAACCCTTTAGTGAGACAAACTCAAACCAAATCCTGTTTTGCCTCTTCTTGAATTCGGTCTCCAACACTGATCCAAGGTAACAACAAAAAAGAAAATAGACAAAAGAGAATTTACGCTTACAACGTGTAATTACTCAACTCTAGAAGCTCCTTGTCATGTGAACAAGATGATCTTGTAAGTTGTAACGCCCCATTTCTAAATATTCATAATAACCAGTTAAGAGGGTATCATATGACCTACAAAAATTTCGGCAACATCTCCTCATAATATATAGGGAGTTGTATGTAATACACAACCTGTTATGCATAAGCAATTCAAATTCATTTCAATATGTGACATTCAACTCTATAGTTATATATTTATATCTTCATATGATAAGGGCATTCACATGGAAGGAAATCATTCAAACTTATCCATACACAACAAGAAAATCGAATGATCATAACTACACGCGTCCACATAAATCATAATCCAATTCGAAATACTGAATATAATATGTTTATCAACGTCAAATCTAGCTCCATAACTATCTACATAATGCTAATGTCAAAAGAGCATAGCATTTAAATAACTTTAATTAGAGATGTTCTAATAGTTTCCAAGATTTAATCTTCCACTTGCCCCATCTTGAGGTCCCCCACCTGACCTGGAATCTAAAGAAAAAAAATAACAAATCATGTGAGTCTAAATAGACTCAGTAAGTAGATAATGGTTAGCACAAAGTGGAATGAGTAAAGTTTTGAATGCACATGTCATAATCAAAATAAAACAAATTGGTCCGATACCCACTCCCAAGATTGTATGCATATAACAACGTATAAATAAAATGACACGTACAATCCTCCACTCATGCCAATCAAGGGCCATAAACAACCATCTCCTCATGTCAATCAGGGGCCATGAACAACCTTTTACAACCAATCGTTTTAAATAACACACCATACATAACATATAAGAATATATGTCACGAACCACACATACAACATCAACAAGGTTTACTTTCAATTCAATGTACAAAACTGTCACACGAGCATTCTAACAAACACATGGTAGGCACAGAAAGAGAAAACCTCTAATTCGTACCCTCGTTTGAACTGAATAAACTAACATCACATTTTAAAAATAAAAAAGCTGCTAACGAGTCCTCTACTTCATAAATTCACTCATTCACGGCAAATTCCCCTTAATCCTTACTTACCCTAACTGTCATGAACACTACGCCCCAAACTATGAATTTGTTAGGTGTCATGTATTCCCCCCAATTTTATATCATGTTTAATACGAGATTTCATCATTCAATCAAGAAAGGGTAGCATCTACTTACCTTGATTGTGTTTTTCCCTAAAAACAGCGAACCTAGGCTGGGATTGTAGAAATTTGGAGCTTCCTTGACTGGAATCAACGACCTTCAAGGTAGTTGGTAGAGATTTCTTGAAGAAATCCACAGCTGAACCGTACTAAATGGGAGGAAAAGAAAAGAAGAAGCAGAGAATAGGAAGAGAATAAGAGGAAAACGGAGTCGGGCTCAAATGAAAGATGCGGGCTCCTCTTTATAACTGAACCTCCATTGAGTCGGGTCGAGCCGGAGCATGGATCGGGTCTAATCGTAATTTGTAATTTACTTTCCCACTCTTATGACTTAATAGTTAAAAATTTCTCTAGGGGCACTGCCCCCTTCACCCTCGCGACCTGACCGGGCAGGTCGAACCCCGTACCTACTCTGCGAGATGGAAAATAGTTGTAGTGCTCAACAATGTCCATATATGTTATTAATCTATTAGCATCTTAAATTCCTAATAGCATGTTCATAACTTACCTCATAATAAAGAAGGGTTATAATGAAAATAAAATAAAATACCTGGTTCTCACATAAGTACACTTAAAGTAATAGCACTTGAAGCTTCAATAGTTATTCAAATGGTTTCAATACTCTTGAATAATAAAAGGTGAAAGCTCATCTCCTCTTTCCTTCCTTCTTCTCTTCTTCTTCATGCTCATACTTCAATGATATTTATAGAGGAAAAAGATCTAGCCGTTGGAGTGGAAATTGACGTGTGTCTAATGTTCCAACATTCAAATTTCTGACCATTATAGGTTGAAGTCACAAGTGGAGTCGACTTGGGATGAGTGGAATCAACTTGGGATGGGTAAAGTCGACTTAGGTTATGACTTCGCTTTGTTAAAACTTGCTATCTACTTACTGTCCAGAATTTTACCTTCGAAGTTGCAGACAAAATCAACTTGGGTTGAGACATCACCCAAGTCATAAGTGAAGTCAACTTGGGTTGAAACTCCACTTTGTTGTCAAAGTCGACTTGGCTATGGGACTTCACCTAAATTGCAAGTGAAGTCGACTTGGGCTCAGACTTCACTTTGCTAAACTTGTTATTCATGAACTTGAGCTCTTGAAACTTAAATTATTTCATATTTTCATTTTCATATACATAATTAGAGAAAAATATCTACGCACACTTACATAAATTCAATAGAACCTTTTTAATGATATTTCAATTATTTGTTAATCATCAAAATCAAATTAATCTTTCTTAAAGCAAGCATATGATCAACATAATTGTCATTGATTTTTTATTTCATGATCATAATTTGACTAAGTGAAAAGCTAGGCATCATAAGTTTGAAGCACAGTGGTGATCATCGTTTTCGCATACCTACCCTACAATTGATTCTCTAGGAAAGTAGGCTCCAACATGATTTTTCCAACATTCGTATCAAAGTCATAAATTTGCATTTTAGTTTTATTGTTTAGATGGATAATGTGCATGCTTATTTTGAAATTTAATCACTTGTCTTTGGAATAAATTTGTTTGGTTGGCATGCTTATAATATAAAAAAAATTCAAATCCTTTACCACTTGTTGTGGATTTCATGGAAAAACATATATTTTCTTTTTAGTAAGCATGCTCATTTTGAGATTGATGGGCTATGGCATCTGTTTTGGTTCTTATGGATTGGAATTTCTCATGAACTATAAATTGTAAAATTATTGGATGCCTTTTTTGCATAATTTAACATGTTTTTATTTTTTTCCTATGATCATGTTGATATATATTTCTTCTTCTAAATATATGCATAACATATTTTGCTTTGATAATAGGATTTTTTAAACATGATGAGCATATTGGATTTTTGTTTCATGATTGTCTATAAGCGTGGCTATAATTTCTATTTAGGCCACAAATCCTTTGTTACATTCGATCTACGTTATATGAATGCATGCGTTACATAATGCATGAATAGAATGCATTTTATTTTTAACATGATCATTATGCAATGGTTTAATGGGTCTCCCACATGATATTATGCTAATTAAGTTAAAGGGCCCATGTATGTTTATTGCTAGATTTTTTAGTTTTCAACATGATTGATTATGCATATTATATTGGTTAATTATTATTATTTAAATAATTAGCTAATTAATTGATTCAATTACAATTAATATACAATGAGCTTAATAATATGATATTAGAATTTTAAGATAGATTAGATCTTTAATATAATGTGAATTAGATTTAGGATGGACTAATATTTTCTAAGATGTTGTGTTGACATCTGTCATGGCTTCGTATCTAAATACACAAAGATGCATCATAGCTTCGTTCGGTGCAATGTACAAAAATGATCTAGAATTTTTATACAATAGCCCTTAAACTAAACATTTACATGAAAATCCCTGCTTCGTGGTTAATGACAAAAGAACCTAACTTGTGCAAAATCGCAAAATGACCCCGCCTCCCACAAATGGGCTAAAACTAAGCTAGGCTTAAAGACTTAATTATGTGGTTCATCCATCAAAAGTTCCAAATAGGGCTGAAACACAATGCCAAAAATGTTGAGGGTGTGCCAAGGGCAGACAGTAGTGGCAGGGAGAGGGACCGACTTCTAAGCTTAGGTAAGAAATACTGCCTAGCAATGCTTAGCACTAGGCGGGGCCCACACCAACGTAGGCCAAGCACTTAGTGGGGTTCAAGCATTGCAGCTGACCGGCAGTGATCCATGAGGCCGACCACAAGCCACCTCCAATGATGACGTGGTGAATCTAGGCCATTCATTCTATTTTATTGCAATCTGGATATTTCAAATCCAATGTTAATGATTCGATTGTAGATTTTACTAATTTAGACATTTTGAACATGATAGCATGGTTAGATTTCTTATTTGGTACTCAAATTTGATGCTTTGTATGATATGCATGTATATGCCACATTGTATGCTATAATTGCAATTAATACACAATATAAGCTTAATGATTATTTCATCATGTCAGACAAAATAGAAAAATATCATTATTAGATAAATAAAGATGAGCTTAAAAGTATTGAAGTATCCACTATTAAGGCTTTCTTGGAATACAAGATGAAATCAAGGCACACCCTCTATGAACATGTGGACCATTTAAACATTCATGGCAAGTTTTTACTTGAAGGGTATTAAACTATCCCTAACACTAAATGTTTATTGCTTCATTAATTTCTTGCCAAAAATTATAGAGACAAGAAAGATAGTCTTGAAAAGAAAAAGTGAATCGTTCAAAACTATTTTTATGCTTTCTTTCTAATCAAGAAAAATAGAAAAGCACGGAATCACTTCAAACATCAAAAGATCAGTTATTTTATTTATCTATCTGAATTTACACGATACAAAATTTATAAGAGCTAACATGGGAGGAAATATTTTCTAGCTAGAAAAGTTATAGATAAAGTCTTATGCATGGATAATACTATTGCTTAGAATGTTGTCATTGAAATGCATGTTAATGAATTGACAAGTCCTTTTACGAAAGGCAACTAGGGAAAAGTGTTCTCCTTTTTTCCTTTAGTTGTACAAAAAAAGGTGTTTATATAATGTTATTGAATTTTTTTAACCAATGATTCACTCATAACGAAATTAAAGTTCTATAACATGACCAATAGTTGGTATCTAGGTGGATTTATGGCTATTTAATTAGTACCTTGTTAAAGTGGGAGAAACCTCTTACGACCCAACTTCTTACTTAGCTGACCAAAGAAGGTATGTGTAGGATCTAATTAACTTAGTAAAATTTATCAAAATCACTAAACTTTTCAATATTAAAAACTTTTTTTAGGATTCAAAAGAATTCTCAATTAGAACTGAAATTTTTTACATGATTAAATTGAATTAATGACAATCCAACACTTATTATATGAATGATGATTTAGAACATATTAAACGTTCGAATTTCTTCCCTATTTTATTTTATTATTAACTTAGACTGTCTTTTATAACAAAATAATATTCTATGCTAGTATTAAGTTGTGCTTATATTTTTTTTAGTCAAACTATTATCAATGATATCAAAAATAATTATCGCTGACCTAAGTAAAGGGAAGGAATTAAATGGTGACAACTATGATATCCGGAGCCGAAAAGTCTAATATTTCTTTGAAGAACAAGACGTATTAGAAATGTTAAACAATATCATGAATGAACTTGAGTATTTTCTTCTACTTATCACAAATAAGACCATGAAGCTTATCGGTCTTATAAAAGAAAAAAAATAACATCATCCACATCATACTGCTACGCAGCATGCAAGATAACTTCATGTGCATATTTGAGCAGTATGTCATGGATTAAGAAATATGGACAACTCTAAAAGAAAATTTTGGTGGCTCATTTACTGTGAAGGGGAGGAGACAAGTTTGACACTTATAGGAAGGGTCATAATCACACCATAAAGTAGCATTTTAGAAAAACAAAAAATAAGTTTTGAAAACTTAAGTCTGCTGGACATAATCTCAAGACGAGCAGTTTGTGTAAGCATAGATAAGGTCTCTCCTCGACAACGAAAATATATGAAAGTCAACATTAACACATAAGAACAATATCAAGACTTTTGATAACATTGTGCGTAACATCAATTTAGAAGATAAGCACGTCGAGGCTATAGAGCTTCCTCACAGATAAATATATTTTGGATCATACAAAACTTTGTGCTGCAAGCATAAGAGAAGTTAAAGGTTTTTCAAGGAAGGAGGAAGAGCAATCAAGGTACGCAGGAGGTTAAGAAATTCCAACATAAATGAGGCAAGTGCAGAGGAAAGATAAACATGGCTAAGGCCAAACGACATAATTGTGACAAGTTTTGTAACTTCTCTTGTGACTGCGCTAAGCCAAGAAGGTAAATTTACCTATACTTCTGTTCTCACTTCTATTCATGTATATCACTGATCATACTAACTAAATCATATCTTTTGTGGATTGGAAATTCAAAAGCAATTGGCCATATAGCTAAGGACCGTGGAGCCTTTGTAGAGTATGGTTAAATCAACTACAAAAAAATTGAGATTTAGCAATAACGAATTTTGTTTCTATTTATCAAAAAAATGATGTTAAAAGTTTTTAGCAACAATAAAATTTTATTGTGTGCATGTTGCATATACCCCATTGCAAAAAGTATTAACAATATTATAATTTTACTATTGTAAAAAGTAAATTCGCAACAGTATAACTATGTTGCTAAAGTATTTATTCCAACATTAAAATCTCATTGCCATATATCAAAATATTAGAACAAAAAAATTTGTTACAACAAATGATATATGTAAAAAGACTTGACTGATAATAGTGACAATACTCGATTGTTGCAAAAAATGCTTATAATAAATAAAATTTTATCAAAATCCAATATTTTATCAAATGCCTTTTTTATAGATAAATAGGCACCAAATAATTTTATCCTAATGATATCAACCGATCCTCATTCAATTATATAGTCTTCTTTCATAATATCATTTCAAAAGTTAACCAAAGTACATTAGTTTTTTCAAAGTAATACAATCCTTTAAAGCTAAAAAATGACAAAGCATCATTTAAATGTCAACTAAACAAAAATAATTCAGGTAATTTCTCATCAAATATGACTGCAAAAAGAAGTTCTAATACAATCTAGCATTAACTCTCATTAACAAGCATCCATATCTAGTCTACATAAATGTAGCATCAAAATAATTTATAATTTAGTATTAAAATGACAAATGAAAAATAAAATACATCTTAAAATTAATCTAAGATTTTGACTAACCTGAACAGCGTTGAGACAATGAAAAAAAGATGTCATTTTCTCTTGAAACATAGCTTCAACTTTTTCTTCCATTTCAGCCCAAATTTGGTCCTCTCGTTCTACCATTGATGCCATCAATGTCTTTATTTCTCGTTCCATTTGATCTAATTTTATTTGTTGTTCTTCAACTTTTGAGGTAGATATCTTTAGAATCTTTTTCTTGCACCCTTAGCACCAATTTGAATGAGCGCCTAAAATTTGCATAAAATTTTCATCGTCTATTTTTTTGAGGTTCTTTCTTGTGATTGTTCAACAACAAGCTCTCGAAGTTGTGCCTAATTAACATAAATTGAGATGAGGTCAATAAATATAAATAAATAATTTTAATAATTAAAATTTACACTTTAAAGATAAAGACAATAGGAGAATATAAATTTATTAAAATCATGTTATTAATTTGTACATAACAAATAATAAATGATAAATCTTTTATTCTACGATTCTATTCATACAAAATTTCCAAATTAATAAATTCCAATGAAAAGATTTTTGTATTATTTTTAAGTAGGAATGTCATATTTTTGTGTACTCTTCACTTTGAGGATAACTGAGAACATTTAAACTAGAATTAAAATTATAATAATATTGGATAACTAGATTTGTCTTTCCATTTTAGTAGCCAACTACTAATACAAAGCACAATCCTAAATAAGTATGTCATCATCACATTGAAATGAAAGATTAAACTTTTTCAAATAAAGTTTAGATGTTGGGCATACTTCTAACTAATATACATTTTCTTCAATTTTTATCACATTTACTAAGTTGTTAAAACTATAATCAATCTAAACTTTAATAATTTATATCTGGCTTTTTAAAGATATATGGCTAAGTTAACTATTTGATATATAAATATTACATACTATATCTCTTAAAGCTAGAAACTACATCTTTGGCTTGAATTTCATCAATGATTACATTTATGATATGTTTGGAAAGTGACAAAACTTTCGAATGAAAAATTTTTGGTGTAAAAGTTGTTAAACTGATAGAAAATTATGTGATATGATAGGAGTAATAATGAAGTATAAAGAGAACAAAGTTAAAATAGATAAGTTAGTTGTATAGGTAGTTATATAGAAATGATTTTAAAAAAATAATTGTATAAGAAGACGTCAATAAATAATTTTAAAATTTGGTAGTTATGGGGAATGAAAAGTTTTAGTTTGAAATATTTTTGTTAAAAACGAACATAGCCTTAATTAAGAGGGTATTTAGCAAATAAGAAACTTTTCTAACAAAAACTTTTCAACTCACAACTACTCTATTTTTAATTTTTTAACATCTTCTCATACGACCACCCTACTTTCTAATCATTTGCACACAAATTTTCATACAATTAATTTATACATTTTAACTTTATTGTCTTTTACTCATCATTATTACCTATATCATATTATTTTCTATTAATTTAAAATTTTTACATTAAAAATTTTTCATTAAAAGTTTTAACACTTCTCAAATACACCCTAAAATTTCATATTATGCAAAAATATAAGTAGAAAGTGTTGGAAATATGTGGAAAACTAGCTAAATCCATGTTTTGATGATTAACAAATCAATTTGAGTAAGTCTTGGC
>JAXCLR010000063.1:23414585-23426860 GCA_035584095.1 Annona squamosa | reverse complement strand
TTCATATATTCAAGTTTGAGAAACTTGAGTTGTCTTCATCTTGAAGTGGACTTGTGCTTTGACTTGAGCTTGAAAATTTATCTTATCATGTTGAAGTTGATGCTAGAGTCGACTTTGCCTGTGACTTCACCCAAGTCGAATGTGAAGTTGACTTCGGTTGCGACTTCAGAAGTTTTGCTGCCCAATTTTAACTCTGAAAGGAATATGCTACTTTAAGTCGATTCAGGAGTCGACTTCATCTGCGACTTGGCCTCAAGTCGCAAGTGGAGTCGACTTCATCTACGACTTCAGTTGTTCAACTCCCCAATTTCAACGCTGTCCAAAATTGCCTGTTGAAGTCGCTTGTGGAGTCGACTTTAGGATTGACTTCGCCTAAGTCGAAGTTGGAGTCAACTTGGTGATCGACTTCGTCTGATTTTTCATTCCTTAAAGACATTCATAAAACTTATTAGTAATCATATCATACTCAAATTTGTATTTGGTAATCATCAAAATTCGTGCTTTGGTCAATTTGTTTTTTAATTTAACTATTGTTTCCAACATAAACATCACACTATAGATATTTAAACAAATAAACTTAACTCTTTCTAACATAATTTATCTGATAAATGTCTATTAAGATATTACAATATTCTTTATTAGGGTCTTAATTATCTTATTTTACTAAAACCCCATAATTTTGAGGATTTAATGTACTTTCCCTATAGTTTGAAATATAAATCCATTTAGTCGTAGTATTTGATATGTTTCACCACTCTTAATGACCTATTGGCTAAGATGAGAAGCTCATCACTTGCTTATCCTTCTGAATGTAGATAGAAAGCCTGCATAAAAAATGATTATAATGTAAGTCAAAAATTACATACTTTATAAAAATGATCTTTTAAACTTTATAAATTACTAATGTGTTGACATAACTAAGTTGAGAATTCAGCTTTGTGACATTGAATGATATTTTTGGCATTCATTTTCTACAACTCCTTTTTGTGTTCTCCATAAAAATATATAATTAGTGTATTGGAAAATATAATAAACATAAATAACTCAATTGAAATATTTAAGCTTACATAATAAGGGGCAATACTTCATTGCAATTGTTTAAAATGTATCTCAAACCTCATTTAACTCTTCTTTATTGAGCTTATATAATTTACCCTCTTTTTCTGATCTTCCCACTTCAATATCACTTCTAACATGACTTTCATTTTTGTTATCAACCCTTGGTACTTGATTAAATTTAGTCTCAATAATGTGGAGATATCTTAACCAAAAAATCAAACACTCATCTGCAAGATAACCCTCAGCTATAGATCCTTCAGACAAGCTTTATTATGCACATATGACTTAAGTGTATGCAAATACCTTCAAAATAAATACACAAACAATTTTAGTATATGATAAATTTGTAATTATATACCTTTGAATCACCATAATTTTAAAATATTACCTCTTTGGATACATCTAGCGGTATTGTACTAGACCAAACAATTTTGCTTCTCTCGTTAGATGAATTAGTAAATGTACCACGCTATTAAAAAATGGATGTGGAATAATCATTTCTATCTTGCATAATGTTATCACAATTTGTTTCTAAAGTTGGTCCAAATCATCTAGCTTCAATACCTTTGAACATAAATTTCTAAAGAATACGCTCAACTCAACCAATGGCCGAAATACTTCCTCTATCGTTAATCCACGTAAAGAAAATGGAAGAAGTTGTTGTATGAAATTGCGATGTTCCTATGTGAAACCACACTATTAGAGACTTAGTATAAAATTAGTCGATAATTTAGCGGAATTTATACCCTTAAAATTTATACAAAATATATGTTATTAATTGAAAATTATAGAAAAACATGCATGTTTACAAAAAGACCAATTTGCAATTTTAAAAAATGAGATTAAATTGCAAATTTAGAGAAGAAGAATGGAATGGTAAATTTGAAAAAGTGTAGAAACAAAAAGGGGCTTAATCGGAATTTAAAAAGTTTAAATTTGAAATTTATGAGAAAGGGGGTAAATTACAATTTAATAAAGGTAAAATATGAAAATGAATTTTTATAAATTTTTCAGAAAGGAATTTTAAAATTTCGAATATACCAAATGAAACTATTTAAATTCATGAACCTTTTGAAAAAATAAAAATAATTAAATTTTTTTGGGCTAATCAGGAGGCATAATTCATGGCTCATATTCATCTAGATTATTTATCTTAGATATAATAATATATAGCTTAGATTGACATCGGAATTCAATAAAAGGTGTTAAATTATATGCTCTTTAATCTAGATGGATTATATTATAAAACATAATCGAATAAAGTGCTTAAATTAATCATTTAATTTGCATCGAAAAACATGCACAAAAGTCAAACCCATGCATGCATAGTAACTTGCATCACGTCCAAGAGTTTCCACATATATTTTGAATTGACTATTAAATTAACATCTTAGTATATCTAAGGCCATTTTACATGAAATTTTATGGGTAAGTCTATTTTAACAAAAGAAATCAAATAGTAAAAGAATCAATAAATCTTGTATTTGATGAATTTAATTCATACTATTTGATGAATTTAATCCAAACCCTAAAAAGGAGGATGAGCTAAATGATGCAGATGAAACATTAAAGAATCTGAAAAGGGAATAGTTAGAACAACAAGGAGAAGCCGAAACAAAGCAAGAGAATTCCACGAATAAAAGAGTAAGTGAAAGTAATAATTCCTATAAACCTCATACGGATTTGAAATTCAAAAATAATCATCCAATTAAACAAGTTATTGGTAATATATATGAAGGAGTAAGAACTAGAAGGTCAAGACATAATATCTATGGAAAATTTGCTTTTGTGTCTAAAATAGAACCAAACTCTATTGATCAAGCTCTTAATGATGAAAATTGGATCGCTGCAATGCAAGAAGTACTAAATCAATTTAAAAGAAATAAAGTATGGCACCTAGTTCCTAGACCCAAGGATTGCACTGTTATTGGTGTCAAATGAATTTTTAGGAACAAATTAGATAAAAGTGGATTAATAATAAGAAATAAGGTCAAGCTTATAGTCAAAAGATATTCCCAAGAGGGGGGAATGGATTTTGAGAAATCCTATGCCCCTATGGCTAGATTAGAGGTCATACGTATCCTACTAGCTTTTGCTTCTCACATGGACTTTAAATTATTTCAAATGGATGTGAGAAGTGCATTTTGGAATGAATACTTAAATAAGGAAATATCTGTTGAACAACCTCCCGGATTTGAAGAGAATGATCAATCGAAATTTATTTTTAAGTTAACCGAAGCATTATATGGACTCAAATAAGCTCCAAGAGCTTGATATGAAAGGTTGAACAAGTTTTTGATTGATCATATTTTTAAAAAGGAAAAGTTGATACAAATTATTTATCAAATATAATGGTAAAAATATATTAATTATTCAAATTTATGTAGATGATATCATATTTGATGCTACCAATGAAATTCTATGTCAAGAATTTTCTGAGATTATGCAGAGTGATATCGAAATGAGCATGATGGGCGAGCTAAACTTCTTCCTTGGACTGCAAATTAAGCAACTAGCCAAATGAATTTTTATAAACCAGTCCAAATACGTTAAGAAAATGCTCACAAAGTTTGGAATGCAAAATAGCAAAGGAGCAAACATGCCTATGAGTTCCACCATCAAAATCGACAAGGATGAAAAAAGTAAATCTATTAAACAAAAATTGCATAGAAGCATAATAGGATCTTTGTTGTATTTGACTGCTTCTAGACCAAACATTTTGTTTAGTATTTTGTATTCAAGATTCCAATCATGTCCTAAAGAGTCACATTTAATAGCCGTAAAAAAATTTCAGATATTTAATCAATACTGCTAATCTAGAATTATGGTACCCAAAAGGTTCAACATTTGATTTAATCGGCTACTCAGATACAGATTTTGCCGATTACAAAGTAGATAGAAAAAGTACTAGTGGAACATGTCAGTTTCTTAGAAACATTATGGTTTTAACATTTTCAAGAAAATAAACTAGTGTTGCTCTATCTACTGCGGAAGAAGAATATATTGTCGTCGACAGCTATTATGCCCAACTACTTTGGATGAAACAACAACTTAAAAATTATGACATTGATTATAAGGATATACTAATTAGATGTGATAACCAGTGCAATTTGTTTGACAAAAAATCCTATACTGCATTCTAGAACTACGCATATCGATGTGAGACATCATTTTATTAGGGAATATGTTGAAAATCATGATATTAGCTTAGAATATGTTAAAATTGAAGGCCAAATTATAGATATTTTCACCAAACCATTGGCAAAAGAATTATTTTACAAAATTAGAAATGATAAGGATATGATTGACATTGATTAGAAACATGAAATTTTAAAATTTAGATGGGGGGAGCAAATTAGAAAGCATATAGAATCTCAAGTCGACTTTGGTTAGGGTTCAAGTCAACTCCGGCACGACGATTCATCTGCCTCGTCTAAAAGGGCTAGAGCATTGGCTCCCTTCTTCATTTTCTCATTTTCTTCTCAAACTCTCAAACTCTCAAGCTCTTTCTCACTCAAACTCTCTCAAACTCTTCCTCATTAGTTTCTTTGAATTACCCATTCTCATTTGCTACCTCTAGATCCCATTTCCCCGAATCTATGGCACCCAAAGCCGATTCCAAACCCAACAAACTCCCTATTTCGAGGTCATCTTAATCTCACACTAGAGAGGAAAACCATGTAGCAGCGGACTCCATCCAAGAGGGTCCAATAAGAGACCCCAGCATCCTCGGAGCGACAGGTACGATTCCAAGCAGGTAACCCCTCCACTTCTGCTCCTAGAGAAGATGAAATGAATGAGGAATCGAGCAGTGGCTCCAATATGGGTGGACAAAGGAAAGGCACACCCACTTAGTGAGGTCAAGTTCTAAAAATGCCCACCGATTATTTTAGAACCAAATGGCAACGCAGTCGATTTTACAGACATTTTTATGAATGAAAGATTTTTATTCCAAAGATCATAGACTTTACGTTCCTGAATGAATATAACTTTGAAATAGAAGAATTATTAGATTTTCAAGAATATGCGGGTCTACTCAAAGAGGATGATAAAATATATCCTGATTTAACCAGATTGTTTTATTACTTGTGGGATCAGAAATGTCTCAATACATATGTAAAGGGAGTTGAGATAGATTTGGGATTGGCGCATGGGATTTGCAAAAGAAATGTTACCGACAGAATAGCCAGCATTTTAGGAGTGCTAAATGTGAATCAACCTATCCAGGGGGTCTATCGCTGACACAAATGTACAATCAACTTACAAATACCAACAAATATCACCCGAGAATCAAGTTTTTACACTACATGAATTTATCTTCAAGGCTACAGGTCCTCAGGATACTCATTGCTCACTTCATTTATCTAAAGGGTAGTGGCCAAAATCAATTGAATCCACAAGAAACTAAAATCTTGTAGAAAGTGCCTAACAGGGTCAAAGTCAGCCTCCCTAGATTATTTTTGGAGGCCCTAGAACTTAAGAAGGAGAATCCACAAGGAGTTCTACCATATGGGACGTGAATCACTAAGATTATGACGCATTATGGTGTTGACTTAGATGATGAACCATTTGAGGTTCTAAAATCGATGAATGCCATCAACCGAGCCCTCCTGACCTGTATGAAGATAAATTTGGAGGAGTTTAGGGCTAAAAGGCTACAAGAAAGAATGGAAAATGCATTTCAAGAACAGCCTGAAGCTGAGGGTGCTCATCCTGAGGGGGAAGACATACCACACCATGAGTCAGTTCCTTCTCCACCTCATGTACTTACTGCTCCCGCGTCACCCCAGTCCCACGAGTCATGCTCACCGCACGGATCACTAGCTACAAACCACCATGCTCACTCTCCAGATCAATCCGCTTCCTCTCATGCCATTTTGGATTATCTAAATCAGACGGAGGATTGGATGTCACAATAGTTGGGGTCTATTCATACGGCTTTGATGGAAATGCACAGTCGACAAGACAAAATGGATCTAGAGTTAACGGCTGTCAAGTATTGTCTAGGCTCGGGTAGTCATTGTGGCCGACCTATCCCAAGTCTCTCTGACTTTAATCCGTACTAGGGCGAGTCTGTGAGAGCTGAACCCACTGTTCAGGCTCCCTCATCTTCATTTTCATCAGCTTGCACCCAACCCATTCCTCCTACCTCCCCAACTACCTACCCTATTACTGCATTCCAATTTCACAAGTCCCGCTTCCCTTATATCCCATTTTCATGTGCTGACAAAAAGGGGGACAGAGGTTAGGACTTAGGCCTTAGGGTTTAGAATTTTTAGGATTGGGTAGCATGTATGTCATTTTCTTTTTGCAATCATTTTGTATGAATGATATGAACTTGTTTTCTTGTGAAAATTATTAGTTTGGAATGAACATGATTACATGATATGCAATGTTATGAAAATCTTGAGTAATCAAAATGACATGTCAATTCTAAATGCCAAAACAAAATATGACATATCATTTATGAAAGAAAGTGAAAGGACTATCCCAGATTTGTTTTATCAATCATCAAAAAGGGGGAGATTGTCGAAATTTAAGGCAAATTAAGCACAATCCATATTTTGATGATTAACAACTCAAGTGGCATAAAAACGTCAAAGCTGAAATTGAGACTTTAAGACAAGTGAAGTCGCAGTCGAAGTCGACTTCATTTGCGACTTAGGTGAAGTCTCAAACCCAAGTCGACTCCACGTGTGACTTGGATATGGCGTCGTTGAAGACTTCAAGATCTCAGAGTCAAGTCACTTTCTAAGTTGACTTCAACATATGACTTAGGTGAAGTCGCATCTCAAGTTGACCAGAGTATGCAACTTAAAAATCAAAGTCTAAGTCGACCCAAGCATGTGACTCAAGTATATGGTCACTTCATATTAATTCAAAATATGCCTTATTAAAGAATGGACAACAAGATCAAAGAAGAATAATCGTCATGAATCAAGGCCATAAGAAAGAATATTTCAAGAGACAAGTGTATTGCTTGAATTAAGCAAAGCAATACAGAAGCAAAACATTTAATGAAGTTCAAGAGGAAAAAGGGTGTATGCACAACATAAAGTTCACTTGCAAGACCTTGAAATTCTAAGATAATCAATGGCTAGTGAAGTCGCATCCGAAGTCGACTCCACTTGCGACTTGGGTCAAGTCCGAGACCAAGTCGATCTAAACCTAGAACTTGAGTTGGAAGCTGAAAATTGAAGTCGCACCCGAAGTCGACTCCAGCCAACGACTTGGGTGAAGTCGCACCCGAAGTTGACTCCACCCTGTGACTTGAACGAAGTCGCATGCCAAGTCGACTCCAAATGCGATTTGGTTCACAATGGTTGAAAAAATTCGAACGTTGGTGCATTTAATGTGCGCCACCTACCACCAAATGTTTGAATTTACTTCTCATTATATAAGGACCATCAAGTGAATGCAAATGCAGTTGAAAAAATATTGAATGAGCTTACCTTTCACTCTCTCTTATATTTAAGTTGGTCTACAAGAAGATTGAAAAAGAACTGTGCTTTAAAATTGCTAAAAGCTGTATTGATTCATCAACTACTGCTTCCACAAGTTCTACTATGTGCTTGAAACTGCCTACACAAATATGTAAAGTGTAGATCTTTTATTTATTGTTTACTTATTTTTCCCACTTGGTTTGTTATTGGAGATTGAAACCAAGTGAAGGAAAAGTAGTGTATAAATGGAGTGAAACTCGTCACCTATTTGTGATGAGATTGTAAAAGCCCCCTAGAGCTGAAATCTAGAAAAGAGTCGCTGCTCTAAGTTGTATTGAAAATACAATAGTGAAACCCAAGTCACAATAGGTGTATGCTTGGAAGAGTAGAGTAAAGGAGATTGCCCGAACTATTATAAATCTCTCTCTCTTGAAGTGGTTTGATTACTTGTGTTTTATTATTTTATTTCTAGCCGTCTTACTGATCGTTTCATTGAGGGGATTAATTTCATAAAGGGGCAATTTTTGTTTAAGCAAAGAATTTTTAAATACCCAATTCACCACTTCCTTCTTAGGTAACCGTCATAAACTCGGGACCAACAAATATAATTTATACCCTTAAAGCTTGTAGAAAATATATGTTATCAATTGAAAGTTATAGAAAAATATGGATGTTCATAAAAGACTAATTTATAATTTTAAGAAATAGATTAAATCGTAAATTTAGAAAAGAAGAATGGAATGGTAAATTTGAAAAAGTGTAGAAACAAAAATGAATCTAATTAGAATTTAAAAAGGTTAAATTTGAAATTTCTGGGAAAAAAGGAGTAAATTAAAATTTGATAATAGTAAGATATGAAAATGAATTTTTATAAATTTTTAAAAAAAAATTCAAAATTCTAAATTATACCAAGTGAAACTCTTTAAATTCATAGACATTTTGGAAAATCAAACATAATTGAGAAAGTTTAGGCTACTTAGGGGTCCTAATCAGTGGATTATATTTTACTATATTGTTTCCCTTAGATCTAAAAATATATAACTCAGATTGATATGAGAATTCAATGAAAAGTGTTAAATATTATGTTCCTTAATCTAGGTGGATTAGATTATAAAAAAATAATTGAATAAAGTTCTTAAATTAATCATTTAATTTGCATTGAAAAACATGTACAAAAGTCAAACTCGTGCATGCATAGCCACTTACGTCATGTCCTAGGGTTTGCATGTATACTTTGAATTGACTGTTAAATTAATATCATAGCATATCTGAGGCCATTTTACTTGAAATTTTATAGATAAGTCTATTTAACATGCCCTACATAGTGGATGGACTATATCATAAAAATTATATTTAGAAATTTTGTAACCTATCAAAATTAAATGATATTTCATGAATTAATTTTGAATACTTATATCTTCACCTATACTAATTATTTTGATATGAAACTTGAGATGGACGGTTAAATTGATATGTTCTATAATATGAATGAATTGGATTATGAAAAATAAATTAATAAATCATTTATATAATTCAAATGTTGAATTAAAAAATGTGTATGAATTCGATCATGCATGGTACGTCTATATATGAAATTTACACATGAATGCATGCACGTTCCATGCATTTTCAATTATTTTATTATTATTTATTATATATAACTCCAGTTTACATAAGATTCCTTGGGTAAACCTAAATTAATGTACACTACTTGATGAACAGAATAGATTATACAAAATATAATTACAAATGAGTAAAAAAATTAAAAGTTGAATGAATTGCATTAATTAATTTCAAATGATCATATCTTAATCAATTCTAATCGTTTTGAAGAAAAACTTGATATGAACAATTAATTTGATGTGTTTTAAAATATAGACGGATTAGATTATAAAAATATTATACTAAATGAACCACTTTAAATTAAAATCGTTAATGTCTGTTTGTTTTAGTACGCAAACTATATATTTGGCATTCAAAGGGTTTCCGTTGAAGGATAACTTAGGCATGTGTAATGTTTGGAGAAACATGCAGCATAAGGATAATTTTGCCATGCATATATTAATGTACACCTCGCATCAGATAATTGCAATGAGATGGCCAGCAACGGGTTTAAGTCGGGACAGTGAGGATTGAGCTAGCGACCTTAGAGTAATGGACATCAAGCTTAATTAAGGGTATGTTTGGTAATGAATAAAACTTTTGATGAAAGTTTTGGAAAGTAAAAGTTGTCAAATGATATAATATGATAGGAATAATGATGAGTAATAAAGAGGATAAATTTAAAATAGATAGGTTAGTTGTATAGATAATGGTGTAGAAATGATTGAAAAGTATGATAGTTGTATAGGAAAATGTGAAAAAATGATTAAAAAATATGATAGTTGTGGAGAGTGAAAAGTTTTATATTAAAAAGTTTTAACTTGACATTTTCTATCAATTGTCAAACACATCCTAAATTCATGATTAAAATCACCATTTGACTGAGTATATAAATAACAATTACATGGAGAAAATAGTAAAAGGAAATAATGAAGGAAGAGCCGAGTAGGGGAGACGTCTGGACATCTAAACAGGTTTCCAAAAATAATTTTTTCTATGCCTAGCCGACGTTAAGTAGACTTTGGAAAAAAATTTCATACTTTTGCATAGCCTCTTGTAACATCTAAACCAGCTCTCCTATTTCTCTTTGTTATTATTAAGATCTCAATTTTATTCTTTTTCCTTACTAGATTTGATGCATAATTATATAGGCAAGATTGTTATAATATCTGAATAACTCAAGAATTTTACAACCCATAAAAATTCTGCCCCATTATGTGCATGAAAGATTGCCACTAATGTTCCAACAGATCTAATATCGGTAGAATATATATATATATATATATATATATATATATATATCCGTGTCCATTAATTTAAAGGCTATTAGACATTGTGGACATTGAAGCACACGATAGAACAGTTAATTGGGTTGTTTTGCTAATTGCTATACTGGTCTTCTTATAATACTTATATACGATTTTTTTTTATTTATTAATTGATTTCAAGAATCCTCTGATAGTTACGAATATTTTAGCTAGAACAACACCTATGTGTGATCATTAAAAAATCACAATTAAAAATCTTTAATTTTTAGACACTTGAAGTGAAGTAAAATAAATAAATTATATATATACAACCCATAAGGTATAATTATATATAATATATAATGCAAATGTATAAAATAGTCCATTTTACTTGTTTAGGTAAAGGAAAAGAAAATGTTAAAGAGACAAGCTAATACCTCAATGTAAGCTTGCGAAGCTTTTGAAATTATTTTTTTTAAATATTGGGATATCTTGTAATTTGTTTGATTGTAATGTTTTAAAATTTATTGAAGGATGGTTATCCCTATAATATGATTTAGACATCGTGTTTATTAGATTTTTTTTAAAAATGATTGTGCTAAATTTTCTTAACTTGAAAGGATATAGAATCATAAACGTGGTTATTTCTTAAAAATCATGCTAGTATGTATATGATGCATGGTGCATAAAGATAGAGGTCCATTCTAGAGGTATAAGTGGACCAAAGTCCTCCTCTAATGTGACCAAGTCACTAATATAAGCCTAAAGGCCAACGACGCTCTTCCTAAAATAAAGAGTAGATGTACTAATGATCGCCTAGTTAGCATATCATCCACTAAAGCTATAAAACATGAATATGAAATATACATTTACTATGAAATGTTAGAATTTTAGGTTGAAAATGGTTACTTGAATTAAAATGCTTGCTTACTGAGTTTAGTACTCACGTTTTATTTTTCCAATATTAGACTAGTAAAATTCAAAAAAGCTGTCTCAATTTAGAGATTTTCGAGATTATATTGTTCCCATGTACTATGATGACATACTGTGATGTGTAAATACACTATAAAGGTTCAATATTATACAAGGACATGTTGGAAATATGTGGAAAATAAGCTAAGTCTATGTTTTGATGATTAACAAATCAATTTGAGTAAGTCTTGGTTACTAACATGTTTGTGAAAATGATTAAAGGTTATACATTTGAAGAAAATGAAGCATGGCACGTTAAGTCGATTTCCAAGTCGACTCAGGCATCGACTTAGGCCAAGTTGATCCCCAAGTCAACTCCAGCATCAACTTCGAAATGACATTTCCTTCCAGAGTTGAAGTCAAGACTGCGAAGTGCCGAAGTCGCACCCCAAGTCGACTCCACTTGCGACTTGAGGTGAAGTCGCAGACCAAGTCGACTCCGGTAGCGACTTGGAGGCGTCGTTTTCTGTCCAGAGTTGAAACCAAGAACAGGGGTTGCCGAAGTCGTAGACCAAGTCAACTCCGGCATCGACTTCAATCGGACAGAGCAAGAACTTCAGAAGATAAATCAGGTTTAAATCGATTTCAAGGTAGAACCAAGTAAAGTTGAAGAGCAAGACAACTCAGATGTTCAAATTGGAACACATGAAGACTAATCCAAGTCCAAAGAAAAGCAAGATGCATAAACTCAACTATTCTAATCAAGATATATTGAACTTGCTCATAAATACAAGATTCAAGACTCAAGGACTCAAGGCTTGCAAATCATTGAGCTAAAAGAAACAAGCTAAAATGAAGACACAATGGTTCAAAGAAAACTAAATCAAGGAAGAACAACAAAGACATGAAGAAACTCAAGCAATCAAAAGCATTCCAAAGATTTCAAGTTCGTCAAGCAACCTGCTGAGGTGAAGTCACACCCGAAGTCGACTCCACCTGCGACTTGGGTCAA
>JAXCLR010000063.1:23364290-23412924 GCA_035584095.1 Annona squamosa | reverse complement strand
TGTAAGCAAAGTAGTGTGTGATTGGAGTGGAACTCATCACCTACTTGTGCTGTGATTTGTTGATGCCTCCTAGAGCTCAAATCTAGAAGAGAGCAGTGGCTCTGGTTGTATTTGTGAAATACAATAATGGAACCCAAGTCACAAGGGGTGTAAGCTTTGAAGAGTGGAGTAGGGAGGTTGCCCGAACCACTATAAAATCTTGTGTGCTAATTTATATTTCTGATCTCTACATTATATTGTTTTCCATTTCGTTTCTTCATAAAGGGGACTAGATTAATCCGGGATAAAGTTTCTGTTTAAGTTGTAAATTTTTTAAATACTCAATTCACCCCTCCCCTCTTGCGTAATTATCATTAACTTGGGACCAACAGGACACAGTGTCAAGAGTTGATTATGTAAAAACATATTTTAATAGTTTGAAAATATTATGTGATTTTATTTACAAGTGTACGATTGCTTGTAAATTAAAATTAGACTAAATTAAATATTTCGCCAAATAAACAAGGCACAATCCTATTCACAATTTACTAACTAAACAATTCTTGAGTAAAGTAAGGCTCGTGAGGCTCAGGGCGCCACATTACGACACTTCATACCTGTAATTTTACATTCCTTTATAGTGACACAACAAATATGTTGGAATAGAATCCATCTGGAACTTTTATATCTTTTAACAACTCGTAGATGGTCATTTTTTCATTGGATGAGAGAGTGTAACAAGTTGGCATAAAATTTTATCACCATCTTCATATGGATGAAGTTCATATCTTATGCCCATCTCCATCATATCATAACGACCTTTCACAATATCCTTAGTTTTATCTTGCAAATTCATTAAAATTCCCAAATATTGTCACTTATATTTCTTTCTATATGCATAACATCCAAATTATGACATAGGAAGAAAATTTCCAAGATGGTAGGTCAAAAAATATGTTTGTTTCTCCAATTACAAGAGCCACATAGCTTTTTATGTGTTCGCTTCATAGTTTTTCCAAATGTGACTAGATGAAGAGATCTTAATTGTTGAAGTACTCCATCACTTGTCAAAGGTTGTGGTGCACTTCTATCTTCCTTTGTACCATTAAAAAACTTTTTATTTTCCCTCAACAGATGGTCTAATTGTAAAAAGCGCCGATGACCCATATAACATCTTTTTTATGCATTTGTCGATGTAAGATAAGATGTATGTTTATAACAACAAGGAAATACAAGTTTTTCCTTGGTCGTTCATCCTGGCACATTAGCAAATGCTAAAAAATCATTAATTATCCATAATACAACAACATGTATTTTAAAATTTTATGTTGCATATGGATCATATGTGTCCACTCCTGCTTCCCATAGTTCTTTTAATTCTTCAACCAAGGGTTGTTAAAGGACATCAATATCATTTCCATGTATGTTTATAACAACAAACATCTTTTTTTTGCACTTTTCAACGTAAGATAACATGTATGTCTATACAATAAGGAAATGCAAGTTTTCCCATAGTCATCCATCCTGACAAATTAGCATATGTTAGAAAGTTATTAACTATCCATAACATAGCAACATGCATTTTAAAATTTTGTGTTGCATATGCATCATATGTATTCCTCTGCTTCCCATATTTCCTTTAATTCTTCAACCAAGGGTTATAAAAAGATGTCGATATCATTTCCAAAAGGTTGGAATCCATCACCTACTAACCTAATATAACATCTTGAGGATCTGAACCAAAAGAGTTGAATTGTTCATCAAAATATTTTCATGCTCGTGAATCTGCTAGATGTCTCAATATTCCATCATTCACTCGTTCTTCGTTGTGCCATGTCATATATTTTGCAGTCTTAGACGACATATATAATCGTTAAAGCCTTGACTTCAACGGAAAAATGATGTAATTCTTTATGTGGAATTTTCTTTGGAATTGATCCCAAATTTGAGTTTTCTTCCTTGTGACCATCTTTGCCTATATTCTATCTCGATTCTCCACAAATAGGAGAAATTTCAAGATCTTTACATTCCTTTTGGTATAATATGTAGTCATTTCGACAGGCATCTATCTTCACACAATCTAGTCTAATCTCTTGTGATTTTACTTACTTCATAGTAAGATGTTGAAATTAAAACACCATTGAAAATGCAGGCTTCAAAACTTCAAGTAGTAAATCAAAAGATTTATCAGTCCAATGGTTGAGACACTTTACATGTAATAACTTTATAATGAATGATAACTTGGAATAACTCTTGCAACCTGGATAAAACTTTTTCTATACATCATTTAACAACTTGTAGAATTTTTTTGCATATGTATTGGGTTGTTCAGAAGCTCTCTCATCTTCATTGCTATTTAAATTTTTATCATTTGACAAATTTGTGTTCATCCATCCACAAATATCATTAAGAGTTTCAAACATATCATTAATATTCATGGACCTTTACAGATTACCCTCATCTATTCCTCAACTTCTCTTTCTTTCTGGTAAAGAAAAATTTTCTCCATGATAATCCCATATAGTGTAGTTTTTATCCATCCAATTTTTGAACAAATCATATTTGACTTCATATTGACTTTTGTAACTAATGTTTCCACATTTATTACATGGATAATGAATTTTTCCTCTCACTCCAGATTGCTTATATGCAAAATCAAGAAATGCATCTACACATTTTATGTACTCAGGTATACTTCTATCTTTAATTCTCATCCAACTCTTGTCCAATGCCATAATCTAAAAAGAGAGACAAAAATATCTAAAGCAAACCCTTCTAAATACATGAATATCCTAAATTTATGATCTATTCACTTGTAATTAAGCTACAAAATAAGTTACAAAATAATTTTCATACCTAAAAACTTAGATATTTTTATAGTTATTGATATTTGAGATTTTATAATTTATATTTTTATATAGATTAGCTAAATACCCAAAGAGAAATATCATTAATTTTCACCCATTAATCTGCAAAACATTACAATTATAAACACGTGACATTCAAAATTATCAACACAAAAAGCAAATACATCATAAAGAAAAATGACCAATCGCTTCCTAAGGGGACAAGCACATCCATGGCAAGCTTGGAACATATTAAAACATATGACAAACCCAAAACATTTGGCCCGACAACCCAAGGTGTAACTAATGACTTGCTTTGTTAACCAACTCTAAATCCTATTGGAAATTTTTCTTTCTACAAGGTAGCTACAAATACTTTATAAATATTTTAAAATCTTTTGTACAAAAATAATTAAGGTTAATCATATTTTAATAAATGCATCATCCCAAGAGACATGAAATATGTTACCTAAATGTGATCAAGATGACCCACATAAACCATATGAATTACAAGAAAAAATAAAAAATTTAAAATCAAGACATGAAACTAGCATGAAACAATAAGTTAATAATTCAACTTGGCCTGTCCTCTAATTTTTATTTGAAAATATTTTCGACTGTTGACTATTGGTTGTGGCAAAAACCAATTTGAGATCATTTTATGAATATCACTAATATCTACTCTTATCAGATTTGAAAAAATGCCCACGATTCAACTTATTTTTCTCCTTCTTTCTGATTACCAAAATGACCCTCCTTTCCTTTGTGCTTATTTATTGGTATATATTTTGGTCTAGTCTTATTGATGTTTGCCCGTAGGAGATTGGAGTACTAAATGTGGCCTACGGTTCAATTGGTTTGTAATGTTATTCAAGGTTGATTTTTATGCACAAAAATCTGGATCTCTTTCCGAATATCATCATTTTATTCATTCATGAATGGAGATCTAGATTGAAGTACGTGGAATCTAGTATCTGTAATATGGATGTCTAGATCTAGAAAGGGCAAAAGTTCCATTTGAAAGATGATCGTTGGACAAGATCAATCTGGTTTGGTAGCCTAACTTTCAGAAGGGAATTGAGAAACTTCCTGTTTTAGCTTTCGGGATCCATTTACTACTAGTTGGTTGGTTTTGTCGAAATTGATTCATCACATTTTTGGTCGGATTTGCTGTTCGATCATTCCCAAAAAAAAAAGAAAAAAATCTTGCTACTACAAAGTTGTAGCAGTTCGAGGCTGAGATACATATATTTCCCTTTGATAGAAACAAGAAAAGAATACCAGAATGCAATCATACATGATTACTGGTGAAAACGAAGCTGAAAATGGCGTTGCAGTTGGAAGACGAACTGCAGTAACACTGGAACACAATTGTTGGAAGACGAATTGAAAATAAAAACTAATGCCTTTCTCTACAATACGCACAACCGTGGGAATCCAAAGCAAAGATGCATGTGCGGAAGTGCGGGAATCCAAAACATTGAAAGATAACAGCGGGAAGCGAAAACTTGCATGGACAGCTACTCAATTTCAAAAGTACGATATTGTTTAATTAATTAAAATTAGATCTTGACCATTCATTTTATTTTAATTTGACTAATGTATTATAATATTAAAAATATCATAATATGTTTTATATTTGAATGACAACATTATAAATAAATATTTTTTGCTAGTTGTACTTTAATTTCATGATGTAAATAATACAATATCTTTTATAAGATATATAAGATATTTTATTAGATAAAAATAGAAACTAATACACTAATGATGTATTATTTTATAAATAAGAAAATATTTCATAAATAAAGAAGGGATTCTCTTATATATAATCAAGTGAAATAGAAGTTATTTTATGTAATCTCATTTATGTTTCATTAACAATGATGTGAAATCTACTTCACCCATTACAATAATTTGTTTACCAACTTTTATTTCAATCAAATATGTGGACAACCACATGTCTAAAAAAATATGTGTGTGTGGACTGCCTAATCTAGAAAACCGTGTAAATCTTCTGTTTGGTTCATCCTTTTGTGGTTTGTGATAGAGTGACCCTCTTTTATATAATACTTTCTTTTCTCGAAAAAATATGGATGGCCAAATAAAAAAACATGTAAATGATTGTAATAAATTCGTTTGTTTTAAATATTTATATTTTCAATCGCTAAATCATTTAAAACATCATTCCTAAGTGGATAAATAATTTTATAAAGTATTATTTCATTTTAATGCATATATAAGTGAATCTATATTTATATATAAGTAAGTATATTAGTATATTTACCGATCAAAAAAATATATTAGTATATTTTATGTATAAGTAAATATATTAGTAATTAAAAATAATGAAAATATAGGAAATATCCTATAAATGTTAAAAATTATCCTTCGAGTAGATGAATTAATTTGATGTCTTTCACTAAGTTATATAGAAGTTATTTTGTGTAACCTCATTTATTTTTCTCATTAGTTATGACGTAAAATCTACTTTAGTCATTAAAATTGGTTTGTCAAATTTACCAACTTTTATCTAAAGCAAAGATGTGGACAACCCAATCTAAAAAAGCATCTAAATCTTTATTTGGTTCAATTTTTTGTGACCTCATCCACTAATTTTTGTGGCAAAGAGGCCCTTCTTTTGATATAAAATTTCATTGTCTCAAAAAAAGATGTGGATAGTCCAATATGAAAATGCTTGTAAAATGTAATAAATTGTTTACTTTAAAAATGTTTTTCCTATAGTTTTTAATTATAAAAATATATGTTAAATTGATACTTTCATTTTTATTATTAAAATAATTATTTGCATATTCGTGTTTATAATATTTGCAATAGAAGGGTTGTAAGTTAATTATCCCATAAGCATTTCATTATTTTCTAAAAATTTAAACCATCATCAATAAAATTCTAACAAAAAAATACTTTTAATTTTCTATAAATATTGTATTTACTAATGCAATTTTGTGAAATTATAAGATTCTCAAGCAATTTGGTACAGATTAGGTCTATACTAAAATTTTTAAAAATATTTAATGTATAAAATAAAAATGAATTTTTTAGTTTGTTACCAAAATTTTAATGGTCTTGTTCTGACAACGTTGTGTGGTTAAAGTCCCTTTCATTGTTGCTAAAATTTGTTTGAAAAATTCATTTTCCCGCCAATTTTAAGAAAATATTTTAGCAACAACTTTCACGACAAAAATTTAAGAATTGTTGCTAATTTGTATATCTTCTACGACAATAATATAGTTTGTTGTCAAAATTTAAAATGACAACAAAACATCGCTAGTGTTACTAATTTGTATTTTTCTGTAACAAAATTATCATCTATGGCAAAAGTTTTGTTGCAACTTGTCATTTTTTCTTGTAGTGAATCCAAGCTGGAATAGGATGCAACTATGTAGAAAATAACTTCGCCATAGAAGTTGAATGGATATGAACTTGCAAAGCCAAATTGTGTGGTGGCGAAACCATGCCTCTGCATGATGTCTTATAAGCTCTAGAGATTTAGTAAAACATAGCCACTGTCATATCTCTTCTTAGCTTAGGTTTCTTCCCAATCGATTCCTGTTTTGGGTTGCCAACATGGAGAAGGACAAGAACGAGAAGTCGACTATGGCCAATCCTAGCAGCATACGACAAGAGGGGTAGCGGTCACCATAGTCGGCCACGTCGGGTAATTTGAGACGATAACTAATCGTCTGATCGAGCAATTCATACTCGAGTGCAAGTACACGTGTGGAGCATTCGGAATATTTCCTTAATCTCAAAAAAATGTATAATGCATATCTAAAATAGAAATGATAATATATTGTTAGAAAGTCAGGCTTGCTTTCTGAAAGGATTACCCGCCTTCCATGGCTAAAGCCTGGGAAACAAACCTGGAATGTTTTAAATTTTTTTATGATTTTAAGATACTGTTTCGAAGGATCAGCTAAGGCATCGGATACTGGAGCAACTTAAAAAAGGGGCTCAACTAAGTGGATCCTAACCACCTATCCAAGCTTAATTAGGTCGGATAATCATGCCCACTGAAGTGACAAAAGGTAGGATATTCACAAGTGATTAGGTTCGTCGTTTAAAAAAGATCTTATGGCCTCAGTTAGGAATGCGGTAAGTCAAGGTACATAAAAATATAATTTAAATTTTTCATAATGAAAATCATATAATTAAATTTCGTGATGAAAATTATACGAACCATAAATTAATATGATCTTAAATAAGTAAAAATTATAAATAGTAAAAGTATAAAAAATTGGCATGTGATACTTTTAGAAAGATTTTTAAGGCTAATTAAATAAAAAATGTTTTCTTACAAATGGAGTTGGTTCAAAATTGTTTTTCATTTCCTAGTTCTTAATTTTTTATTTATCCATATATAATTAATTATAAGTTAAAATAAAAAAATTGAAAATTTTATACTATATATTTATTCTCGAATTTTAAAATTTCATATTCACTTTGTTAAAATTACGATGTTAAGTATTTATAATTCATCCTCATGTGCTAAATTTTTCTGAGATGTAGTTATTGTTTTTGCTATAACATTACTTTTATTTGCATATATCATTTATTTGTTTATGAATTAGTATTAATAAAACCTAATCCAAGGCTAATTCAATTAAAAACTAGTCATTTAATCAATTGTGCTTCGAAAGTGATAAAACTTTTAGATGAAATTTTTTTTGTATAAAATTTTTTAAATCGAAAAAAATAATATGATATAACAATAGTAACGATGATGAGTAAAGAGAATAAAGTTAAATTAGATATGTTAGTCGTGTGGTAAAAACTTTCTTCCTCAGCTACTTAATTTTTCCCTTTCTGTTTTTCTTCATAGTAGCTATATTTATATCAAAATTTTAACTTATCATTATTAACTTAATTGAAACTTATCAACCTAAATTTCAACCCCAATGAGTTTATACAAATAAGACTACTGTTTAAGTCTAAAAAACTAAGTTTAGTATTATAACTAAAGTTTAAATCTTATAAATAAGGTTCGGTCCCACTTCTATAAACTCTTTTTTAACCTCCTTCATATTTAAAGTTTTGATCGTTTATGAAAAATTCACTACATTCGTTGTATTTAGTATTATTTATACTATCTTAAAAACTCTTTTATTTATTTTATCACTGTATACAGGCTTTATTGAAAATCAATGTAATAAAACAGTTTAATATTAAATATCAATTTTAAAGTTGTATTTTCAACATCCGAACTGTCTAAAATGTCATGTTTGTGTAAATAAATAATTTTATAAAGTATTATTATATTCTAATATATGTGTAAAGGGCGTAAGCATTTTCCATAATTTACACATGAACTATATATATATATATATATTTCAACAAAAATGGCCCATGCACATACTTAATCAGATGAAACTTGGTTTCATAGTTAAATAAATTATAGTAAATACAATAAATAAAATTAAATATGATAAATAAATTAAATTTTCCATCAAGAATCAAAAATTTAAAAATTGTAGCTTCATCACTTCGCTTCTACCTAACCTACCTAATAAGGTTAAGGCTAAAGGTGAGGCACATGAACGTACACCCCTAATCGGCACTGCCACCACAACGACAATGAACAAAATCCATAATCCTACCTCTTCGAAAAATAGAGAAAAAAATCTGCAATCCTCCTCCCTCTCCCCTCTTTGCACGGCTGCCGTTTCGTCATCCTCATCCTTCTTCCAGTTTATTTTGACATCACTACTTTATCTCCCTCACTTCCTTCCTCTCTGGCCATTTTCTCTGGCTTGTTAGTAGTTGGAATTCATAACATGGAATAGAACCGTTGCCCATTTGCAAAAATTGATAATAGGTATATAATTATATTCTTCATCGAACTATTTTGATGGAATTAAGAATAAATTGTTTACATTGTAAAAAATCATTTGATTTGATTAGAGAACGAAATTATTAGCAAAGACAGCAAACTGAATTCATTCAAACAGAAGATGATAAAACTATTTGGTTTATATATTGATTTCATAGTTTTTTTTTTCTTGAAAGGTATATTAATCTCATAGTTGATTAGCTGTTAATTCAACATCCAAATTCTAAAACGCCTATATATCCATAAGAAGGTCATTTTAGATCATTCCAAAAACATATTTTTTAATTTTTTAAAAGAAATTATAAACTTGCTATTTGAAGCCTATTTAATCTATAAACTAAAATTTATTATTTTTGATAATATAAATGTATATTTATTTTAGATTTTTAAACGTAGATTTATTTTAGTCCTCCCTTATGCTTAAAAATCTAAAATAAATATATATACATATTTTCGAAAATAGTAAAAGTGTAATATTATAGGCTAATGATAGAGTTAGAATAAAAGAATCTTATTATATACTTCATGATATTATTTTGGGCTAAAATACAACATTCACTTATTTTATTTTATTTTTACTTTATCTGATTTTTCTCTATAAATTGATTTTTCTAATTGTATTTAATCTATATATTTTATAATTTTTTTTATTTTTTAAATCAAGTTTTTTAAGGGTTGGAAAATGTCTTATTGCACCCTAAAATTGATGATTTTTTAAAAATAAAAAATAAATATGTAAAAACATTATAAAATTGCAAAACTTGGCATACAAATTAAATACTATTAGGAAAACATATTTATGAAGAAAAATAAGATAAAAGTAAAAATAAAATAAAATAAATGAATGATGTATTTAGCCAATAATACATCATAGTATATATATAATCATGCACCTAGAATAAATAACGTAGTCGCATAAAAAATAATTAAAATATAAGAAGAAAGAAGTTGAAAAAAATAGAATTGTTAAATAAGTGTTAAATAATTAAAATATATGGGAAAATGTGCAACAAGAACAGTGGTTCCCACGTTCACACATCCCAAGTTAGCAACTCGTCTCCTGGGAGAGGGGACATTTGGTGCCAGAGTACGAGAAACGTGGGTGCATAGATTCCAAAGCATTTCATTAACCATGTAATTATTATATTTTTTCACTTTTACTCTCGTATTTAAATTATTTTCAATTACCTTTTAACGAATCTATTTAATACAATTTAACTTATATTATTTCATATTAATCGTATAATTTTTTATTTTTTATTTTTCCAAACGTACGTTAAGAAGATACTCCGACGGGGCTATAACACGGAGAGGAGATGAAAAACGCCAACCGTCAATCGTCATAGATGCGACTCTATTGGCGGTCACGATTCCAGCTTTTCGCCGCATAGTGGCTGCGTTTGAAAGGGACGTCCTTCTGCCACCCGATACTCCGATAAAATTTGGAATCGTGGCACACGTGTGGTGCATATGACGCCAGATATTCATATTGCAGCTTTCAGAAATATTCGAATCAGGCTCAACCATTCGCAGCCATTTAATCTAATCTCCACGTGTAATGCAAGCATTGGTTGGAGGAAGAAGTGCCTGGCCCGCGCGTCTTGCTAGGCTTGTGATCTGTCCCCATTCTTCTGTGGCTTTTCGGTTCCGGCGCCCATGAACCCGGACGAGGCTACGGAACTAAGTATTTCACTTAGTTTATTTTAAAATTTATATTTAATTTTTTTTTCTCTTCATGTACTTATTTTTCTAAGTATATTTAATATATAGACCAAATTTTACCATTTTTAAATATGTATATATATTTATTTTAGATTTTTAAACGTTTATATATATATGAGATTTAAAATATCTTTATTTTTAAAAATCTAAAAGAAATATATATGCATATCAAGAAATATATATGCATATATATGTGTTAAATACACTTAGATAAATAAGTACATGAAAAAAAATAAAAAAAATTGTTGTAAATAGATTTTTTTATGCAAGCTAATGGAGACATTTTCTTAAGCCCGAGCTACCTGGATCACTCCTTATGTAAGAATGCATCGTGACTTGAATGTAATATAAGCATAAGAATCTAATATATAAATACCCATAGCGTATACGAGGCAAGATTGTCTGCAGACTTTTTGCAAATCATATTTCTTTCAGGTTATTTTGAGTGTATTTGTAAAGTAATAAAAAGTTTAAATAAAATATTTTTAAATTTGAATATAATAATATAATATGACGGGAGTGATAATGAAAAGTAAAGAAAATAAAATTAAAATAAATGGATTGTTGTATTGGTAGTTGTGTAGAAATAATTAGAAAATAAGATGTTATATAATAATATGTAAAAAAAATAATTAAAAAATATGATAATTACCAAAAACGAAAAGTGTCAGGTAAAAAAGTTTTAATTTGACTTTTTTTTGTTGTTGTCAAACACACTTTTGAAAATGATAGAAAATCTACAACGTCATAAACCCTTCAACTTTCGTATTAGCATTCTAGATATAAAAATTTGCATATTAACATATTTAACTCTGTAAGTCTCGGCTTTTGCATTCTAAACTCTCATCACATGTAACAGCAAAAAACACTGTTAACTCAAATAAAATGTCAAAAATATCAATGACTTCTTCTTCTTCTTCTCAAATGCAGAACCCATCTCATGCATCGATTACTTGAGCGATGGCAGACACATTCTTAGCTTCATAGTGGCCTCTTTCTGCATAGTGGACGCGTTCACCACCACTAGCTCTGACATCATTTTTTTGTCGTTCATGAAGCTCATCACATACCCTTAGTCCTCATCTCCGGTCCCTCGCCAACTGCCACAAACGTCGGCTCCCCACTGAAATGTGCCTTCTTGTACATGAACTTGATCATCTCTCCCATCCTCAGATCCACCTTCGTGATGCCCCCAGCATTTTGGCTATGGGTTCTATGATGGCCAGGAATGCATACCACGCCTTCCTCTCAAGTTGCTCTTGTTCAACTGATCCAACTCTAAGTTCATCTCCAACAAGATCTCCCCTCCTTTCTTTCCCAATTAACTCCTATTGTGGTTTTCGATTGTCAAAAGGCTTCTGAACCAGAAAGCGACTTGACCTTCGTTGATTGATTTGGTTAGTATGGTCGCTCCGATTTCGGTCGGATTTGCTTACTCCTGCATTAATGCCCACACTTCAACCATGTCTTGGAAGCACATCCACTATCGAGTAAGATTTAGTTGGGGCCGAGCTGTGGAGAAGTGGGCACAAATCCCGCATCCGGAACCGTTGAACATATATAATGCCCAGGAGATGAAAACTTGATTTGTTCCACAAAGCTAGCTCCTGCCTCACCCCTTCATCAATTTAAATGGATAAATCAATTGAGGGGAGGGAGTGACGCCTCTCGACCTTATAAAGGGAAAGGTTTGATACTCCGCGTGTTCCGACTCTTGATGCTTAAGATATGAGATGTTACTTAATATCTTATTCCGGAACACCCATCAGAGACCAAAGAGGAAGGGGTAGATTTGTATCAAATTCCCTCTTCCATTATAAGGGAGGATTGAGTGCTCATACTCACAACGTTAAACTTGCTTCAAGAAGGCAGTTCCAAGTCGAGGCCCAGGTCCTAGTATGACCTATTAAGAACGATACCGTGAGGTTGATTTGTATTTCGGACAAGACGCTAGTCAGCAGCTCACCGGACTCGTCGGAGAATATCAAGTCGGGAGGCAACATTCACGACCCTATCGCTACGATCACTTTCTCCTCATCGCTTGTCTCCTCCCATGTGTTGTAGAGGTGGAAGCGGAAGCAATCGAGTATGTTGATCCATCTCATTCGTGACTTGTCCGTGTCGTATCTAGGTATGACTTCGAACGACGTGATATCTTATTCTTTTCGTACTTTACCAAGAAGCCACCTTAGACCATTTGCAAGAACTTGAACACCACCTAGTGGACCAGCATCACCACCAAATTCTCTATGGTGGTGAAGTCGTGGATCATCGTTGGTTGTTGTGTGATAGCTACTTGTGAATTTCCTCCCAAGGCGATCAATCGAAAAGAACTTGAGATATGGGCTCTTTGGCATGTCATAACAGAGGAAGAAGAGCTCATTCATTTTTGGGTCGACCTTCGCGTGGACAATCATGGCCCACTTTGGATGCCCGCCAACATCCAGAATACTAATATGCAAAGTTAGAAGGTTTGTGGTGATACTTTTTTGAAAATATTTTATACAAATGCTAGTACATGTATATTTAATAAAATAAATCTTTTCATGTCATAACATTTGTATATAATTCTTATTATACTTACAACATTTTATGAATTTTTTTATACCCATAACATTTTACCCTAAATAACTATTACATCATGCTATTAATACAATCATTATCTACTCATTGAAAAGATGAATTTTCCTTTCTAAAATTATACTAATTAAAATTATTTAATCTTAATATGACTCTTAAATCATTTAATACCACATATTAATGATTTACTATCATGAATAGAGTCGTATTAAGGTTGAATTATCTCAATTAGGTAATTTTGAAAGGGTAAAATCATCTTTTGAATAAAGTTGATAGCGGTTGTGTTGATGACATGAGTTTGAAAGAAATTAGGAGCAAACATTATGTGCACAAAAGGAATTTTCCTATATTTTTAATCAATAAATTAAGTTTTATTATTTTTAAAATTTTTTAAAATAAAAAATATTTTTGACCTAGTCTCAAATGATCAATTAGCAATATGTATGTAATTAGGTCTTTGTTAGGATATTTTTATTTATAATTTTTTGAAACATATTAATTGAAAATTTTTAAATTGTGAATAGTTATTTATTAAGCTTTCAAAATGAATATGAAGCAATATAACATATAAAATTTTAAAGGGTAATACTAAGTGCTATATGTTGCATCGGTCAAGGACCACCATGAGTATGGGTTCGATACCTGCCAAGTGTAGGTGTATTATTGTACGTGTATCCCAATAATAGTAGTGTTTATGGTTGTCCCCCCTTTCACCTAAGTGTGAAAGTATTTACAAGATGTCTCTGCATACTACATAGTGAGGGTTATGAAATGAGCTTGATTTGTAATATTATATAACATAATGCATATAATACCATAAAAAGAGTACCATTATTATATTGGATCTATTTCTATACTAAGATTAAAATTTATCCACACATTCTATTTAGCATATTATTAATTTGATTAACAAACCAAATTTAATCAAAATCAAATTTATGTGTTATCCTAACTAAAAGAAGAGTAAAATCATTAAAAGATAATTGTTTTAAATTTATCAATGTAAGATATAAGCTTACTAAAACATCATTTTTGTGTGGATAAACAACTTATAGACTATTCTAAATAAATGCAAGCATTTTTTATAATTTATATACCATATATATTTTTAAGCAAGCGTAGCCCATCCAAAACTACAATTGAGTTGAACTTCACCATCGTGATTAAAAAAATGTTCAAAATATATATTTCATTAGTAAGGGAGGTCCAAAAATATTTAGATTGAAACTAATATAACTAAGAATGATGTCAATATAAAATAAATTAAGACGAAGTTGATAAATTTTGTCAAATAGAAACAATTGGCAAAGTTGAAAATATAGATATATAAAAATTTGTTAATACGAAAGTTTTATAGAATGCTTCGTGCATGGAAGGATAGAAACCCAAGAAGACTATATCAGTAAGCCAATGAATTTATCTAATGAGGTTAAAAATAATTAAGATTTTTTAAAATTTGCTCCAAAAATTGTTAACTTAAGAAAGAATGATTTATTAGTTTAAGCAACACAAATGACTCGCTTAGCTTATCTCGAAAAATTTATTTAAAATACTTTTTTTGTTTTTTTCTTCATAGACTTGTTTATTTAAGTGTATTAAACATATAAATCAAATTTTATTATTTTTGATATGTATATATTTTTTAAGATTTTTACGTATATACACATAATGTATAAAAATTTCAAAAAAATATATGCACATATAAAAATAGTAAAACTTGGTTTATATTTCAAAAAATATATATACAGATATCCATGTTTGGTTGCTTATAAAGTATGCATTTTATGAAAAGGACTCGTACAGATATGATGCTCGGAATTAAATATTATTAATATATGCATATACGAGGAATGTGTGCTAGCAGGCATGCTTGATGTATTGTTTTTTTTTTTAAAACTGTGACATTCTAGGTATTTTGGATTTTTGTCTATGTTATGAAACTTTACAAGAAAGGATAGAATATTATATTAAGAACAAAAACTCTTATTGACGATAAATTACACTTTGATCACTATGCCTTTTTGTTTAGCCTAATGTTTGGCCCAATATGAAATGAAGCCTAGCGCAAAAAGATGAAAAAGGAAGACTAAGCAATGACATGACAAATTATTTACCCTCCACTCTATTTTGTTAATAATTGACCATTTATCTTTAATTTGTATCATCAACTGGTTAAAGTTTATGTTTTTAATATTTTGGACTCATGAAAGGGTTTAATTTGGCAATTGAAGCCTAATTTTTATATTAAATAATTATTTTTATTATTTAATTAGGTTTTAATTTGGTCGTTATCCATTTTCATATAATTTTATATTTGTTAATCGTATTGGGATTAACTTATTATTTTACAAATAGACCAAATCAAGTGTGATACTAGAAGTTTGATTGCTTCAAGATTTTCAAGCATATTTATTTATTTATTATTATTATTATTAAAGGCATGTGTTGATGATAAACATGTAATTTTTTTATTTTTCCTTTCACGCCTTAGATATAAAAGTGAATACATGACTAATAAAAGTGGATTTTGAATTTTTTAAATTATTAATTATAATAATTAATTATGCCATAAACGTGTAATTGATTTTGAAAATTTGCATCAAATACATGATGGTGTGCTACCATTAAATTTTTAAAATTATAAAATAAATAAAATTTAAATGGGGAGGAATTTACGTAAAGGAGGCGTGATATTATTTAAGTGGGAAGCAACCTTATAAAACTAGATTTTTTAGTATTTTTAAAACATTTTAAGGGAGTCTTTTGAATTTTAAATAAATCCAGGGTGATTACCCTTCTGAGCTCCACATTGCTTTGCCACTTTACTTCTATTGGTTATGTTAATTTTAACAAAAAAAATTCAAACTAAGGATGTATTTTGTTTTTAAAAAAAGTGGTATATTTGGAAAGTGATAAAACTTTTCAAATTAAGGATATATTTGGAAAATGATAAAAGTTTTATATCGAAAAGTTTTTATTATAAAAGTCTTGTAGTCCCCCAAATATCTCTTACAACTTTTTAATCTAAAACTTTTTATTCTTCATAGTTATTATATTTTAAAATTATTTTTTTACATTTTCATATACAACAATCATATTTTTAATAATTTCCATACAACTACCGATATACTAAAATATTCGTTTTAGTTTTACTCTTTTTACACTTCATCATTACTTATACTATATTACATTATTTTTATCAATTTAATAATTTTTACAATAAAAACTTTTTATTGAAAAATTTTATCACTTTCCAAATATAGTGATTATGAGTGAGGATGAGATAAACTTGAAATGGAGACACTTCTATAAAACCCGTTTTCTATGAAATCCCTTTCATTTTTAAAATGAGGTTTCTATTTTTAAAATTCGATAATTGATAAAAAATCCATTTCATTTATTGTATTTCGCGTCAATTATAATATACTAAAAATTCATTTATTTTTTTAATTTAAGTGCATACGAGCCTTATCTATAAATGTGTAAAATCAACCTAATAAAATGATTTAATATTAAAATATCAACTTTGAAGTAGTTTTTCAACATTTAAACTATATAAAATATTAATAATATATAGATAAATAGTATCATAAAGTATTGTTACATTCTAATATATATATGAATGGATCTAAACGTTTCTCATACTTTACATATGAATGAATCTATTTTTTAGAAAAGGTGTCCTATCCACGTATTGATTGGGATGAAACTTGTCCCTTAGCTAAACCAATGATGTAAAATACAATGAATGAATTAGATTTTTTTTAATTAAGGTTCAACCTTTTAAAAATGAAAAGTGTTTCATGAAATTATTTCAATGAAAACTGATTTCACGAAAGTACTCCCCAAGATGAAATAGGTAAAAATTATTATGTTGTATTGTGACAACAAAGTTATACCAGAATCTATAAATGTTGTATAAGAATTGGGAAAGATAAGATGATTATTGAAGTAGCCCTTAAATTTAGACTGACAATATTAAAAATGGAGAAGCAAAAATGAATGCGGAATCAGTCTCCCGCGGAAATCATGGAAGTGTTGGATGCTGTTACGTTCGGAAGCCTACAATCCGGAATTAAGACGAAAATTAATATTGCTATCTGCTTTTAGCACATACTAGAAATAAATGACTTGATAGTGCCGATGAAAATGACTTTAACACGCCGAGGAGGGTTGGATACTGGATTGTTTTCACTCAGGCCAGCGTGGGTCCGCCAATTCGAATGAGATAAACCCCACTCAACTAGCCATAATGAGAAATATAAAAGCAAACCGGAAGAGATATTGCAGCGCTCCGGCGGACCACGGCAAATCAACCATTCGACAGAACCACCGCACCTTGTCGTGCGTTTCACTCCTTTGTACGGGCTAGGGTGCGGCGGGGTCAGTCTAGTTCGAGGAGTGGTTTATCGTTTTCATGCTCTATTGGCGAAAAACCTATTTTATTTTATTTATTAAATTAATTTGATTCATAGTATATTCTACCCAATTTATTACCCATAAAATGATTTTCAATTTTGATTCCAAATCGAATTCTTTAATATTCAAATATGAAATTTTAAAAAAAATATTTCTATATTATTTTAAATAATATAAATAAATACTCATTTGCATTTAAAAATCATAAATATATATTTTATTGTTTATATTATTATATAAAAATATAAACTATAAACTGTTACAGCCCAATTATTAAAATTATTAACATATTATAGTTAAATTTCCCAAACGTATATATAAAAATTCTTCCGAAAGTTAATAACATTCAAATAAAAATTAAAACAAATTTATTATTTTATAATCTACAACTCCACAAGTCACAAAATTTATTTAAATTCGAAATTGTTAAAATAAATTAGTAGAGAAGGCTTCATCAACAAAACACAATACATGTCATATAATATATATTATATAATTATATACTTAGTTAATTATCCATATAAATATTTATGTGAGTCGATTATGGGCATTTAATGTATCTACGTACTTGAGAGAGTTGATAATAATTTATATTATATTCATATCTGTACTCATGAGTAATATTTTATATCATTTCTAAATTAGGGTTGAGTCATGGGTGCTTATGAATAGACAACCTAAGTTGCGCCTCCTGACATTCATATGAATTATTATTTTCATCCTAATTTATGTGACATTGAAGAATACCTTTTTATCATGCTAGTTCTCTGGACGACTGACCAACGAGTGACTACCGGACATTTGCTGTGCTTCATGGCCGGGGTGGGATGGGCTACGGTTGAGTACGGTCCTCAAAATTAATAATTAATTTTTAAGTAATTCTAGGCTGAAAAGTTCATGACGTAAGCAAACGCACTTTTGAAAAAATACCAGCAAATTTAGGCGTTAGACCGTGCGGCAAAACGCGACTGTTTTTGTTGGAAGATGCAAATAAATAAAATCCTCGAGCAGCTACCGTCTAGCCGTCTACCCAAACTATGCTTACGACAGCTCTAGCGTGTGTATCATTTCCCGTACTCTTTCGGAGTATATAATGACACTCCTGCCAACGACTGAAAAAGCGCATTTCCACCTCTACAGAGGAGAGCGGGAGAGGCAGAGCTCGACTCCTGCTGCCAAGGCCTTTTTCCGTGAAGCGAATTGAAAAGGCTGCTGCCCTTACGAGCTGGGCATCGCTTCCAAGGCAAGCAAAAACCCTAGAATCTCAATTTCTCAGCTGCTTTTTCTACGCGAATTCCCGCAATCCATCTATTTCAGCTATCATTCCGAAAGCCTGGTCATGATTCTCTTCAGGTAATTACGGAATCTTCTAGAACACTCCAGATCCAACAATTTGCCCTGCATTTCCTCTCCAATGCCGCCAAACTTGCACGTATGGTAAATTGGCAGTGAATTTCTCTTCCTTTGCAGTTTGTAGAGTCGAGCGCTCATGGCGTCCAAGCACTCAGCAAGATCGAAGAAATCTAGCTCTTCGATCTCGAAAAGCCTGAATTCTCCTTCGTCTTCAACGACTTCGTCGTCTTCAAGGCAGATTTTGGATGCTTCGATGGATGGCAAGCCGCAGTACTTTTATACTGAGTGTCCTGCGTTGGATATTGAGAGGTCGAAGGAGAATGTGACTGTCACGGTCCGGTTTCGGCCACTCAGGTGTTTTTTTTTTTTTTTTCTGTTTTTTGTTTTTTTCCGTCGTTCTATTGCTTTCTATGTAGAAAATGCTCTTGAATCAGATCTAATTCTTGCCTTTGATGGAGCAGTCCTCGTGAAATTCGGCAAGGCGATGAGGTCTCATGGTATGCAGACGGAGATACTATCGTCCGGAGCGAACATAATCCCTCTGTTGCGTATGCCTATGGTATGTTCGAATTGAAAATAAAATAAAATTTAATTCCGTGAACTAATGTGTGAAGGTTGATCAATACGGACCTTCCATCTGACACATCCTGGATTTTTGGGTCATTCTTGAATCTTTGCGGTAATCGGCTCTTAGTCAACCTTATAAAGAGAGCACAGATCGAATTTCAAACGGACTGAACGATTTTAACTTACTAGTTTACCTGTTAAATTTGAAACATAAGACTGCTTTTGATTTTGGAGTATGATAAAGTCATTTGGACATTTGGTTTGATCCTAAGTTTATTGTGAGTATATTATCTGAATCCATGAATTCACATAAATGCATGGCATGAACTATGTTGTAAGGCACTGTCTATATTTTAGTCCTGTTTAAGATGAAGAAAATGACATCTTATTTTAGAAGATGCCAACATGGAATGGTAATAGGCTTGTGCAAACAGTGCAAAAACCCAATTGTTTATTGGTGGAACAAACCAAGTATGTCAAGGTGGATTGGTATGTTATTGCATTTAATGTGGATAAGAGCAGAATTGACCATTTCTCTATTTAAGCTTGGAGACATCTTCCCAATGCATTATAGTAACTTCAGATTGCAGCTTTGAGTCGCATTTTCAGGATCCTATTTTGCCAAGGCTGTCTATGAATCTTTTATGACCTTGCCAAATTGGGTATTCAAGCAAGGTAGGGCTGGTCCATGGATGCCACTCCCTAGAGCCTGCAGTTTGTGGGGGCTTTAAACATTGGTTTTGGCCCATATTTTCAAATATGCATAAGTCAAATATTTTTTGTTGTTTAATCTGCATCCCAAAAAACTTCTTCCTCTACGCTGACCTTTGAATGTTATAGGGGAAGTGTTGGAGAGGCAAAATTTGTCATTAACTTATTTGATTTGTCTCATAGTGGCTTCCCATCATTTCTGTGATTTCAGATCGAGTGTTTGGCCCTACAACCACAACTCGCCATGTTTATGATGTTGCTGCTCAGCACATTGTTGGTGGTGCTATGGAGGGTATCAATGGTAAACAAATATGATCCCTTTCCTTCTTACGTGTTTCATCTTGTGTGTTCTTGGATGAGTGCACACACACACCAAGAGGGAGGGAGGGAGAGAGAGAGAAGATTAGAAATAACCAACATGCTGTCCTTAGACAAATTTGCAACTTCTGCTTCGAAATATTTTTATTATTTGTTATCTTTGGTAAGGTTGGCCATTTAGAACTTTTCTGGTTGATTTGTATTGATCAGAGGTTGAAAGTGTTGCTTGGAACTTGTATTCAGAACATTGCCATTTCATTTATAAAGCCATTTCTTTGGATTGCGCATGCTCAATCCATTGCACAGCTCTTTCCGAACAGTTCCCATCGCCCTTACAAGCAACCTAACTGATAGATTGTAACTTTGTAGTTAGTGGACTAGTAGATCTGGGTGCAATGTGTTTTTGATTCTTTTTTTTTATTTATTTCCTTTTTGTGTATGTTTATTGTTTATGATCTACCTGTTGCATTTCTCTTTTGTTGAAAGCTCTGGCAATTATTAGATTTAGTATTGCCGCTGTCTAGCATTCTCAAAATTGATATTTTTCTCGATATGATCAGTGATAATATTGATCCAAGCCTCAACAATACAAAATTCCATTCAGAAATGAAAATTTTGTTGTTCCCCAGCTTTAAGGATACCATCACATTTATTGGATTTTTTTTGGGGGATTTCATCAAACTTTTCGGAGTTGTTATCGAATTTGTCAGAAATTTCATTGAATGTATTGGAAATTTTATTATTTCAGATGAAAATAAGCTTGCTTAAATGCTATTTCGTATGCTTTTTTTGTTCTACTGTTTTTTCTTATACAAAATCAGGATTCCCATATTATACATTAAGATTTCAAAATTTTCGTTTAAGGTTTTGAAGGGAAAACTCAAACTCTATTTTTGTATATCAAAATTTGAACTTTAATGTTTGGAAAAAATTGATTTTTTATTTTTTTATTTATTGTAAAATCAATTATCTACAACATTTAATATAGTATGCTTCTGTTCTTTGACAGATTTAACCAACATTCGGTAGCTAGTCTTGGACATTTTGTTGAGACTAGGAAATGATCACAAGATTTGGAGGAAATCCCAAATTATTTGATTCATCCTAAATTTGAATATTTTGATAAAAAATTATGGTGATCGATCTAATATTCAATGATTTACACTCCACTTTTTTAATATATATTTGAGAAATTAGGGATTTTGGAGAAAAAGATCGAATCTAGATTTTTATGCAAGTGGATTATTATTATAACGAGAATAGATATAAATAGATTTCTTAAATATGAATGTTCCAATATACTAATTTCTTATTTTTGAAAATATTTTTTGATTAATTACCAACTAATATATTTACTCCATCATATGCATATAGAATTCTCATGTCTAATCCATTACTTATTAAATGTGGATTCTCTATGATTTTTAAAAATATTTTCGATGTGCATTTATATTTATCCTAATTCATTGAAAAGTTCAATTGAAATTTTTTTTTCTAATCTTTGTAATTTTTTTTTTTTTTAACAAATAAAGTTCATTATAAACAATATCCTCTGATAAGCACGGCAATATTTTTTCATGTCCCACTGACAAATGGCTATGTATTGATATTCAAACAGTGTTGTTGTTTAAGAATTGCTCTTGTAATTCAGGAATGGACATTTGTGATGATGTTTTACCTTTTCATTTTTCTTAGCTTTTCCCCACTTTATGAAGTAGCAGTCTCTAATCTGAGAAACTGCGCCATCATTAGGGAACTAAAAGTTAAAATTCTTATTGTGGTTCCGCTTTATTTTTATGATGATTACATCTGAATTGGTTCTTTTTTAATCATTGCCTACATATTATTACTTTTTTAAGTGTTGAGAACTTGCTAAAAAATGGCATGCAAATGCATGAGTTTTAGGAGATGTTGCATACTCTTCAATTTAGTTTTAGTTAATGGATGATCTTTCCATTTGCAAAATGCTGGGTCATTTGTTGGGAATGGGTGGCTGAGATCTGTTATAGAATTCCTGTCGTTTCAAAGTTCAGTGAATTTTTATATTGAATCTGTGTGATTGTTTTTGTTTACATATAATTTTATTTGCTGCTACTTTGTAACCCCCAGCATCCTTTCCTCCTCCATCTTTCTGTATCTTATCTCTGTACCTCTTTGTGTGATGTGTGTTTGTGTTGCTGAAGTACATCTTTTATATTTAATTGCAGGTACGATATTTGCTTATGGGGTGACCAGTAGTGGGAAGACTCATACAATGCATGTGAGTGTTATAATTTGTTCACTCTTTATTTACAAGAGCTGTTTTCCTTCTTTTTCTTTTCTTTTCACGTAAGAAAAACATTATATAGTTTAGTTAGTCCACAGACGGTTTCTTTCTTTAAAAGAGGTGTGTTTCCTTCTTTTTCATAGAAGGAAAACATTATATAGTTCAGTTATTCCACAGACAGTAGATGTCATCATGAACAGGGAGAGACTTAGGACATTAAGAGAGGAGCCATAATTTTTAATAAAGGAGGGTAGCTATTATCTGAGGGAGTAATGATTATACATTATTTTTGAAAATGATAGTGCTTTAAAACATCAAAAAATATATATATTTTTAAATTTAAGGGGGTTGAATAATTTTCAAAATTTGAGGGGGCACAATTGCCACCCTCAGCCCCAGGTCCGTTCATGATCCTGGACTATATGTGTTCTGTTGTTCCTTGAATTGGTATGATGAGTGGTTACAATGTATTTGTTGTGCTTAGTATGCTAACTTTCAGGTGAGTTTTTAATTTATAATTACTCACTTTTGGCTGTACTCAAATGATCGCTAGCAGTAGTGCCTCAAGGAATTTCCACAGAAAATTCTGGCTTTCAATTTGCCAAGAATATGGACCTTGAGAGTATGTTGAGGCTCTTTCATGAGGTGATGCATAAATTGAATATTTAGGTTCTTTGTCTGCAGCAGGCAGGCGCATGTAAGAGGTGCTACTGATTTTTGGAAAAACATGATCCAACTTGTACTTTTTGACCATCACATTTATTTTTCTGGAAAATGGAAGATAGGCAAACTGTCTGGCTTGAAAACCAGTTCTGGATTAGGCATCTACAAAACAAGGTTTCCAGTATAGAGACAATTAAGTCTTGTTACCTTGTCTTCTTTCAGCAAAACAAAGCTGATTCCTCTGTACTTCCAGCACTTTCCAATCTTAGTTAAGGAAAAATTTCTGTCAATGACAAAGAAGCTCATTATTAGGCTCTCCTCATAACAGCTGGAAATATCCACTAAGGCAGTAGACAGGATTCATGATGTTAGGACATGGAACCAAAAGGAGCTGGACTCTCAAAATTTTGTATCTTGTTTAGGAAGTTTCCATAACAGCTATATCTTGTTTCATTTTCTGTAGGTGATGAAATTCATTGGCAGAACAACTGTTCTGTCATATGCCTGATTCTCACACATGAGGCATGTGATTTTTTTAAAAAATCCTAGTGAGATGTTTATGCAATTTAAGATTTTTCCTCACAATAGGGTGCTTCTTAATAATAGTAGTAGTAGTAGTAGTAGTAGTAACAATAATATACCCAAAACATTGTTCAAAAATGCCTGCAGATTTTTTCGAATGTTGTAAACTTTCCTTTCGCGGAAGTGTCTTAATGTTCTACTGATTATGTTACACATGCAATAGGGAGATCAACGATCCCCTGGAATTATACCCTTGGCTGTGAAGGATGCATTCAGTATCATACAAGAGGTAACTCAGCTGATTATTCCTTTGAAAATGTCTAACTCAGTAAGGATTCCTCTGTCTAATGGTTCTCCTTCATTTATTTTCTAGACTCCAAGCCGTGAATTTCTGCTTCGAGTGTCATATCTGGAGATCTATAATGAGGTTAGCCTTTCTGTTTCATTGGTCAAATATTCATATTAAACTCTTCTATTTGATACATTTCAGTAGCATCTTAAGACAGGTGTTCTCTTTATGTTGGTTTTGCTAGTTTTGAGTTTCTGATAGAGCTTTTGCCTCTAATGAGATGTTCATGTATTAGTCAAGATTCCCATGACTTTGTTGTAATCAAGCTTTTAATATGATGGATACCAACCAGTGGTGTGATGTAGACTGTCTAAAGGAGGAATAAAAGAAAGAGGAGTGATCTTCTCAATGAGATGAGAAGGGTAGAAAGAGAATAATAATGAAAGAATTAGGGATTAGAAAGAGAAAAGCAGCAAACAAGAGAGTTTTGGGAGACTATATTCATATCACTCAATAATACAAATAATATGGTTTCTTATTTATAAGAGAGTATTGAGTGAATCCTTAACGATAAGAATTACTTAACTAAGTTTTTACTTAATCAAACCAAATCCAACTAGGATAATGAATAGAATAAACAACTCTCAATAACAAAATAACAGTAACATAAAATAAAATAAACACCAAACTCTAATTTCAGCACAAGCCTAATTGCATTTTGCATCATAATTCCAAACCTGGAAATACTCAATCCTCAAGTTTGAATGGTTCTACGTGGACTTGTTACATTGTGTCTCTTGTATTGGAAATTATAATCATTTGAACCATTGAGGCGTAGATGATATCCTCATCATATATCGATGTTTCTCCATAGGGTAATAACCATCCCATGCAGTTGGTTGCATGGAGTCACTCTATGTAATTGGTTGCTTTTTTTTTTTTTTAAATTAAATTTTAGAAAAAAATATTTTATTAAATTTAAACCACTAGAAATATTTATCAATGGGTATTTACTTTTCCAAAAATCAAATACATTGAAAACTTTTATATATTGATTTTTTTTATAGCATATTGGCTTTTGTATGTCATATAATATTTTCAAATTTAATGTTTATATATCACTTAGCTTTCATAGGTTATGCATTCATTCTTCATCAAGCTACATATTCACTCGCAAATGATTTCAAAATTTAGAATATATTAGTTTTCAATATATGTGATTTTTCAAATAACAAATAAAGGGTTTTTTTTTTTTCATATGAAACTGGGTGCAAATTCGGGTATTCTTAAATATACCCGGGCGCACTTAGGCTTGTTGCACCCTAGTGCATTTAATCCTTTTTTTTTGAAATTTTTTTATACAACTATTAATCTAAGTGTATTTAACGTGTGTATCGATTTTTAGAATTTTTGGAGATTTATAGTTTTTTTTTTTGATTTTTTAAAATTAATGACATTTTTAGTAATTTAAAAATTTTCAAAAAATAAAAAAAGGTATTTGCAATCAAATTTAGTCTTTTTCTAGTTTAATTTATTAGAATAATGTCATCTGCAAATAGCATGCATTAAGGTACTTCTTCTTGTAGATGTTTAGTAATTTCATCTATTATTAAAGTAAAAAGGTAAGGACTCAAGCTGAGCTTTGATGTAAACCTATTTTAATTGGAAAATATTAGTATTTGCATTGACGGTTCTCACATTTGTTACATTTCCTTCATACATATCTTTAATAACATCAATGTATTTATTATTAATTCATTTCTTTTTCATCACTTGCCATATTAACTTTCTTGTTACTCGATCTTATGCTTTTTCTAAATCAATAAAAATCGTGGATAAGTTCTTTTTCTTATCCCTATACTTCTCAAATAATTGCCTTAGTGAGAAAACAACCTTAGTGGTTGATTTTCAAATGCATTAGTTTCCCGTCTTAGTCTATATTTAATTTTTCTTTTCCATAACTTCATATATTATTTATTAGTTTTATTCTCTAATAATTTGCTCAATTTTGAATATGTCTCTTATTTTTTATTGATTGAGACTATGGTGCTTTTTCTTTATTCACTTGACATTAATTTTGTTTTTATAATCTTATTAAAGAAATTGGTTAACAATGTTGCACTTACACTACTATGCACTTTCATACCTCAATTAGTATATTATCTGAGCCTAAGACTTTTCTTGTTTTCATTTTTTAGAGTTTCTTTTACTTCAAATATTTGAATTTTTGAGAAATAACTGATATTTTTATTTTCTTTTCTATTTAAATTAACATTTAATGTTAAATGTTCTGGTGTTGTATCATTTAGTAGACTATAAAAATAAGTTTTCCATCTTTTTTAAATTTCATCATCTTTAACTAGAACTCTTTGGTCTTCACTTTTAATACATCTAACATATGCTAAATCTTTGCCTTTATTTTCTTTTAATTTAGTCAACTTAAATATATCATTTTCACCTTGTTTCGTTCCTAATTTGTCATATATACTATCATAAGCTTTGTCTTTAGCATCGCTAATAATCTTTTTAGTGACTTTTTTAATAGCTTGTATTGTTGTAAGTTTCTATCATTTTTGTTACTCTGCAATTTTTTAAACTTTTCTTGTTTATCGTTTATAGTTTTTTGAACGTCTTCGTTCCACCACTAAGTTTCCTTGTATAAGGAGCTACGATATTTATATCCCTACAATACTTTGTTCAACTTTTTTTTATGCTAGTTGCTATTTTATCCCATATTGATTCTACTTCCTCTTCTTGTATGTTCGATTTTCCTTTTTTTATCATTTTTTTACTAAAAAGTTCCATGTTGTTTCCCTTTAAATTCCACAATTTAATTTTTGAAATTATATTGCTTTTAGTTTTTGTTAACTCTTTTTGTGTATATATATCCTTGAGGTAGGACTTAGTTCAATCAATTTTGCGGTAAGTATAAATCTATTGATACTCCTAGTTTATGTATACTCAATATACATCTCTAATGGAAATGATCTTCAACACTATTACGAAATAAATGATCATGAAAACAGTAAACTGGAGTAACTTTATAATATAGAACCAATTATATCATAGCCACCAAAAAAACTCAATTATAACACAAAACCCATGTCATGAAATCTACTGATGTGAGGATTCAATGTAAGGAGAGAGAAAGCATACCCATATAAGGAAATCTACCAAAATCCATTCCTAATTCAGCATGATTATGACAAGTCATGCATTTGCCACTTCTGCACTAATCATTTGCAGCTAGCAAAAGCTAGCAAAATGCAAAACGGCATCAGCAAATTGCTACATATAACTGAAAGTCAAGATAACTAAAAGAAACATTATCTACATCTCTCTGAAGTCCACATAACATAAAAAACAAAACAGATGCATACAAAATCATCAAACACCATCAAAAGCAAAAGACAATAAAAGGGTATTTCTTGCTCATCCCAAAATGCCAAAAATCAAATGCAATGACTAAATTTTTAAGCAGACGAGAGGAGAGGGGAAAATGCAGGCGTCACTTCTACTTGTTCTCCCTTATCTTGAACCAATCTCGATTTAATTATCAGTAAATACATGTACTTCCTTTTGCCCTCATTTGGCCATGTTTCCATATTTTGATTTATGATGCTTGAGAAATCAAAAAGGTTCCTTACTTCTCGCTCAACATGTACATGAACTAGATATTCTATTTGCAAGTATTTTTGACTATTGAATCATGATGGGTAGATTAATATTTTTGGCTTGTAGTAGATGGGTTTCGGTGGTCTCTGGTTTTCAGGGAGATCCAATGACTACTTTCATTTGGGTGAGTAAAAAATCTTCAATTGAGAGAGAGAGAGAGAGAGAGAGAGAGAGAGAGAGAGAGAGAGAGTACTTGACAATAAGGTGATGTCCGATGCTGTTGTAGCACTACAAATGCTTGCCTATGCAAGCAGCCAAAGTCACACCCACTATTGATCCTTTTAATTCATCTCAAGTACCCTGTACACTCTCTGGTTAGCTTAGCTACAATGATATCTTGATGCTTTGATGTGTGTCCTCCAAGTTCATCTTTGAGAAAACCAGTAGCTTACAGCCCTTTAAACTAACACCACACTCAGATTAATAACAAAGACTTACTGATTGGGAAGAAGGCAGGTTGAACCCAACCCAGCTTTCCCAGCCCATCTTTCAACCCGGTACAACCCTAACTTGGTTTACGGGTTGGCTTCAATGTGTTGTGGGTTGAACCCAATCTATGTGCATCCCTAGGCCTGTGAGTTACATACAAATCTAATTAAAATAAATTTTCATATTATAAAACTATTTCTAGGGAAGAATATAATGCATGATTGTGATCTAAATAAAAATATCAAAAAGATGCAAAACCCAAGGGGATACAAGTTGCACCTACTTTTAAGTGAGCGAAGCCCATATATAATTATGGGCAAACAATTCAATGGAAACATTTCTCACTTTTCCCAAAAGTAGAAATACTTAGCTTGGTGCCCTACTAAGGTGACTTTTGAAATCTAAACCATCTAACATATTTTAAGGGGTGTTCGGAAGTATCTAGAGGGATGAAATGAGATGTAAATGGGGTGGGGAGATTGAATGAGAAGTTGTTGTTATTTATTGGGAAATGGAAAATTATATTAGGATTGGAAAATGAAATATTGGAATGGGAAAACGTCATTATGGATTGGAAAATGAGAGACAAGATTGGGAATGAGAATTTTTTTATTTTTTTGTTTTGAGAATGGAAAAATCTCATTCCATTTACATCACAATCAAGCACTTTTTATATTGTGGAACAAATCCTTAACATATTATATTTAATTTGGTGAAAAAAATTTCACTATAAAATAATTACAATGCACCATAAATTTTAGTCATTTGACAATATATATGGAGCCCTGATCTTCTACACCCGGTTATAAGATACGTATTTTTGAAAAATTTTGAATGCTTATTGACATTTATGATAGTGCTGATAAAAACATAGTGCAATATTCCATCATGGAAGTGGTCTTTGAATTTCTTTCATCAAGCAAAAATGACAATGTAGTGTTTATATGGGTTGATATTCATATTTTACATGTTTCTGGTAGTCTTACACATTTTACTTGTGGTCTATTTCAGGTGGTTAATGACTTGCTTAATCCAGCAGGCCAGAATCTAAGAATTAGGGAGGATCTTCAGGTGCCTAACTTTGAGCCTCAAATTTTGTGTATTATTTGGTTCTTTCTTTTAGATCATCAGATAACTTCTTGTCTCCTTGCACTTTTTTCTTAGCTTTATTTGTTGTCTTGGAATCCAGAAAGGCAATACTGTAGGTACATGAAGTCAGAGAATGATGGAAAAAAAATGTTGGAGAGAGATGAGAGAACTCGGTAGTTCTCTAATGGTTATTAATATAAGAAAACTGCAATGAAACTAAAGCTTAATTAAATCAGGAAGGTTATTTCTAGATATAATGAAGCAACTTTAGCATATCCTTGAATTTTAAAAAAAGGAAATGGTGTAATGGGCTATTTCTGGATATCATAAGGTAAACTTCAGCATATCTAGAAATTTTAAGAAAGAAAATGTTATGTCAAGCGAATGAGCAAGCCATATCAAGGGCATTCTGAATCAATATATTAATTCCTTAGTTGTTTCTATAATTGTGGCCAGAATGATTGACAGTTTTACTTAAGCTTTGAGTCATGTCTTAAAATCATCCGAGTAATGTTTTAATCAAGCTCACTTGGGCAGTTGTCCTGAAATAATATTGTTGCTATATCCAAAAATTCATGCAAAATCCATTAGTTAGATGGTGAAATTTTCAGTAACAATCGGAGAAACACGACACTAATTCAACATTTCCTTAGCATGCCTATAAATATGAACATTTTCGTGCCATAAGATGACCATGCCCCCTTCGGTTCTGTATCATGCTTGGGTTAATCCATTCCAACTTATGAATTTGGTAGTGTCACCATGAAGTAATTCTTCTGCAGTTTGTTTTAGTGTGACATACAAATTTTTATCAACATGAATAGGGGCAAGTTGGTTGAATTGAACCCATAACCCATTAAACACAACCTCTTTTAAATCAGGTTGGGTCGGAAGATGGGCTAAGAAAATTAAATTGGGTTGGGTTGGGTTCAATTGACCTGATTTTAAAGGTGGGGGGTTAGTTACTGACGACTGAAGACTACCAAGCACGCCTTTCACATAGATTCGTACCTACCTATTATGTAGCTACTAAGCTATGTATGTTGTTCCAATGCCAATAGATCCAGATGGAAAGCAAAATTTAGATCGAATTTATATTTATAGTGTTATTATTTAATTTACTTTAAAATAAATGAATATAAATATTAATACTTATATACTTCATAAATTCATGTTAACTTTAGTATCATTGTTATGATTTATTATTAATGGTGACTATAATTGATACATGTGATCTATACGTTTTCTTTCTTTATTATTTATTAGTTATTGTGTAAAACTAATCTCAATATAAACAAGTTATATTTTAAAGTTATTTTTCAGGGTTATTTCCAAACATACCTACTATGTTTAACCTATTGCTGCCTGCTTATCATTTATTTCTGTCATGGGATATGAAACATAAAAATAAAAGCTTTTATTTCAATCCAGGGATGAGTTTTATATTTTTAAAAATTCAACTCGTAAAAAATACCATTGTTCCCTACTTAATCAATGGCAGCGGACTGTTTGGATATATTTGACAGGCTTCGCTTCTTTGTAACCAGGTTACATAAAAGCGGTTCTATGTAACCCCCTTAATTTTTAAAGTGTTGATGGTTAACATCACTTGTTTAATTAGGTGACCGAGTTTCATCCAAATCAAATATGCGCATGGGCCGCATTTGCTCAAAAATATATATGTATGTGTAAATTATGAAAAATGTTCGGATTAATTCAGACATGTATTAAAATGTAAGAATATTTATAGAATTATTTATCCATATAGTTGTGATATTTTAGATGGTTTAGATGTTGAAAACACTACTTTAAAATTGATATCTTAGCATTAAACTATTTTATTACATTGATTTTATACATTTATAGATAAGACTCATGTATGGTGGTACTAGACAAATGAAAGAGTTTTCATGATAATATAAGTAATGTTAAATACACAAATGAAGTAAATTTTCTATCAACTTATCTAAATATTAAAAATGAAGGGGGTCACATAAAAAAGAGGTTTCATAGAAGCGAGCTTGATATTTGCCATTTCTACGTAGTGGATATATTTGGAATTAAGGTCAAACATAGTGGGTTTATGTGAGATTAACCCAGTCTAGAGGTAATTTTGGCATTTATAACGGCAACTAACAGTTTGGGTGTATCTATAATTAATAACATATTCAGTGGGTATATTTGGAACTTTTGAAACTTTGAGAGTATATCTGGAATTAAGATTAAACATAATATCTATATCTGAAATTAACCCTATTTTACTTAACTAATAAGTTTTTTTTTTTTTGATGAAAAGAGGTATGATGTATTTCATTCACAAAGCACCCAACGAGTCGTAGTAAAAGTATTAACAAAGAAACATGGTGGGATTCCCCACCAAATCATACACGAATCTGCATTTGATGCTGCAAAATTTGCCAAGCTGTTTGCCGCCGCATTCCTAGATCTTAGAACATGCAAAAAAGAGATAGAATGGAACATTGAGATTTGAGACTTTATCTCCTTGATTATGGTTCCCATAGATGACAGAATATTGCACTCCTCAATCAAGTACTTACTCAAAAGCAGTGAATCTGTCTCCAGCTTGATATTTTGGATTTACATTTTAGCACCCCAAAAACTCCATATTTCATGGCCATTGTGTGACGTCCTAGCCCGAGCGTCACAACCTTACTCTAAGATCTATCGATTGGTAAACGTGATCAGGATTGTTGTCTTGTCATATGACGGCTTATTAGATATTTATCCACTTAATCTTAACTCCTTAGGAGGTTAATCATTCCTTTCAATTCACTTTTCATCAAATGCCTTCTTAAGTCATTAAACCATTCAAGAGATACATATATGATCTCGTAAATTCCATACTTAGTCATTTCATGCTAATTCATAACTTAACATGTGACCATAAATTTTTTTCACTATTTATAGTCAAAATTAGCACATAAATTCTTGTACAACATTAAACCACAATGTAATGTTAACATTCATACAACCATACAATTCATAAAATTTTTTCACAGGTAACTTATAAAAATTCATATTCTCTTGAATCTTCACCCGTGTTCCTTGCATAGTTCTTCCCTTCACCTGTCTTTAGGATTTGAAAAATAAAATTGTGAGTCGAAACTCAATAAGCAAATTATCAGATTTTCAGGCAGTTCATTTTCATTGAAAATAACTTGGAAAGCCATATTATACCCACTCGAGGGTATTCTTAAAACATGCTTCTTATACCCGTCTAGGGTATGTCATAAACAATGCGATGCATTATTTAAAATCATGACATTCCTTTGGATAGAAGCTAGCTAGACAACCATCCACTTTCATCCTCTTTTCCATTCCATGGAGGCGCCACGGTCCTCGGCTTCTATTAGTGACTTGGCCGCACCAAAGGGAGACATTCGGTCTGCTTATACCTTTGAGGTGGACCTCATGCTTTATGCATATGTATCTTTCGTAAACATTCTTTGACATGCCAGTATGATTTTTCATTCATGAATTTATCATTTGACATAAGGACTTCAAAAACAGGTAAGCAATTCATTTATTCTACTGGAAATAACATTTCAATACACATTTAGATAAGGAATGACCATCTTTAAACAACTTAGAAAAAATTAAAATCATTCATTTACTAACTCATTTAAATAGTTAGAATACCATTGATAAACATTTCGTCACATTTGCTTAGCTTTTCGTCTCGCTTATCTCTTTGCCTTTACCTATACATAAACATAGCATTGCATTCATAACAATTCATTTGCTTGCATTCACTTAGTTTTCCAATCCCACAATCCATATCATACATAATCAACCTGGATTTTCAAGTTGATCATACATACACAACGTGCACTTGTGCATCATATCATCCATTCCATATTGTGTTTTAATTCTATATTTAGGGTAAACACATAATATTCATTCATAACTCAACATATGAAGATTTATATCTCTAATTAACCATTTTTCATCTATTTTCCATTTTTCTTACGTCAATGCTTATTCTAAGCATATAAGTGATGTTTTAAGCTTCATAAATAAATCTCATAAATTGAGATAATCAAACATTATTCATACAACAACATCCTTATGCCTTTCATCACATATTCATGCATATTTTGCATTTTAGCAATCTCACATAAGTCATATATCATTCATTCATACATATACTCTACATACGTTCAATATACAACACATGTATTATGTGTTTATTAAAATTTCTCAACATAGCAACTTACACTCATTTTCATCATCATTAAACCCCTTAATTAACACATACTTTAGGGTTTAATTTCAGATTTTTAATCTATTTATCATTGGGTTCCTAAACAGCTATGTTAAGACCCTTTTTCATCCTTTCAATGCCTCTTTCAAGACTCAAATCATAACAGATTTTTGAGTGATAATTTCTAACAACTAAACATGCTTTTTTAAACTCAAATTTAGGGTATTATTACATATTTAAAATCCATAATTCATTTGCTTTCATAACAGCAACATTTTCATGCATATAGGGCATTAATTTTGATCCGTTTTGACATGTCCTTACACATATCCTTCAAATCAGATTTAGGGCAAATCATTCCAAGCCCTTTTGGACACTCAAAGTACCTTAATCCAAGAGTAATTTACCCTCCATAACATTCATAAATCATTTGTTTACAAACAGCAACAAAAATCACATGGAAAATACCCGTTTTGGCCCCTGTTTGGACGTTTCATACATATATCCTACAAAATCAGATTTAGGGCAAACTCATCCAGCCACTTAGGTCATCCAAAGGGTCCTTAATTTAGGGTACTTTACCCTACAATTCATTCAATAAACTATTTAAGCACTTATTTATATCATTTTTAACTCAAAAATGGAAAAATCAGGCATTAGTTGAAATCATTAATTGCAAAATTTTTAATCACCATTTTTAATTGAATCCTAATTGCAAAATATCATAAAATCCTAAAATAATCCATAAATTCCATTTAATCATATATAAGTCACATGTACATGTGCAATGCACACATTGAATCCTTCTTAGGTGGGGGTTTCACACTAATCCTCCTTAAGCCTCTTTAGTCATCTTGACTCACATTAGGCTTTGGCGATTAATCTTAATCATCATTTTTAATTGCAAACCCTAATTGCAAAATTCATCAATTCATGAAAATCATCCAAAAATAATCAATTCATATATAAATCATAATTACATATTAAATGCAATTATATGAGTCCTACTTGGGTCTGAGTATTACACATTGCCTCCATAGTAAGGGTATCAGTGACTCCCATCTCTCTTCCAATTGTTCGTAGCCATGAATCGATCTCTAGAGTCCCTAAGAATTACACCAATCCTCATGCAATCTCCTCTCTGGTTTCTCTTGCTGTCCACGTTCATTTTGAATGTTCGTTCCACTAGTCTTCTCCATCTTGGGTTTAGCTCCTTTTCTAGTATTTTCATTTCCCTCATTAGGCGCACCTCCTCATAGCTCTCTTCGTATGATCTGCACCACTCTACAACATTTTTAAGATCAGGCCAGAGTCCCTTAGTTGGTGTCTCAAGAACCATACTTTACAGCAGAAGAACATAAAAATGGCCAGCCCATCTTCATCCCCTGCCGCTGACAAGCGACTATAGATGCAGCTGATTGCCTTCCTTGGAACCCAAATACTCTAGCTGTTAATTAGGAGCTCTCTTTCTGCCTTTACTATTTCACAAAATACAAGCAGATGATTTGCATCTTCACTTTGACATTTGCATTTGCAGAAACTGCATTTTGTGTCCACGTTCACTCCCCTGCGCAGAAGGTTTCTGTTTCTTGGGAGAGAATTTCTGAACAATCTCCACCTGAATACTCTCACTTTTGTTGGGATTTTTGCTCTCCAAATGTTGTTGAACTCCATTTGTGCTCCATTCCTGCTACTTGAGTTGCCTGCAAAAGAACCAAAGTTAGATTTCACCAGCCTGTAGACTGACTGCAGACTAAAGAGCCCATTTGGTTCAGGCTTCCAAAACCAGGAGTCGTTTGTCTGCAGTGTGGGAAATGGAATGATGGTGATTGCCCTCCAACCTGCTTCACCAGTAGCAGCCAAAATCTTCTCCCTTTCCCAAATACCTGCAGCCTGATTATTGAAATTGCTGACACATTCATCTTCCGCTATGTTTTTTGGCAAAGGGCCAACCTTTTGTGTCATTGTTCCGGCCCATTTGTCATGGAAAGACCTTACCTTTCTTCCATATCCGATCCTCCATCTCCTGGCTTTCATAATGACCTCTTTTGCTTTTAAGACGCACTTCCATATGTAAGATTCATTCCCCGAATTTTGCAATCTCAGAAATTGCCATCGTAGAAGTACTTTGCTTTTAGGATTTAATGGCAAAAGGAGCAAGGATTTCTCAAAAGCCTCCACACCTGTTTTGCCATTAGTGCTAGGTTGAAAGCCCAAAAGTCCCTAAACCCCGAGCCTCCTATTGCCTTCAGCTTGCACATTTCTCCCCACCCCACCCAACTGATTTTCCTTTTTTCCCCATTCTTGCCCCACCAGAACTTGCTAATCATCCCATTGGCCTCCTTACAAAAATTCTTTGGGAGGAGAAAGAGTCCCATTGTGTAGCATGAAATGGCCTGGGCTATTGATTTTATGATAATCTCCTTGCCACTAGTCGATGAAGACCTCTCTTTCCAACATTGGAGCTTCTGCCATATACGCTCATTAATATCTTTAAACATCTCTTTGTTGGATTTGCCCAACTAAGCAGGAAGCCCCAAATAGGATTTAATCTCTACACTTGAGGAGCCCACATAGCTTTTGATTCCCCCCCTTCTGTTTGTGCTGGTGTTGGCACTAAAAAATAGGCAATCTTTTCAACATTTATAGCTTGCCCCGAGCACAAGTGATGTAGGATGGGTAGAGAAGAAGATAGTAGAAAGATGAGAAGAGAAGACAAAGGTAGAAAGAATAGAAGAATAAGGAGAAAAGAATAAGAAGAAGTAGAAGAAGAATTAGAGAACACTTTTATAAATCTCAAAACTGATGCTCTTTAGAGCTTATAGGGATGGTACTTATAGGAAAACATGCCACCTCATTTTAGCAACATTTATTCAATATCTAATCTTTTACAAAAAGAAATTGCATATTCTAAGTAAACCTCTAGAAGAAGTAAACTTAAAATAGATATGAATTTATTCCAAAAATATTCTAGGAGATCTTCCAGTATCTTCTAAATATTCTAACAAATCCAAAATAGAAATAAACATCTTAAAACAATCTAAACTCTAATTTATGAAAATATCTTCATGTCCCACATTAACATGCTTTAGGTCTTTAGATTATTCATTACCCTTGTTATTTCAGCATAACAAGCTCTTGAAAAAAGTAAGGTATCATCCACAAATTAAAGGTGTGTGATGGCAGGCCCCCTTGGGGAGACTTTCAAACCTGATATTAACTTTCTTTGATGCGCGCCTTGAATTGACCATGACAGGCCTTCGGCATATATGAGGAATAAGTACGGGGACAAAGGGTCCCCCTGACAGAGCCCCCTTTATGGAGCAATAAAGTTGGTCATGTACCCATTTATGTTGATCTTGTACCTCACCGAGCTCAGATAGCATTCCATCCATCCAGTATCAAGCTTTATTGCCATATCCTCCTTCTTCCCTCTCTTCCTTTTCCTCAGGTGATGGATTGCTTCATACGCTATCATCATATTATCTGTTATAAGCCTACCCGGTAGAAAGGCATTCTGCTGGTTGGAAATTACATTTTGGAGACAAACTTTGGCCTATTTGCCAAAATTTTTGATAGGATCTTGTGGGCTACATTGCAAAGGCTTATGGGTTTGAATTCAACAACTTTGCAAACTCCAGTCTTCTTTGAGATGAGGACAATAGTAGTGGTATTAATTTTCCCAAGCTGCTCCCATCTTTGATTTTTGTCCTGGCACTCAAAAAATGCTTTATACATTTCACAAACATCTCTACCCACTGAGTTCCAGTGTTCTATGTAGAAGGCGCTTGACACACCATCTGAACCCGGAGCGTTAGTAGGGTTTATGCTCTTCACTGCCTTTACCACTTCATCCCATTCCAGTGTTTTGGTCAGATTCCTCCCCCACCCCCCCCTACAATATGAAATCGAGGTTCTAGCAAATTCAGTTATCCTCTCTATTCTCTGTAGATCAGAGATTGAAAAAAGTTCTTTAAAGTAATCCATAGTCACGTTCTCTTTCCCCTGTTGATTAAAGAACCAGTTACCTATCACATCTTGAAGTCCTTCAATTATGTTCTTTCTTTTCCTGTTGGATGCCGTATGATGAAAAAAAGCAGCATTTCTATCCCCCAAGTATAACCAGTGAGCTTTAGCTCTCTGTTTCCACAGAATCTCCTCATCCTCTAATAGTTTGTTTATTGTTCTTTCCGCTGCCTTAATTTTCTCATCTCTGTCGTCTGAGGGAGGTAGCAGATTCAGAAAGTGCCACTCTTGTTTTTCCCTTATGGTCTTTTGAATGTTTCCCCTTCTCCTTTTATTCCATTCAGACAGCTTTACCCTACACTACTGAATTTTCCTGCTGACTTTTCCCACAAACCCCAAACCCCAAACCCCTCCATCAATGTTGAAGACCAAGCATGTAAACAATATAATGAGCTTCATTATCTTTTGCCCAAAATAACTCATACCTGAATTGTCTTGGAGGCCTTTTGTTGCACTTATCCATGTCCAGCAGCAGCAAAATTGGTCAGTGGTCAGAGTGGGCAGTTTCCAAGTGTACCATCTTGGCAAAAGGGAAACACTGTAACCATCTTTGTGTTGCCATCCCCCTATCCAGCCTAGCTTCCATTTTGTTAGTGCCCTTTTGGTTGTTTTTCCAGGTCATATCCGCCCCCACATAGCCCTTATCAATTGAGTTGCACTTGTCCACCACTTCCCTAAACATGTTCAGGTCTCCCTCTCCTACTTCTTGCTTCTGATATACCCATAATTTCATTGAAATCGTCCACAACAATCCATCGTTCAGTTATTTGCTGACCCAGCCTCCTCGAAACATCCCATGATTGGGCTCTCCTGGCTACGTCTATGTTCCCATGGAAACCCATAAATCTCCAGAAAGTGCCCCCCCTTCTACTAGTAATTGTTGCATCAATATGATTTTTGAGAAACTCTTAACCTGTACATCCCATTCCTCTCCACATCAGAGCCAAATTACCCTTTCTTCCATTACAGTCAACAGTCACGCAACTTTCAAACTTCAGTTTTCTTCTTACACTTTCCATCTCCATGCCCGTTCTCTTTATTTTGCACAAGAAAACCACTGTGGGACCTTTCCTCTTAATCAAGTCAACAAGGTTTTGAATTGACCGTGGGTTGCCAAGCCCATGGCAATTCTAGGCTATAATCAACATTAGGGGCGGTGGGGCTGAGACACTCTCTCAGCCTCCAACAGGCTACTGCTGACTGTGGATCCGCTTAAGCTCCATTTTTAACCTCTTCTCAAATTTCTCCACTGAACTTGATTAACATTCGTTTCCATTACCCTTTTTCCTTTTCCTGGATTCCGCTGCTAGATTGTCTGCTTATGCCCTACGCCATCCGTCCTCCACCTCCTCTCCAGTGATCCTTTTCCACCTTCTGTCTTCTGTGGTTCCTACAATTTCATTGATCCTGCTTCCTTCCCAGTCTTCTGTCGCCATTTGTCCCAAACTCTCCGGCATTTGCTCTTTTCCCTTTCCAATATATTCCCCGCTTCCTTCCTGCTGGTTTTCAATATGTGGATCTGTTCCCTTATTCTCCCTTTCTGGTAGGAAATCATCGGCTTTCTGCTTTATAGACCTTTCACCGTCCAGACCCCCCACAACTCACTGGCTGTTTCTCACTTTTCCTTCTTTCTTCATGCCTACGACTCCCTAAACAGACTCGTTTCTTACTTTTTTGTCCACCTAGTTCCCTATTTGCCCCACTTGGTTTGTTATTTTCACTTGCCTTTCCTAATCCTCTATTTAACTAATAAGTTAATTGTCCTTTTCATATACTTTAGAATGACTTTATCTTTTCATTATTATTTTTATTATTAATCATTATTAGTGTCTATTTTAATTATAATATAATTTTATTCAAATGATGATACTCATATTTTATATGCAAATATAATTTTCTCTTATAAAATTTTCTTCTTATTTTTTCCATCATTCAATTTTAGGAATTCTAAACTATTCTTAGTTTTTAGTATTATTAGAGCTAGAAACATTAGATTGGATATTTGCTGTTCTATTTTCAACTGAAAAGAACCCATTTGGTTCTTTTAATTTTCAATTTTTCACTTTATGGATCCTTTAACTTATATAATCTGTGCACAAAAATATAAATGAGAATAAAAATAGATAGGATGATAATTGTGAAAAATAAAATTAAAAATGGGAAGAGATATTTATATTTTTAGAAGTGAAAAATTAAAAGATGTAGAGAAGCCATAAATTTTTTTTATGAATACTAAGGGTCTGTGTTATAATGACAAAGAAATATTCTACTTTGCGAAATATAATGTAATCTTAATTTGATGACAAGATTTATTAATGATATTTAGTATCTTAAATTATATGTTACTACGAGGCATTATTTTTGGCCTACTTTATGAAACTATATTTTCAGATCATTTTCTTTCATACTTTTCTTCTTAACATCTTTTTAAAAAATTTCTTATATTCAATATTTTCTGGTTGTTTTGACAACTGAACCGAAACAACATAATAAAAAATAACAAATAAGATATAGAGGCAGCATTTTGTGCCACATGTCGGCATGAGTATGTAACCATGGAGGCAGCCATTTAGAACCCAACTTTAACTTGCATTTGTCAACCCAACTTCAGCCTGCAGCTCAACCCAATTTTTAGAAAGTTGGGTTGTGTTAGGGTGGAGATAAAATTGGGTCAAGAAGTGGGATTGGTTGGGTTGACTCAAATCCAACACGCACCGCTAAGTTACATGAGTACATCTAATTCTTTTTGTTGACATTGGAACTTCAATGATGCAATCAAATATTGCACAGAGATGGAAATAAGTCTTATAAATAATGAATCAAAGTAATAGGAGTATCTATCATTGTTCCTTTTTTAGGTTTGTTAATCTTCCCGTAATAAGATAATATGCTGCTAAACGTTAATGGAAGTGTTCTAAGCACTGAATTATTATCGATTGCATGATCATTGTGGTTGGATTAAACTATCAATTGAGAGTTGCTTAGCCACAATAGTAACCATTGCAATGCTTATCCATTCAGAAGACAAAGAATAGATTCAATTATTAGTAAGTATGAAACATGATTTCAAAACTCCTTGAGGGTTAGTTTTCATAGTTGTATGCATTTTCCTTATTTTACATTTTACATCCTGGTCATCTGTTGGATCAAGGTAACTATTAATAGTCCTTTGAATTGAACAATATAAAAGCTCTGAAGATAATATGCTGCCTTAACTCCTATGTTGTACTGACACCATTCAACTTCACAAATGGAATAATGGTGTTTTTGACAACCTAAAATTTTAGTTAGTGCATGATGAACAAGTGTGGGACTTCTGTAATTCTCTTGTGCGAATACTTGATGCTAATTACTGATAAAATGCTTATATAATATTTTACTCGGGGCTATATATGTTGTCTTTTCTTTTTTCTTTTTTGCTTGTGATAGGGAACTTTCGTGGAGGGCATAAAAGAAGAAGTTGTATTATCACCTGCTCATGCACTGTCTCTCATAGCTGCAGGAGAAGGTTTGACTTGATGTACTTTTTAGGAACCTTTCTTCAAAGTGCATGCATGATTTATATATGAAAATTTGTTTGAAGTCTATAAGGCACTTATATAAAGCTATCTCATGAGTTGGCAACACCTTGTTCATATGAACTTCAGAAAATCAGTAGATGATGACAAAGCTTTAATTATTAATTGCCTATTTATCCTTTAGAAGCAGTTTTTTTGTTAATTCATATTCACATTTCTCCACTCTGAATTCAAATTCTGGAGTTATTGCATGCTTCCTTATCTTGATTGGTAAAAGAATTTTTGAGGGTTTGACATACAAATCCAAGGAAAAGAAAATGTTGTCATTTACAGTTTTACACAGCCTTTGGCCATTTATAAAAATCAGGGAATCTTGCTCTTCATTTTCTCCTTCATTCGTGTTATGGAAGGAATTTGAAAATCTCTGATCTGAGGCTTGATGAAGCAAATTTCCTCACAACAATGTGGGATAGAGTGCAAGATTCTTCTTATTTTGACACATTTGATTCAGAAAAGTGATGTTTTAGCTTCAACTATACTATATTTTGAAGCACAACCTCAAATTAGTTCCTGTAACTGGGTGAAGGTTAGCCCATAATAACTGCACATGTAAAATACTTTCTTTCTAACACTCCTTTTGAAGTAACTGCATGTGCAGCTGCTTAAAAAAACATTATTATAGTTCTTCTTTGACAAGCCCATTAACAAATATTAGTTGCAGAAGTATTGTAATGATTCCACTCATTTCCTTCTTCTATGCCAAGACCATTAATAAATTCCTAGTTGTGTAAGCAACATTATAACTCACCTATTCCTTTCTTCTTTTTTTTAAAAAGAAATTTTAAAAACTTCTTATGAGCTATTCATATTGATGGATTATGTAGGACAAATAACAGGCCAGCCATAGAACAAAGGTATTTGCACAGAATAGGCAAAGGTCAATACATGAAGCCTGAACACCAAATAGAAAGAGATACAGATAAATTGAGGAGCAAATGACAATAAATGCATTAACATTTTCTTTATGATAGTTTGCTGCAAAGATGTAGTTATTCACATTTATGATCTTGCCAGGAAATACTGGTTTGACGTTTGCTCTACAGCCTTGTTGGCTTGGTTAGTCAATTTTCCTTCTGATACATGGCGAACCCAAAAATATATTTACTGGGTTCCAAGTTGGAATTTTCTTCTCCCCCAATACACAACAACCCTACATTCTGTCGATACATGACAGCCATATTTGTCTTATTATTACCTAAATTTCTCGTCTTCCAGTATATACTTTTGCATTTCCCTACTTTCAACAATTTTAGTTTTCAAATTCCCATACCCATTCCCATTCCAAATCTATGAGCTGGCCCAAAAAAATGTTATGAGTTGCAAAAACAAAGAGGTTTCAAACTTGGAAACGGGTTTATTTGCATTTTACTATTTTTTTTTTATCACTCCATCTAGAAACTTACAAGGTTTATTTACAACTCAATCATCCCCAAGTAAATGTTTTCCATTTTTTTCTTAATAAAATATAGCCAAACGTGTATTTGTAGGAGACAAAGCTCTTGACAAATGGGAAACAAATGCTTCCCTCTAAAGGTTGAACCTTGAACACTAGGCGTCGTGACTAAAGATGTGAAAACCTTTTACACTGAGTTGTAGTATAACATCATCATCATAAGCCATTTCCCACCTAGGTGGGGTCGGCTGCATGGATTTTGTTGCACCATTCTTGGCGATTAGAGACTAAATTTTCAGTAATTTGTAATATTTTCAAATCTTGTTTAATTACTTCTATCCATATTTTATTGGGTCTTTCAATCATTCTCCTACCGCTTTTTATATGGATAGACTTTGCCCTCCTAAACGGTACCATTTCAGGCCTTTGTTTAACATGACCAAATCATTTTAATTTATTTTTCCTCATTTTATTACCTATTGGTCTCGCTTTTAGATTTTCTCCAATTATTTCATTCATACTTTTATCTTAAAACATCTCATCCACTTTAGCATTCTCATTTTCGCTACGTTTATTTTATATGTATGTTGTTCTTTAATTGCCAACATTCTGCTCCACAAAGCATAGTGGTTCTCATCGCTGTCTTATAAAATTTTCCTTTTAATTTAATTAGGACTCTAGATCAAATTTATAACGCATTTCACCATTTCTTCCATCTTACTTGAATTTTATTTATTGTATCTTTTTCAATTTCCTGGTTTTAATCGCTGACTTATAAAATTTTCTTTTTAATTTAATTAGGACTCCAGATCACATAAAATTCCTAATGCACTTTGCCATTTCTTCCATCTTAAATTTTATGTATTATATCTTTGTCAATTTTCTTGTTCTCTTGAACTAGTAATCCTAAATACTGGAAGTGACTAATTCTTATTTCTACTTGATCTAAGATCTTAATTGATTCCTCGTCATTCTCGCTATTATTGAAATTGCACATCATATGTTCAGTTTTTGTGTGACTAATTCTAAAAGCCTTAGATTCTAATACCCACCTATTTAATATCAAATTTAGTCATTCTCTAGTTCCATCTATTAGAACAATGTCTTTTGCAAATAACATACACCAATGTACTTTTTGTAGATGTCTAGTAATTTTATTTATTATTAAAGTAAAAGGGTAAAGACTCAAGGCTGAGCTTTAATATAAACCTATTTTAACTGGAAAAATATCAGTTATCTCCACTCATGGTCCTCACATTTGTTATAATCCCCCTTCCCCCCATACATATCTTTAATGACATCAATGTATCTGTTATTAATTTTTTTTCATCACTTGCTATATTAATTTTCTTGATACTCGATCATATGCTTTTTCTAAATTAATTATAATCATATGTAAGTTCTTTTTCTTCTTCCTATATTTCGCAAATAGTTGTCTGAATAAGAAAATGACTTTAGTGGTTAATCTTTTTTGCATAAAACCAAACTGATTTTTAGATATATTAGTTTTTTGTCTTACTCTATGTTCAATTACTCTCTCATAACTTCATCGTATAACTTATTTGTTTTATTCCATGGTAATTTGCACAATTTTGAATATTTCCCTTAATTTTATAAATTGGAACTATAGTGCTTTTTCTCCATTAACTTGCCATTAATTTTGTTTTTCTAATCTTATTAAAGAAATTAGTTAACCATGTTACACCTACATTTTCCATGCACTTCTTATTTTCATTTTTTTAGAGCTTCTCTTAAGATATTCGAATTTGTAGAAATAACTAATATTCTTATTTTTTTCTATTTAAACTAAAATTTAATGTTAAATGTTCTGGTGCTGTATCATTTAATAGATTATAAAAATAAATTTACCTTTTTTTTTATTTCATCATTGTTAACTGGAACTCTTTGATCTTCACTTTTAATGCATCTAACATGTGCTAAATCTTTGCCTTTATTTTCTTTTAATTTAGACAAATTAAATATATCATTTTTACCTTGTCTAGTTCCAAATCTGTCATATATCCCGTCATAAGCTGTGTTTAGCATCACTAATAATTTTTTTAATGGCTTTTTTGATAGCTTGTATTGTTGTAAATTTTTATCATTTTTGTTACTCCGCCATTTTTTAAACTTTTCTTATTTATCATTTATAGCTTTTTGAACATCTTTGTTACACTATTAAGTTTCCCTGTGTAAGGAGCTACGATGTTTATATATCCTTACAATACTTTGTTCAATTTCTTTTATGCTGATTGTTATTTTATCCCACATTGATTCCAATTCCTCTTCTCGTATGTTCCATTTTTCTTTTTTCTATTATTCTTTTACTAAAAAGTTCCATGTTGTTTCCCTTTAAATTGCACCATTTAATTTTTAGAATTATATTGCTTTTAGTTTTTGTTGACTTTTTTGCACATATATATATATTTATCACTAGTAATCTATGTTGCACAGTTGAACTCTCACCCGGGATAACCTTACAATTTATACAAAGAAATTTATCTAATTTTCTTATGAGAAAGAAATCTATTTGGCTAGAATTAGTCCAACTATTGAAAGTTATTAAGTATTCATCTCGTTTTTGAAATAAGATATTTGTTATAACCAAATCATATGCTATAGCAAAATCTAAAATGACATTCTTCATTCCATTCCTTATTCCAAAGCAACCACCATGAATTCTCTTATATCCTACATTTTTTTTTTCTACATGTTCATTTAAATCTCCGGTTATAACAAGCATTTTTTTTTAGTTAGGTATTCTTTGCATTGTACTATTTAAATCATCCTAAAATTTTATAAGACTGCAATTAGACTTGCTATACTTTATGGGGCCGAAAGTTGGACAGTTAAAAAATAACATATACAAAAAATGAGCGTAGCAGAAATGTGAATGTTAAGGTGGATGAGTAGTAAAATAAGAAATATAAAATTAGGAATAAAATAATTCTAAAAAACTTAAAAGTGAGACTAATTTATGATAAAATGAGAGAAAATAGATTGAGATGGTTTGATAATATTAAAAGGAGGCTTGAAGTAGCACCGGTTAGGAAAATAAAGTAAAATTAGGAATAAAATAATTCTAAAAAACTTAAAAGTGAGACTAATTTATGATAAAATGAGAGAAAATAGATTGAGATGGTTTAATCATGTTAAAAGGAGGCTTGAAGTAGCACCGGTTAGGAAAACAAAGTCTATCTAAGTAGAAAGTGGTAGGAGAATGAGAGGAAGATCCACAAAAACATGGATGGAAGTAATTAAATAAGATTTAAAAATATTACAAATTACAGAAGATTTAGTCTTAAATTGCCAAGAATGGCGCAACAGAATCCATGTTCCTGACCCCACCTAGGTGGGAAATGACTTATGATGATGATGATAATGTTCCTTTGCATTATACTATCTAAATCATCCCAAAATTGTTTTTCAATTATATCATCTAATCCCACTTGTGGTGCATAAGCACTAATCACATTCCTAATACATGTTTTATTTGAATAATTTTATCATTTACTCTATTGACATTTACAACTTTATTTATGAATTTATTTTTCACTGTTATCTTTACACCATTTCTATTACCATCATTTCCTATATGTCATAATTTGAATTCATTAACCTCTTTAGCCTTCTCTCCTTTCCACTTAGTCTTTTGAAAGCATGTTGTATTAGTTCCTTCTCCTTCTTATAGCATCTACTACTTTTGTACTTCTTTGAAAGAGTCCCAACAACCATAAGATAAAACGGACCTTGTGTTTTGGTACCACTTTCTTCCCTAAACCACATCCATAAAGGTTTGAGAAACTTTGCTTATTTCTCGCTACAATTGGACGTTGTTGCGGCATGTTACTTCTAGCGAGACACCTAAGCAACCCTTGCTAATTTCTCACTACATCCTGGCTTCGATGTAGCACGTCTCTTCTGGAGAAACGACCTACTAACCCTTTGCCTATTTCTTATTACAACCGGACTCTGCCGAAGCGTCACTTATAGGGAACGCCTTAGCACCAATAACCTTTAATATATTTCTAGAATCTGTAAGAGATATGGTGGTAATTTTTATAGCACCGGTTGCCAATTTGACATGCCAACCCTTGCTTTTTATCCGGGCTTGGGACTGACAATAAGATAGAAATATGAAAATTTTTGATGTAGAAGTGGTAACTAATATGCACCAGTCATCCATTGCTAACATTCAGAACCATGCATTTGGCCGAAGCAGAAAAGATCTTGAAGATCTTGCTTGTCATGATCCTCCTATAGTTTCTTACAATAATGTTAAATGGTCAAAAGAAAATAGGAATGCAGATATTCCTTTGGCGGAACAGGCATTGTGAAACCTCTTTAACATTTAGGGTGTGTTTCTTTTTTTTATAAAACTTATCAACTAAAATTTTCACTCTCCAGAATTACCTCATTTTTTAATTATTTCTTCACATCTTCCTATGCAAACTACCCTAATTTTCAACCATTTTTACACAACTACCTATACAACTGACCTATCTATTTTAACTTTGTTCTCTTTATTCCTGATTATTACTCTTATCCTTCACATCATTTTCTCTCATTTCAAATACTTTTACACTACAATTTTTTATCCAAAAGTTTTATCATTTCTCAGACAAACCCTTAAAAAGAAGAACGAAGAGGTTGTGAATATTAGTATCAAATTCGACATTGTTTAAGTAAAAATTAATAATTACATTTCTGCTGACCAGAGTTTTATCATCCAAAGTAGTAACATGAAGTTTTAGGTTCTGCTTCTGGTGAACGAGTTGTTCTCTACTTGACTGAAAAAGCTCAACATAGCTTTATTTATTTTTATGGTGCTACTTAGAGGCTGTGTTTTGTTACCCATTGACTAAAAAATTCCATGCTCTACGAGTTGGTCCCTCTTTGGAAAAACCGAGGATTCCATGAAAATTTTGTGGGAACCTCTTGGACAGGACCCACTTTGTTGTTCAAATCAAAATCCTACTGGTCTTATTGTTTAATATCACTTATTTTATCATGTGACCAAAAATCCTTTCAATTGGAATCTTGGATGGGCTGGTTCTGCTTAAAAATATATAATTATGTGTGTATTATGAAAAACATTTATATCCATTCATACATGCATTAAGATGTTATAATAATTTTCAGAATCATTCATCCTCATGGAAATAATGTTATAGGCAATTTAGATGTTGAATTAACAGTTTAGAAATTGATATATAAATTAAACCAGTTTATTACATTAATTTTACTCATATGCTGGATGCGGCCCATGCACATTTTTGATTGGGATGAAACTTGGTTTCCTAGTCAAAGAAATGATTCTAAATATAATGGGTGGAGTGGTTGTCACATCACCATCAAGGTGGGCGAAGTGTGTGGGATTCTACCAATATTTTGATGGGAACTGATTCCACTGAAGTAGGACCTTCTAAGTTGTAGGTTTTATCATAGAATTTTTCAGAACTCACTAATCTATGGGCACATTATTCTACTTTTTTTCAACTTAAATAGGTGTTTTGCTTTATTTTATGCATAAAAAAATTGATAGTTGATTTGTCTGATGATTAAATATTTAGTGTAGAAATGGCTGATGGGAATGACTTTCTTATGACAGAGCACAGACATGTGGGTTCAAACAACTTCAATTTACTCAGTAGCAGGAGCCATACAATTTTTACACTGGTAAATCAAATTTGTTGCCATGAAAATGCATGGTCGTTAGTATCTAAAGGCATGGGCTAGGCATAGTAATATTAGCTCATTCAACTGGTGTTGGTAGTGAGACTATTGGAAATCACATGATATTTTTAAAGCGTAAAACCTGAATTGAGATTTAAATAAATAGAGATTCTCTTAGTATTACAGTTATGTTCTTTGCCACTCTCAAACATTTCTGTTTCGCCTCTCTAAGGAATATGCTATTGAAGTTCTCTGCAGCTGTTATTGGCTATTGATTGGATGCTAGCAGTGTGGACTACTAGGATCTTGAGATTTGGGCGGCATTGCCAACCATGTCTTGATCTGCCGGCTCCTTGTTGTAGGCTATTTCTGGAACATTCTTGGGGTGTGTTTGGTTGGAGGTAAAACTTTTAATGAAAAGTTTTTGGAGTAGAAGTTGTCAAATCAATAAAAAGTG
>JAXCLR010000063.1:23323139-23356129 GCA_035584095.1 Annona squamosa | reverse complement strand
GGGGGGGGGGGGGCGGCTAACGACTGCCCAAAAAGCATCATAGCTTTGCACTTTCCTTTGGTTTCACCCTTTTTACTTTCACTAGATCTGTCCAAGACATGCTCAGAAGAAGAAGCTCTGTCATTCAATCCCAATGCCTTTTTAACCACTGATGTAGCTTGTGAATGAACAAGGTTGAAGAGAAATTCGTACACAAAACGACCAGATTTCATTCTGCCCAGTGATTTCTTTCTTTTCATAGTAAAAGTAGAACCTTTGTTTGTGGCAACATCAGAATGTAGAGTAGTGCAATAGAAGGTGTGAGTATAGTGACTACCAATGTTATCAAAACCAAATTGGTGATCATACAGGTGAATGGGCTGGTTTCGTTTAAACTGGTTTAATTGTTTAATTAAACTGGTTTGAATAATTGATGTCAGCATTAATAATTATGATAGCGTGTAGAAAAATGGTAGTTTTCCTTTCTCCTTTTTTTTAATAGTACTTCGATACAAATACATATATGCATATAAGAAGAGGGGAAAAACCGGAAAGATAGCTAGACACAGTTATATGAAGACACAGCTAGACTCATATAAGAAGAGGGAAAAAGAAAGGAAAGATAGCTAGGCGCAGTTATACTAGACAGAGCTAGACAAGAATCTACAAGAGAACGATGGTAGTCACAACTTTATACAACATAACTTCTGAATTTTGATAAGATTTTTCAATGCTCACCGTCATTCTAATGAATATATATCTCCCACCTTGCTTGCTACTTCGAACTGTGCAGTGGGCACTCCTTTAGTCAAAACATCAGCCAACTAATTGTTGGATGGCTCATAGAGAACACTAATAAAATCCAGGTTCCAACTTCACTTTTATAAAGTCTCTCCACTTCAATGTTCTTAGTGTGATCATGATGAATTGGATTATGAGCACTGTTAATGGTTGATTTACTGTCCCTATATAGCTTTGTAGTTCCATCTCTCTTGATTCTTAAATCATCAAGATTATCTTGAGCCACAGTTGTTCACAAATTTCTAGTGTCATAGCTCTAAACTTAGCTTCAGCACTACACCTTGCAACTATGTTTTGTTTTTTACTTCTCCAAGTCACCAGATTTCCACCCAAGAAGGTACAATAGCCAGAGGTGGATCTGTCAAGCAATGAGCTAGTAAAATCTGCATCTGGGTGTAGGCTTGTAGAGACAATTCCTCTTTTCTTTTGAACAAAATTACTCTTACAGGAATATACTTGAGATAATGAAGAATCCTTTGAACAGTTGCCATATGCTTTTCATTTGGATCCTGCATGAATAGGCTCACAATTCTCACTGCATATGCTATATCTGGTCATGTATGAGATAAGTAAATGAGCTTCCCCACTAGGCTTTGATATGTTTCTTTTTCAGTAGCACCAACTCATTCCTTTTCACCTAGCCTATGGTTTTGTTTAATAGGTGTACTTGATGCCTTGCTACCAAAATTCCCTATTTCTTTAAGCAGATTTGATACATACTTCCTTTCAGATAAGAAAAAACCCTCTTTAAGTATGCTACAATTCGAAGGAAGTAGTTCAACTTTTCAGGATTTTTGATCTTAAATCCTTGAGTTAGTTTTTCTCTAAGGGTGTTTTTGTTAGGTTTCACATTAGATTCAAGGCAGAATTTAATGATTTTTATAAAAAAGTTTTCAGAAATGCTGTAAGAGAACAAATTAGTTGTAAAAGGGGAATTGAATTCCCCTTTTACAACTAATTTGTTCTTTTTATAGATGAAGTTGTGAAGTGGCATTGACCACTGGAACTGCCACCTCATCACCCATGCGAGTCCAACACACCTCCCACTTGCATAAGCACCTCTAGTCTGCATGTTCAGTAACCGTTTTACCGGTTTCTAATATAAACAGTGGAGAAGACAATTCTTATTATTGTCCTTGAAAGTTATGCTTCCATGTTCTCTATATTGAGTACAAGAACCAGAAAAAGAAATCAACATCAAAAGAAAAGCTAATAACAATAAACAGCTATACACAGTTGTAGGCCGCTATACGGCCAGATCTGTCAATAAACAATACAAATTAGGCAGCTAATAATTCTGTAATATTAATGACTTAATCTTCCTCAGTCCCCCTCAAACTGGTCTGAAGATCTTCCATGAATGGCTTATCAATTTGTTGAGTTGCTTTTTATGCAGTCCCTTTGCGAGTACATCAGGAATTTGATCACCAGTTGGGATTTAGGGCATGCAAATCAGGTTGTTATCAAGATTTTCTTTGATGAAGTGTTTGTCAACCTCCACATGCTTTGTTCTGTTATGAAGCACCAGGTTGTCAGTGATGGACATAGCAACTTTGTTGTTGCACTACTCTTCTGTAGGAGTTGATTCAAACACCTTTAATTATTTTAATTTTGTTTAATCCACATTCCTTCACAGATCACATGAGCAACTGATCTGAATTCAGCTTCAACACTACTCCTTGCTATTACATTCTGTTTTTTGGTTCTCCATGTGACAAGATTTTCTCCAACAAAGGCAAAATAACCTGAAGTTGATCTTCTCTCTACAACACTGCCAGCCCAATGAGCATCTGTATAGACTTCAATTTGCTGATGTCTCTGTCTTTTAAATAACAACCCTCTTTCGAGAGTCCCTTTCAAATACTTCGGTATCCTATACACGACTTGAAAATGCTCAGGACCTGGTGAATGTATAAATTGGCTCACCATACTTACAGAAAATGCAATGTCAGATTGTGTATGTGATAAGTAAATTAGCCTTTCTACTATCAAATCAAGAAGAAATCAGCCTTCCAACATGACATTGATATTTTCCTCATCAACTATTTCTTCAGATTTGGTGGGTTGTAACTTAGATTTGCTTTAATTGGTGTTTAATTGCTTTGCAACCTGGCAAACCTGTCTCACCAAGTAAATCATGGATGTATTTGCATTGCTTAGCTCTAGCAAATTCCATTCCAAGAAAGTACTCTAACTCACCTACGTCCTTGATTTTAAAATGACCAGCAAGTTTCTTCTTTAAAATTTCCAATTCAATCTCATCATTGCCAGTCAGGATTATGTCATCCACATGAGCAGTTGAGATAGCAATTTTACCTTTATTTGAATGTTTATAGGTCAAGGTATGATCAACTTGGCTTTGACCATAACTATGACCTTTTATAGCTTTTCTAAAGTAAACCATGCTTTGGGAGACTGTTTGAGACCACAAAAAGACTTCTTTAACCTGCAGGCCTTACCATTGCCAAAATTTCCTTCAAATCTAGGAGGTAATCTCACAAAGACCTCCTCATCCAAGTCTCCATTTAAAAATGCATTTTTAATATCCAATCAATGTAAGGGCTAGTTGAAATTCGATGCCAAGGATAGTAGAGCACAGACGGAATTTAACTTCACAATGGGGGCAAAATTCTTCTGATAATCTATTACGTAATTTGTCCCAAGATTGCATCACAAGCCTATTTATTGGAAATCTCCTGCTAAAAAGGAAAGTTTGCTGTGACATTTTCCATTCCTTGTTTCTAGTTGAATCTTTTCTTATCCTTTATTGAAACACAGGAAGCCTAGGCATAAAATGCAACATAAAAGGAGTTAAAAAAATAAATGCACAACTGATAGGTGGCGAAAGATCCTAAAAAATAGGAAATTTGAACTCTACCATTGAATCGGATCTGTTGACTTGACTTCTAACAATATTGTTGTTATAGCGAAACTGTTTGAACTAACAAATGATGCTATTGGATCTATTTGCACTAACAAACAATGCTAGTGAAGTGGTGGATCTAAATCTGTTGACTAACAACATTGTTGTTGAAGTGGATTTATTGCTGTGGATCTTCAATGATGGAACTGTCCTATGAAGCTGCCCTTACGATTACTCCCCTGTTGCAAAAAGAGCTTGTTCTCAAGCTCAAGAAGAGTAGGCTTTGTGAAATCCTGCAAGAATCTCCTTAGTAGCCTATGATAGTGGAAAAACATCCCAATGAACCAAAATTTCCCAAGTCCCTTGATTTAGGTGCAAACGCAAAACAGCTTGGGGCCATGGATTGATCTTACCTTCAAGGATAGTTGGCAAAGAAGGAATTTCTGCAGGAGGTCCACCAACATAGGGTTTCAAAAGGGAAACATGGAAGACATTGTATAATCTGGTGTTGGCAAGAAGTTCCAATTGGTAAGCCGCCTCTCTAATTGCTTGTAAAACCTTAAACAGCCCAATATATTTTGGTGCAAGCTTGGACTGACTAATTTTGTGAGAGCAGATTGTTGGTGAATGTTTAATTTAACCAAACCCATGAATCAATTGAAAAACTAAGATCTTGACGGCCCTTATCATAATGAGATTGCATGTAAGCTTGAGCTTGAATGAGCCAACACTGCATTTCTGCAAGAGTAGTATCTTGTTCTTGTAATGCTTGATCCACTACATCTACTTGAGAAGAGCCAGGAAAATATGGAAGGAGGTGGGGTGGTTCCTGATCATAGACCACTTGAAAGGGAGTGCATGTAAAGCTGAGTGGAATGGAGTATTATAACATACTTCATCCAAAGGCACCTAATGCCTTGGTTTATCTCCGTCAAAACACCTCAAATACATCTCTACTGTTTTGTTGATGACTTCTGTTTGACCATCAGTTTTGAGGGTGGAATTAAGAAAATGCTAGCTTAGTGCCACAAAGCTTGAACAATTCACGCCAAAACAGCGAAGATAGTTCTTGATCACTAGTGATGGATTCAGGGAGCCCATGCAATCAAAATACCTCATAAAAGAAGACATGAGCAATAGATAATGTGGTATATAGGTGAGTGATGGGAATAAAATGAGCAAACTTTGAAAATCAGTTTACCACCACCAAGAGAGTTATCTTGCCACTCGATTTTGGTCAGCTTTCAATGAAATCCGTTGACATGTGGGACCAAACATGGTGTGGAACTTCTAGGGGCTGTAATAAACCATGTGGATGGAGAAGCTTCAACTTCTTTGATAAACATGGCAAGTTGTTGCATATTCTTTGATAATGGACTTCATTCTATGCCAAAAAAAAAAAAAAAAAGTCCAGCTTCATTCTTTGGATAGTCTTCTGTACACCCTCATCAGTGGAATCATGGATCCTTGCAAGTATGACTAGTGAGGTGAATTAGGCTGAACAAAAATTTTTCCTTTGAATAAATTCAGTCTTATCTTTAACAACCCATGCCGCTGTTTCTTCACTAGCTTCTTATCTTCCTTATCAGCCCTTGTAAACTTACGCATGTTGCCACGCCTCCCAACGAGGTAGGGTATCTGCAACGCTGCTAAGATGTCCAGCCCTATATTCAGCATGAAAATCAAATCCTAAGAGCTTTCTTACCCAATGTTGTCGAGGGGGAGTGGTGAGCCTTTGATCCAACAATAATTTCAAATTGTGGTTAGTTTTAATCATAAATGTCTGCCCCTGTAAGTAGTGCCTTCAGTGTTGTATTGCCATTACCAAACCAATTAACTCTCTCTCATAAGCTGCTAACTTTGAGTGGCAATCTGCAAGCTTCCAGCTAAAGAAAAGTGGTAGGATGCTTCTTTTGTTGTAGAACGACTCCAACACCTAAGACATCATGTTTAACAACAACGGTGACAGAAAAATGCGGTAGCTAAAGAACCAGGCCAGTAGAGAGGGCGTTCTTTACTGCATGGAAAGCTCCAATAGCTGCCTCATTCCATACAAAGGAAATTTTTTTTAGTAAACTAGTTGAAGGGGCAACAATAACACCATAGTTTTTGATGAATTTCCTACAATACCTATTAAGGGAAAGAAATGTTCTCAGACCTTCTACAGTCTATGGCTGACACCACTCCACTACTGCTGTGATCATACTTCCATTCATAGCCACTTGATTTGCACTAATAATATGACCTAAGGAAGCATAAGTCTTGCTATGGAGATGTTACAAGTGTACCTTCCACGTCCTGCTATATACCCATATGTTATCAAAGAAATCAAAAACGCATTTGTGAATTAAAGTTTCGAACACCTCATTCATTAGGGCCTGGAATGTTGACCAGGCATTAGTTAATCCCAAGAGTAGAACCAAGAACTTGAAATGCCTGTGGTGAGTTCTAAAGGTTGTCTTCTTAATATCTGCCTGATCTATCCTCGCTTGATGGTAACCAAATTGCAAAACCAATTTGGTGAAGAAGTTCACACCATGTAACTCATCCAAAAGTTCTTCCACTATAGGGTTAGGAAACTTGTCTTTCACTGTGTTGGAGTTCAATTTCCCCATAATCAACACAGAGTTGCCACGTTTCATCATGCTTAGGAGCCAACGATATTGGGGAGGAAAAGGAGAACGACTGGGTTGAATGATGCCTTGTTGCAACATAGTTGTGCATTCTTTCTCAATCTCATCTTTTTGAATACGAGGATACCTATATGGTCTAACAACCATTGATTTTGTCCCTGGAAATAGGCAAATACGATGATTGTAGGAATGAATGGTTAGCAGCCTAATAGGATCTTGAAACAAATCAGCAAATTCAGTTAGCAATCCTTCCAACTCTGCCTTGCTCTCTTGCTGCCCTTGTTGCAAATGAGTGCTTTACCTCTTATAGAGTTCCGAGGTTCTAAAAATTGCTTCTTTAAGGGTATATGGGGCATGTAAAACTGATTTTTTTTCTTTTTTTTTTTAATTCAAGTTCAAGCCCATTAACAAATTTTTGTATCACCTACTTATCTTGATTAATTTTACATGAGGAATAAATTGTCAAATTCTTGGTAAAATTCACTGGCATTCATATTACCTCAAATTTATCCATTGGTCCATTAGTTGTTCTTTCTGGTAGTGCGATACATATTTCATTCTTGACTTATTTTTCATTTCGGCCCAAGAAGTCATTTCTGGCTCTCTACTTTCTTCGATATGTCTTTTTAATTCCTAACCAATGATGTCGGGCTGATTCTGTCAACTTCATTGTGGCAAACCTTATGCACTGAGCATTTTGTTATTTTGTATCATATGAATAATCTTTCCAATTCTATTATCTAATCTATGAAGCTAGACCGCTTGTTCTTTTGGTGGATGAAGGACTCCTAGTTTATTCCCAAAATTCATTTAAGTTTGTTTGTTGATTATGGAAATCTTCTCGGTTCTCAATTGATATTTTTCTACCCACATTTAAAGACCGATGATGTTCCTTAAGTGCACTTGGTGTTGGAAGAATACCCACATCTGACTTTGGTTTTACCCAATGATATTAGAAATACTTACATGAGACTCTTCGGTAGGGAATTCTAAGGGGTTGCTTACTTATTCACTTTAAAATTGCTTCAGTTGGAGCAACCATCTGGAGTTGAAATTGTTGGCTTAATTCTTGAATCTCATACTTTATATAGGACACTATGTGAAAGATTTTCTTGTTTGTGGGATATTGTCTCAAATTTCTTTGCCAAAGAGTCATATTTTTCATTAAAATCTGACAAGTTTCACACAATCCTTTTATGGAGGCAGCAAGTTCTTTGATTCAAAGAGAAGTGACTAGGAATGAAGTGAAAATGCAATGCAAAACACAAAAATATATGCCACTGTAGTTGAATTGTGCACAAAATAATCAACTTATGGGATGTTGTGTGATGAATTTAAAAGAAGGTACTCTTACTTGCTAAGAGATATAAGAATATTTCAAATTCAAGTAGTAAGAATATATCTTTTAGAAGCCCTATAATACCTTTTTCAAATACTTGATGGGCAACATGAAATTTTTGGAAATCGAGGACCTTTTTGTACTTATTGAAAGTTGGGGCAGATTTGTAATTTTAGAAAAGTTAGAGGTGCTTCTATATGATGCAGGATGAGTAGAGAAGAAGATAGAAGAAAGAGGAAGGATCCTCTTAAGGGGAAAAGAGGGAAGAAAGAGAAAGGGATGAGGAATTTGGTTTAAAGAAGAAGAGAATTTTGGGGTAGTAGAATCTCAGATCAATTATCAAAATAAGCTGTTTTACATGGAGCCTCTGCAACCCTATTTATAAAAAAGGTAACTCAAGCACTAAGCAAGTGAAATTCTACATGATTTGCAAACTTACCCTATAAGTAAACTTGCGGATTAGGCTAACTTAGAGAACATGTAACTTGTGCCTTAAAAAATAAATAAAAAAATAAAAATCCCATAATCTGAACCATTCATAAAAAATAAATCCTAATTTCTACGATTCCACATCGAATTGGTATGGAGTGGCCGCATGTCTATATGATCTCCATCACTATAGTTTCTGAAAAGTCTGGAGCAACTTTACAATTTGTAGTTTTGCAATTTTTGGAACTCAAAGGATTGTTGTGCAATTTTCTGGAATTGAGGCACAGTTTTGCAAAAATTTCAACAGAATGGATTTTTTTTATTTTGGAAAACTCTAGAAAAATGGAAAATATGTGGAGGCTGGTTGTAGGACGAGCATCAACAATGACAGGATTTTTTTTTTGTTTTGTTTTTTTGGGAAATTTACTAGTCTTTGCTTTGATTCCCAATCTAAACCATTCATAAAAATTAACCCAATTTCTTGGTTGAGCCTTGAATAAGTACCGATATCATCTCTATCAGCTAACTTTATTGCATTAGCATTAGTACAACAAGTGTCAAGGCCTCAGATTTGAGTTTTCAGTCTTCTTTCCAAGCATAACATTCCTTCGACTCTCTTCCCTCCTGACTTCAGGAAAACTTCACCAATAGATGGAAGAAGTTCCTTGATGATTGTCCTCCCCCTTGGCTTCATCAAACTTGATGTTAAGTATTCAGTGATTCACTACCACTTTTTGTTGTCGTTATAGTCATCTGTAGACTTCCATTCAGAGTCATTAAACAAATCAAGATCTTGCCACAATTGTTATAAAGAATTGAAATATCTAGTGACACAAAGAGTTGGTTCATGTATCTGGGACTAATTTCCCAAATTTGAGTGCATTTGGTTGATGTTGTCCCATAGTTCCTTCACCATGACATAACACTTGTAGTTGGAGCTGATTTCTTCTTCCGTAGAATTCACAAGCTAAGTCATGACAATGGAACTCTTAACATCCTATGTAGTGTAATTGGTTCCTCATTTGGTGTCTTTGTGTGTCCAATTAAGTATCCAATTTTGTCTCAAACATGTATATATCCTAACAGATTGAGACCAGCACAGAAAATTATCACCATTCAATCAGATAGTGGTGATTCAGGTAGGACCAGATTGGGTTCAAGTACTTTTATGTAGGTTTAAGATTGGAGTATAGAAACTAGAGTCGTGTGAAATTTTAGAGATCGTGAAACGATAAGGCTTAGGATGAACAGCTAAATACTTTTTTTGGGAGGCTCTGATACCATCCCCCTTTAGTGCTCACCTTCCTAGCTATTTATGAGGCCATGAGTTTCCCTAACAAAGCCCACTAGCTGTTTCTTGAATTCTTTGAACTCACTTGCATTAGGTGCTCATTTTTCTTGTGGAATCTCCTTTTTTTTTTTTTGGTGTAGTGAACCTGATTTTTCCGTTGTCCCTTAAAGCCTTCATTTCAACTAAGGACTTGCGCCCTCCTATGAAGCTTAAAGCAATTAGGTTTCTTGTAATAGATACACCGAAGTCCATCTCAACTAGATCCTTTGGTGATTTTCGGCCTCATATTCTTATTGCTCTTGTCATTGTGTTCCTATTCAATAGTCTTAGGCTTGCGGCTTCCACCAGCTCTTTTAGAGACCAAGGTTGAACCTTCAGTGTGTTGTGATTCTACCATCATAGTCCTTTGACTCTCATCGCTCATGGCTTGTTTGATGGGGCTCATTTTTCAACTTAGGGCTTAATTTCTTATTTCAAGTCATAGGGCTTGTTCCTTTCAAAAAAAAAAAAAAAAAAAAAAAAAAAAGAGTCGTAGGGCTTGTTTGGCAAAGCAAAAAAGCTTGGTTTTCTAGCTTATCTATTTCCCGTTCTGAGCGTTTTTAATGTAAAAGATTAGAGCTTAACCATTCAACTTGGCCAAACAATTGAAAAAAGTGCAAGACTTTAGTGCTTATTCTAGGCATTAAGTGCGGCCAAACATGTCCATAAGTTATGTTTGATGGGGCTTATGCTCTAATGGTTATTTTAAATAAAAGCTTATATAATTTACTTATTAAATATTCCATTTAAGTATAATGATATATATTCTAACTACTCTTTATAATTTTAAAATCCTTCCATTTTCCATATTAAATATTTATTAATTAAATATTATTTGTATTTTTAAATTTTATTCAAAATATTATCATTGTATCATCACAAAATTATAAGGATATTTTGGTCTTTTATACATTATTTGAATATTTTTGCTTCAACTGCACTAATCATGACTTATTAGTTTAATTTATTTTATTTCAATCGAATCAAACCACCTCTACTTGTTTAACTTTAACTTCTCATCAATTTTTGCCACTTATTAGCCATTAGCCAATAAAGTACAGCTAGATCAAAGAGGCTCTCAATCTTTTTTTACAATCTAAACTTGGACTTGATCAAACTCTATGTTGAGTTCAGCAAGAAACTCGAGTAGTCCTCGCTCCATAAAGTTTAAGAGAGTTTTAGTATCTTCATTGCACTGCATCTTCAAGTCTTGATGATGATCCATCTCAAGCCAAAATCCATTCGTAGGGTCATAGTACTTGGTAATTGAAGGAGTACCTTGCTTTGTTGATAAAATTTTTATCTTGATCTCATTGGGTAATGGATACACTTTGCCTCTTTGAGTAGGTATGGCAAAGCTTGTTTCCCATATATCTTGGGAAATAGGAAGAAACATGTGGTTCTTGCTAATTTTCGGTTGCATGAAGTTCCATAGCCATGTTGTGTAGTGCAATTACACGTCTGCGTCGACGTTGTTTTTCGACCGGAAGACCTAGAGCTAACTATTGAGACTTTGGGCTTATGATCAACTAATTTTTCTCACCCATGATTGAAAACTTGGATATGTAGAGCTTGGACCAATCCTATCAAATGATTGATTTTCCTCGTCTTTTAAGAATATTCTCATGATTTGCGACTACTGTAGATAATTCTTCCCATTGCCTTTTTAGAATTTTCTCAAAATTTGTTCAGATAGATGAAGTTTCTATTAGGTCATGAGTTGTAAGTATAAGTGGAGCATAAATGTCTAATTTTGTGATAAAATTTGAGAAGCGAACATTTGCTTCTATAGTCATCGGAAGACTCTTTGGCTAGGATTATTACAAAACAACGAAAGAGGTGAAACTAATGAAGGTCATATGGTAGAGGTGAGCTGTATGTGACACCCAGGAGGATTATAATGGACCATGCAAGTTCAAACAAGCTGAGTGAATGTTGAAGCTTGTAGTAGGGTTGAAGACATGAGTTCTCTATGAGTTGACTTGTTCAGTGTAGAATCCAAGACAAGGTGGAGATTTGTTAGAGTTTTTAGGTATTGTATTCTATATATAGGTTTTGAGTATATATTGATATAGGGTATGTATTTGAGATTGCACATGGGTTTGTGTCTTTGAACACATGTTTGTAAGATAGTAAAGAGTGAGAATCTTTGGGAGAGATTTTGACCGTAAGGTTGTTTGTTATCCAAGAAAGGAAAATTGTAATTCTTTCTTTAATTATTTGGTTGAGTAAGCTTCTAGTTGGACCATGTAAATTCTATGTGTTTTGTGCACATGCATTGAGTTCTCAGCGCTAACATTATTGATAGTATAGAATGCTCATAAAAGCAGGACATGGCGTGATGAAGGAAGATGTAGATTACTGGTCAAGTCAAACCTGCATCTTCAAATAACTATTCACTCAATTGATATATTATCTCTAGTGATATTTTCCTTATACAAATACTGGTCCAAAAAACATATTATTTCTTTTTTTTTTTTTCAAAATTTTTAACAAAAATTATTAATCTAGGTATATTTTGGAGGCGTTTATATATTTATTTTAGACTTTTAAAAATAGGGCTATTTTAGTGATGTTTCAACAATTTAAAATGACTAAAATACCTCTATATTGTAAAATTCAAAATAAATATACATTTCCAAAAATGGTGAAACTTGGCTTATAGATTAAAATACCTAGATTAATAAAAAAAAAAAAAATTTGAAAAAAAAGGGAGCAGTATGATCTCTAGCAATTGTTTCCTTTGTAGGTGACTGACAGATTATCTTTTGAGAAACTAATGTTTTTGTTTTTCTTAGAATTTATGAAGAGTATGAGGGATATTATGGATGATATATCCGATTCCTTTTATGTTTTCACCAATTTATTGATATTCTTTCTTACTTATTGACTATGTCATGGACATCATCATTCTTTTCTTTAAATTATTTATTGAAAGTCCCCATTGGAGCATTTTCCCCTACTTTTCAAGTTAACATAATAATTTTCCTAGATTAGAATTCATATTCACTATAATTTTTTGTGTATCTTCATATCATTGTGTTCTTAACATTAATTCATTAGAGTCGTAAACAAATTATTGTTGCATGCATAGATCTCTTATGTAATTCTATTAATAATTGAATTTGGTTGAAGTGTCTATTTATATTTATATTTATCTCAATTTTATTAGGGGATTCCATAAAACATTAGGAATTTTTTATTTAGTCATTTTTCAAGATAAAGTCGTCCCCGCCCCTTCCAGAAAAATAATTTTTATTATTGTTCTTTTTATTTTCTTTTATCCTTGACTATCAATTATGTGAACACTGGCCCAGATCAGATCAGACAAGCAGTTAATCCTCCCATTTTTTGTCTATGGACTGGAAATTGTTAGCTCATTCTAGGTGTGCATCATACTTTTGCTAAAGCCCATAATCACAGCTGTTATTCTCTTTTGTTCCTGTATAAGGACATTATGTTTTCGTTCTAGTAACTCTTAATCTGTTGTGAATTGGGAATTTGTTATCATATTGATCAAACAGTGTATGATACAATGAAATTTTGTTGGTGTTTAAAAGCTAGAGGATGGTCAAGTCAAGCTGCAATCTAGGCTGGAACAAGAGGAAGAAGCCAAAGCTGCTTTGCTGGGGAGGATACAACGACTGACCAAATTAATTTTAGTTTCTACAAAAGCTACTCAATCTCCAAGACTTCCTCAGCTCACTGGACCAAGGAGACGACATTCCTTTGGAGAAGAGGAGGTGTACTGCCTGATTCATTTACTTGGGAATGAATTTTAACTTGGGATGCCTGACAATGGCTAGTATAAAATTGTCTCATACCTCATATTCTTTCATTCTGAGAATATAAGATAATTTGAGGCATATGTTACTGGAATTCTTTAGCTTTTCTAATTTCAATTTCATATGCAAATTATCACTTTGATGTGGCTTATATTTGCGCGTAATCCTGCACCCTTGAACACATGCAGCTTGCATATCTCCCTTATAAAAGGCGAGACTTGATCTTGGATGATGAAAATGTTGATGGATGTGCTTTGCTGGAAGGCAATAGTGAGACTGTAGATGATTCTGTTAAGGAGAAAAAAGGTCGAAAGCAGGGTTTACTGAATTGGTTCAAGCTGCGGGTATGCATCCATGGTAATTCATGCTAGTATTTGTGGTAACATCTTTCACTTAAAGCTGCACTTTTGCTATCTATGCACCATTGACAGCTAATGAAGTTATTGGCTGGTTTGAGTAGTTTTACAGTTTGCTAGTAAAAAGGAGAGAGCTTTTTGCTTGTTTTTCTTTTGCACTTAAAATTTCAGCTTCCAGGCCCTAAATTCTTTATCGAAACTAATTTTTTCCTCATGATTACATATTGTGGGGTGAAATTACTTCTAAAACTTGGTTTGTTAATGATTCAATAACAAAGTTCTTTAAAATTGGATACTTATGATTGTGATAGTCCAGCAATGAATAGGATGCAAATGGGCGCATTGATTGGATAAAAGCCAAAAAAAAAAAAAAAAACACTAATTTTCATGCTTTGATGCTGTTATTAATCATCAGAATCACTGAATTGATTTGCAGTCTCATCATTCTATGGAGCATGCGGAATCACTGAAATGATGTGCAATCTCATCATTCTATGGAGCATGTGGTTATAATATCTTTTTTCATTTACATGCTGTTATTTGGATGATTTGCAAAAAAAAAAAAAAAAAATCTTTTTCATGCTTTGATGCTGTTATTAATCATCAGAATCACTGAATTTATTTGCAGTCTCATCATTCTATGGAGCATTTGGTTATAATATCTTTGTGCATTTACACGCTCAATGTATCATGATAGCTTTGTTTTTGCATGCTTTATTGGTCATGCATTGATATTTACTCTGAAGTCTGAACACCGTATGACTATTTTTTTTTATTTGATTTTCTTATGGATACTTTACCTCTTTGAAAAATCTGAATTCACAATGAGTTTTGTTATTTTTGAGTTCTTTAATCAGTGAACTGTATGTTGCTCTTCTCACTGAACTCCCTCTGTGTCTCTTTGTTTTGCTCTGTGTCCCTTCCTTCCGTATAGTCTGTGTGCCTTTATTTGTTTCTTTTATTAAGATCCATGGTTGTGATTCCTTCCTGCATCCTTCCAATTCGTTCAAGGGCAGATGAAAGGTAGTATAGTAAAATGGTTCTATGCTGTCGCATTTTAAATGCTACTGTCATTGCATGTTGTTAACTAATCCTTGATGTCATATCGTTAGAAATTATATGATATCCTAATTTATTATGTGGTCTCAGAGACGGGAGAGTGGCTCTTCAACATTAACAAGCATGGATGGAGATAAGTCAAGTGAGGCAAAATCAGCTACTGCACCCTCAACACCTCATGCAGAGAGTATCAACTGTCCAACAGAGCTCATAATATCCAATTCCTTAGTCACAGAGAGTACTCCTTCCAGAGATCTCTTGTTGGATGTTGAACGTGACACAGATGTCCATGATAACAAGTTTTCTGGACAAGATACACCTATGGTATGTGATTTGAGCTTTCACTTGCATGTTGATGTTGGTATGTCATTGTATGGATCCAAAGGGTGGAGCCTGTATCTCTTGCCAGGAAGTGAAAATTTTATATCATAAGACATTTTAAAGAATGAAAAATATAAAAGAAAGAATGTTAACACACGCCATTATAAGTTATAACACCAAATTTTAATAGGAAATGGGGTTCTTTATTACACAATTATAAAATTACTTTACTGATGAACCGATATACTTCTTTTTTTTCTTTCGATTTAGACAAACCAATATACTTGAATAGCTCAAAAAATTGCATCAAGTATATTTTTATTGTAGCGAGACCAAGGTAAGTAAATAGATTTTGTACTCATCCTTGACAGAATTTTGATAGTTTAGAAGTGTTTCTTAGACCACTCATTGTTGGTTCAATTAAATACCTTGTAGTAATGAAAGTAGCTAAGCATAAGGGAATTCCTTGCCCTTACACCTACAATTTTTTACCTCAATTGTGATGCACCAAACCCATACGTATGACCTTCTAGAAAAGAGAGTCAATGATTGATGCCGTCACTGTGCTTCAATGTTGTTGCGGGCATCCTTTAACAACAGCATTCTTTTGGAGTCAATGTGTCCATTGACGAGAGAGTTAAAAGTCACCCAATGGCTATTTATTCGGCCAAACATGCTTGATTTTGAAAGTAGGAAAATTTCATAAGCAGCTTTTTTCTTTCCATTAGCATTTCATGAGCCCCACGAGGATACTAAGTAGGGCAACTTCTTTGTTACTCCCTTTTGAATTCTAGAATTCCATTGTTTCTTTCAAGTCTGAGTTTTTTTTATTTCATTTGTTTCAACTTGGAATATCCTAATAGTCGAGAATCCATTTGAGACATCTGTTATCTGGGGCAATTCTAATTCTCGAACTGCCCCGAAGCATCAAGAACAAGCCTTACAGCCAACTTGTCACTGGGTCAATCTCAACCCTTTCCTATCATGCTCATAGTTGCAGATGCACAAGGGGGTTCTAGAACCTAGGTGTGAGGTGCCCATTCAAGACGCAGGCCTGACTGAAGCTAGGTGCACCTTATATAAACTTTATCTAGAAAATGGTAATGCCTAAAACTATTGAATAAGAAAATAATATTAACATTCTAAGAGAAACAAATGTATGCATACAATTATCAAGAACAAAAAATAATTCAAACCTACTATACAACAATCATAAATCTCATTTCAACATAATAATCTCATAGTGATATATTAACAAGTGTCTTTTTGACAAAAAAAGACATTTTAATGGCAACAGAATATAATTCCATTTTCAACAGGCATATAGTATAACAGCATCATAAATGCATAAAATTGAAACAACAATTCTATCTCCAAAGGAACATAGCTGCAACAAATAATTAAATTAAGTTAAAACAGCATTAGAAATGCATAATAAAATCAAATAAAAACAGCAGCATACAGCAGCATAAACAGAAGCAGCAACAATAGCATAAACGACTGTAGCAAAATAAAAATGAATATAAAAAGTGGCAACAGCAGCAGCAGCAGCATCAAAATGAATTTAAACAAAAATAACATCACAGCGGCAGTATAACAGCGTCAAGAAGGAAAAAGAAAAAAAAAGATGTTGTGTGACTGTGAGTCGTGTTGTGCTCATTAGGTCATGCAGGAAGGAAAAAAAGGGGTTTGCAGCCTGTAGCCGACTGTTGAAGCCAGGAAAAGAAATAAAAAGAAGGCGTGCCAGAAGGTAAAAAAGGCCTGCAGGTGACTCATGTTGTGCTCGTGAGGTCATGGAAAGGAAAGGGAAAATAGGAGTTGTTGGCCTGTAGCTGACTGTTGCAGCAAAGAAAAGAGAAAAAAAGTGGATAAGAAAGAAAAAAAAGGGCTGCAATCGGCTACAGCAGCAACAAAAAAAGAAAAAAGGAAGAAGGAAAAAACAGAGGCTGCAGGCTTGCAGCCGACTACATCGCAGAAGGAAGAAGAAGAATGAAGAGGAGGAAGAGAAGGAGAACCCGTAAGCAGCGCTACAGATCATCCTCTAACTTTTCTTCTCTCTAACTGGTAGCTTCGAATCTAAGACCGGCAGCAGATTTTATTTTTCATTGTTTCCTGTTTTTCATATTCCCTCTTTATTATCTTTTTTCAGCAGCTGATGGTGCTGTAAATGAGGGCTCCTTTCAGCAGCAGCAGCAGCCTTTTATATTTAAGGCATATTTTTAAGTTTTATTTATTTATTTATTTATTTTTAAAAAATGGCTGGGCTGGTTTTATAAAGCCCTGAAAAAGCTGTGCGCCCTACTACACATACAGATGCACTCTCTGCGCCCTACTGTGCCTGGCGCCTAGATGTGCACCCAGGCGCGCTTTTGACAACTATGATCATGCTTGCTTAACAACCATCTCAACTAGCTCTCTCATGTCTTGCTAAGTATCAATAGACTGCAATAGATTCAAATCATTATGCCGAATTCATGTCATCATGACCTTGAATTACAAGAGGATCCATGGTCACCCTGTTGCAGAAGGCACTGGATCTTCTACAGTGTTGTAGAGCTTTGAGAAGCAAAGAATTGCTACAGGGGATATAGGAATAAGACTGCCACGGGAGTCTTCTAGGAAGATGGGAAAGATGATCATTTGGCAGGTTCCACGTCCTTGGATTTGCACAGCCAATCAGCCCATTACTGTGAGCCACCATTTCTCCCACATCTTGACAGCATTCGTAAATATGAAAATCAGTTTAAAATGTATGGTCCTGATCCCATGTGACTGCTGTTTTACTTACACCCTATATAACCCTATTTATAGAAAGATAAGCAATAGGAAAGCGAAATCCTACGCAATTCACAAACTTGCTCTACAAGTAAACTAGGTATGGAGTGGGCGCATGTCAACATTATCTTCATCAATGATTGTGCAGATGCTTCTCTTCCTAGAAATCGATTAGTCGATTTTGGATAGATTGTTGGACTCTTATATATGCAGAGTTTTGGTGGAAATCAATGGCAATTCGCAACATGTATTGTTTTCTGTTTGTTGAACCCAACTACAGAGGATTAGGCCTAGTTGGCTCCATTATGGGTTTACTCCAGATTAAAATTCAAATCTGGTTGGGATTCATGGAAGAATTTTCAGTCCTGGTCAAAATGCAGAGAGAGAGAGAGAGAGAGAGATCTCCCTCCCTTGGAACAGTTTAAATCCATTATTGTCTAATTAGTCTCAAAAGATACATTTCAAAGGTCTAGTATCCTGTGGATCAGTGATGGGGGAATGGCGAGGTGGCACAACTTGCTGGATGTACGACCAGCTTGCTGGAGAAATTGTATGGCATTCTAGCTGCTGAATGGTTGTTGCTAATTCTGACATGATGTTGTTCCCTTGTCAAGAATACTGAATATATTGGATCCAGCATGCTGGTGATTGAATTGTAGTTGCTAATTGTGATAACGTATCTGCTTGCCTAGTATGCTGATATTATTGACTCCAGAATGCTCGGCCATCTGAACCTCAGCAGATCGTTTTTCCAATTTTTAGAAGTTAAATTTTTGCAATCTTTTTGGAAACTAAGAGGCAGTTTAGCAATATTTCAGAAACTTTGGACTGATTTTGCAGATTTGTAAAAAGCAAAGGGGTTCCAAAAATGCTTGGTTTGTATTTTTTTAAAAATTTCTGAATCAAGGATGTTTCAGGTAAAGCAAGCAAGTTGAAGGGCCTGTTTGAAAATTTCTAAAATCAGATGGCAAGTCCTCTTTGCTTGTTAAGGAGTGGAAACGTCCACTAAGCTCTAGGATTTCTCCGAGCAGAGCTGGGGAAGTGAAGAACAAAACTCAAAGGAAGATTCAATGTTGTTATTGCTGCTGCAGTGGAGTCATTGAAGAGTGTTGCACAGATTTCACAAATTTCTGAGATGAGTTTGACACCTGTAGAAATCAGTATGTGGAAGATGGAGGAAAACTTTTTGCCAGGTTTCGACCTGATACCAATTAATGTAAGATGGGTAAAGAAGAAGGTAAAAGAAAGAAAGAACCTCTGAGGATATGGGAAGAGAAGAAAGAGATAAAAGGAGCAAAAAAAGAGGAGAAATAAAAAGAATAAGCAATAGTAGAGAAACTAGAGAAACACATTTTAATACTCAAACTATGATACTCCTTGGAGCTTACAAAGGCTGTAACATATGTAGGTGAACATGCCACCTTATTTTAGCAATATTTATTAAAGAAACAATATTTTAGAAAAAGAAATTGCATATTTTAAGTAAATTTCTAGGAGAAGTAAACTTAGAATAGATACAAATTTATTCCAAATAGATTTTAAGATATTCTAGGAGATCTTCTACTATCTTCTAAATATTCTAACAAATCCAAAATAGAAATAAACATCTTAAAACAATTTAAACTCCAATTTATAATATATCTTCGTGTCCCACGTTATTCTCTCTAACTTAGAGGAAACTTGTCCTCGAGTTTTATAGTGAACGCTTAAACTTTGGCCAGAAGTTATAGTGTAATTCAACACATTGGAACGACATCTTGTTAGTTGGCTAAGACTTTATCACCAAAGTTGCAACTTCTATTCTGATGAGCTTTCTGAAAATTTTGGAAGTTGCTGTAATCTGCTTATTTCTCTGAAAATGGGCCTGTTTGAAATTCCTGAAAATTGGGGGAGACTTGCAATTTAAGAAAAGTTAGAGGAGCTTCTATAATTTTAGAAAAATCTGAGACCATTCTGCAATTTTCTGCAAGTCGGGGCTGTTCTGTAAATTTCTGAAACAGTAAGGTGACTTCTTTTGCAAATTTCAGAATCGGCTAGTGGTTACTGCATAAGAGGAAAGGGTGTTAGTGAAAAAAAATCCCAAAAATCTGAAAAGCCGACATAGCCTCTGTCCCTTCTTTTCAATGGCAGTGAGTACTGGAATTCAAAACCACCAGAAAATTTCAAAGAAAGCGCAAGGAACTGACAAGTATTCTTCCTCTGACAATTAGATCGAAATCTGGAGACTGCACATTGCATGAATTTATGTAGATTGTGTGCTTAGAAAACAACCATAACCGATGCAACTGTTTGCTACTCTTGGGTGACAGATGCTTACAATGCGAGATAATTTGCTAAAGCACAGTGGATGATGATAGATTTCAGGATGGGAAATTGTGAGAAAAGTTTACCAAGTTTCGCTTTGATGCTAATTGATGTAGGATGGGTAAAGAAGAAGATTGAAGAAAGAGGAGGGAACCCTTAAAGAGATGAGAAGAGAAGAAATAGAGAAAAAGAATGGAAGAATATAGAAGAGAAATAAGAAGATAGGTAGTGATAGAAAAACCAAAGAAATTCTTTTATGAAACTCAGAACTCTAATGTTCCTTATAGCTTATAAAGGTTGTATGTATTAGTGAAAAGGCCACCCTATTCTGGTAACACTTATTAAGAAAATAATCTTTTGAGAAAAAGAAATTGCATATTTTAAGTAGACTTTTAGCTGAAGTAAACTTAAAATAGGCTCTAAAATATTCTAGGAGATTTTCTAGTATCTGCTAAAGATTCTAACAAATCCAAGATAGTAACTAACTTTCTAAAACAATCTAAACTCTAACTTATGAAAATATCTTCATATCCTGCATTATATGCATCTCTGTGTATAACTATGTTCATCCAACCATATGAAAATCAGCACTAAAATGTTCAAGTTGCAGGAATCAGTGAGAAAGAGATGTTTTTCTCTGCCGGGTTTCAGTCTATTATTCAATCGTTTTATGTAGACTAGGACATTAAATTAAGTTTGGACTTTCTAGTGAATTTTCTTTTTTATAAAGAAAAAAATTATTTTTATGACAGACTAGCATAAAAATGATAGATCATATTGATCTACTGAGGGAGCAACTGAAGATTTTGTCCGGAGAAGTTGCACTCCATTCCAGTGCATTGAAGCGTTTGTCTGAAGAAGCTACAAATGATCCAAAGAAGGAACGGATTCAAGTAATCTCTTGAATTGTGATAAATGTTTTCCTTATGCTTAATATGCTTTATAATTTCAGTTTCTGAAACTGTTCTTGATTTTAAAGATGGAGATGAAGAAGCTGAACGATGAAATTAAGGCAAAGAATCAACAGATAGCATCCTTAGAGAAGCAGATGGCTGGTTCCATTTCCAATTCAAAGATAACTCACAAAACTGACACAACAGATTCATCACTTGTAAATTCTTGACTTGAAATGTTCCAAGTGTCTCTTTGTTTCTTTGTTATTTCTACAAATAGATAACTTTTCAGATATAGCACTGAAGCAACACCCCTTTGAAGTGTCAAGGACTGCATGACTCAGATATGCTGAGCATAGCATATGCTAGGCTTCATGCTCTGATCATGACTAATTTTTAAAATAATTTTTGATGTATCTTGCAGCCTTACTCTGAACTGGTGGCACAATTGAATGAGAAGTCATTTGAACTTGAGGTATTCAACTCTTATATCTGACTGCTCTTTAGCAATAGTCAACCATGCAGCAACATAAATCTCCACCTCTGCAAGCACATTTTTCTTATTTTTGGAAGTAATCAATCTTTTGGTTTATGAAAGGTACTTTGGGGAAATATCTAGGCATTTTTAGTGATGATGGCACATATGCAGTAAGTTATTTGGCATCACTGCTGACCACAAGTTATGATGAAAAATTTTCATTTCAGACTAAATCAATGGATTTTTAAGATTTAATTTAATCATCATATTTGAGTCTACTGGTTCTGACTTCTGTTGACCATAAAGTTTATGTCATTACATCTGTTAAAATTCTCTACTTGTTTGTCGTCCACTCATGTCTTCAAGTAGTATGCATATTTATAATCTTTACTGAACAGGTGTTGTTGAATATGATGATTGAACCAGTTTTTCTTATAGATTTAAGTCTTTGATGAAGCATTTCCATGACAACTTGTGAACTTTACTATATGAAATTAACTTTTTTTTATGTTAGTCAATTTGAACTATTGATGTAATTAGAAGTCCTAAATCATGAAGGGATTGTCCTTGATCACTAAGAAGACAATCCACTTATAAATAATGCACTCCCTGAATTTGAACCATTGATGTGCTTAGAAGTTGATCTTTTGTTCTGTTTTCTGTTGGCTGGATGGGAGGTAAGGTCTCAGGGTTAGAGTCATCTTCCTGGAGGTTTAAGGTTGCTGTTGCATTGGTAGTTGTCATCTTTCCACACCAGCCAAGTTCATTCTTGCTTTTATGGTTGCTTGATAGACTTTGGCAACAGCTTTGTCATGGCCTGCCATGGGGCATAGGTGGGTCTTCTGGTCTTATGGCTCTAGGAACTTGAACTCCGACCTTTAAAATTGTATAAACTTAAGAGTAAGTTCTCTTCAATTTTTTTTATTATTTTTATTTTTTTAGAAGTGAGTTCGTAGAACACTTTTCAAATCAATGGGTCTAACCTCTATGAATGGGTTACATATGAGCTTTCAAGTACTGAAAGCCTCCATTAATAGAGAAGGAAATAACCACTAACATGAGTGTTGGGTTCTCCAATTTGGAGTAAACAAAGTAGAAAATCCCATTCATAAAATCTTGAAGATTGATAGCTTTTGCTAATGGAAGTATAGAGATAGGTTTTCCTCAAGGAAGATAACTCCATTAGTGGGTCTTTGAAGCTCAAGATCTCTATTAGTACAAGTGATTGGAGGTTGTGAGACCCTCAAAACTCATAAATAGATTGAAGCGTAAGCTTAACATGACAATAGTGGGTTCAAAGAAGAAGACAAGTTCGAAGGAATCCATCAATGGAGTTCAATGTGGAGGAAACAGGTGCACTCCAAGGATGAACCTATCGATGCAGCTTGACAATAATGGGTTCTTCTAGAGGAGATGACCCCAATCATGGAGGAGATGGCATGGTTGTTCTTGAAATTCTAAGTGAGTCGTATGAGATCATTTATCAACTATCTTTAAATTTAATCATTGTTATTGGTGCTAATCATGTGCTTAATTAATTTAAGGCACCATTCAGGATGAGGAAAAGCCGAAAAGATGGGGTTACACCATAGAATAACTTTCCACCTGTCATCTCTTTTAATATGATTTAATATCTTAACTACTTAACAACTATATTTTTTCTTATTACTATCTATATTTCTAACATTATTCTCCTACACAAAGCCTACGAATTTTTAATTGGGCTCCGTTTCTATACAACCGGTTTACATAGAATTGATTTTATGTAACCTCCTTCATTTTTAAGATGTTGATGAATGATGTAAAATCCAATCCATTCATTGTTTTTAATGTGTACATGAGCCAAATTTGCTTAAAATTAGATGCATTCATGTGTAAATTAGAGAAAATGCTTGTTTATTCACATATAGATTAGAATATAATAATACTGTATAGAATTATTCATTCACGTAGTACTGACATTTTAGATGGTTTTGATGTTGAAAATACCCAAAAAAATTTTATATTACATTAATTTTACACATTTGTAGATGATGACCATATATATGTTAATATTAGACAAATGAGAGTTTCTATGATAAAATGATGCTTAATATAATAGATGGAGTGAGTTTTCCATCAATCATTAAGATATTAAAAATGAACGAGGTTACATAGAAGAGGAGTTTCTTAGATGCATAACCCTTGTTGATTTGCCTTATTTCTAATCATATCCCCTAGACCTATCCATCATATTGTTTCATATTTTTTCCTCAACTTCTCCCTTTTCTTTTTTTCCCATATCTTTCACATCGGCCGTAAGGTTAACGAATCTTGAATCACATCAGAATGAAAGACTGTCAAAGCAAAAAAAAAGTAGTTACAAACTGAGTCTTTGGTTTCTCATAATTTTAATGAGAACTCCAGTTGTCACATGATCTGGGTCTAAATCTAACAAAATCTGATCGTCTAAATCTAACAAAATCTGATTGTTTGAGTGACTCATTGAGTCAAAGTGGTTCAATTAGGCCGCATTTGTTGGTCTCGAATAGCTGGCTTAACCTAAGATGGGAGGGGTGAATTGGGTTATTTAAAATATCTTTACGCTTTTAAATTTAACCCCTTTGTGATTAAGTCCCCTTGAATGAAACTTATGGAGCTAAGATAAGAAAGCAAGAAAGTCAAAGCAAACACAAGTGAACAAAAAATTGTAGTGATTTAGGCAACATCTCGACTCCACTTTTCCAAATACACATCCCTTGTGTCCTGGGTTCTACTAACACCTCAACAAATACAACTTAGAGCCTTAGCTCTCGTCTTGCTTATAGCTTTAGGGGGCATTTACAACAATCATATAAGTGGTTGGTAAGTACTACTCCAACTAACACTACTTCTTTGTCACTTTCACTTTAATCTCTAACACCTAGCCAAATATCCAAATAAAACAGAGAATTCGAAATAAGGATTACACGTTATAGATTTGTGTAGAACTTTGTAGCACAGAAAGAAGCTCTTAAAGATTTGAAAGCTGTGTGAACATGAAGATCCTTGCTGTAGATTTAAGAGCTTTGCTTGAGAACTCTTTAGTGAGGCTTTAAATGTTTGGAACTTAGAAGGTGAGAGTACAATAAATTCTCTAGCTAACCCCATTAACTCTACTTGACGTTTCTTTTATAGCTTGAGAGAAAATTTGAATGTTTGGTGATAGGTGATGAGAATTGAAGGTGGCAATGTTCAAAATTTTTTTGACTGTGACTATTAAAGTTGCAACTGGAGTTGACTTGGCTTGTAATTTCACCCAAGTTGCAGACTTCAGTATCGATTTCAATGCTCCATTTATTTTCAGAGAATTTTCCTTCAGTCTTGGCCTTTAGGTTGCATGGGGAGTCGATTTAGGGTTAATACTTCATGCAAGTCACGAGTAAAGTCAACTTGGGTATTGACTTCATCATATTCTAGGTGCTTTAGCTCCTTCGAATTTGTATCTTTCTTAGCTTAGCTTTCCAAGTTCAATCAAGGTCAACTTCATGTTGGACTTCACCTAGGTCGCAGTTGAAGACAAATTGATATGCAACTTCATTTCTCCATACTTGGTATAAATAGCATATTGTTCTTCCAAGTTGGAAGTTCGGGGTCGACTTCAACTTTGACTTCATCTAAGTTGCATTTGAAGTTGAATTGAGGTGTGGCTTTAAATGCCAGTTTGAAGTTAGAGGACTTCTGGGCCGCTTGATGGTGTTGAAGTTGCACTGGAGTCAACTTGCGGTCCGAATTCAACTTTGAAATCTTCCTTTCAAATTTTCTGCCTTCTAAAGTGCATCTAAACTCGGTTGTGGAGTCAACTTGAGTTGCAACTTTGACTTAAGTGCTGTTTGCTCTCTGCCATTGGTTTACGCAATCCACTATATCAACTAGTTACAATCAGGTCGGCAGTTTAGTGATTGTAGTTTTCGTTTTAATCAAGTGTTTTCTTCCATTGTTAAGATGTCATGATGAGCCCTTGCTATCTAGCATGTCAATATGGAATTCTCCTATTTTATGCGATAAAACTGAATGAGCAACAAGAATGATGAATGAAATTTTTACAAGCAGAAAATTATTGCCATCTGAACAATTTGCTTTCTATCTTATTGAGGATATTTCCCATGTTCACTAGAGATCTCATCAACAAGATTCATACAGTTGTCACCAACCTTGGTGGGAAACTGAATGACAAAAATGACCACAACAGTTAACAATGACATCGATGACGATGATGACGAGGATGACCATCGTGGTTGTTGGGCAAGGTAGAGAACCATGGGGAAATGAAGGGAAGTGGAATAAACAGTAAAGCCAAGAAACATGTTTCACTTTGGTCATGTTATAAGTGTCACTTTGCTTAAGGCGAGTCTACTGCACTCCTAGCTGCTTAGGGTATTCTATAGTTGCTCCCAGAATACAAAAAATGTAACCCAAAACCCAAAATAAGGAAGCATTTACTTGTACAGAACCGAGCACTTCTTTACTTGTTTAGGAACAATGTTAAGAATGCTTAGAACCTTGAATGGAGAAAGTAGAGAATGTATGGAGAATAATGCTTTTTTGAGAGAAACAGAAGCTTTTTTGAGAGATATAAGCTGTAGTCTGTAAAACATGATATTTCTAGGCTATCTGACCATCACAGTTGCTCATATGACTACCCACAAACTAGTGTTAGAGTAGGGCTAGTGGAAGAACTGGACATGGATATCACAGGCACATGAATACCAATGGAACATGTTCTCTTCAGACCAAGCCATCAAAGCCACATCTGCACAAGTGAATGTTGCTGACCATTTTCATTACATTTAATGCTGGCCATCATGGATCCATGCAACTTTTCCCATCAATAGCCAAAAAAAACTAGAAGGCAGTTAAATGGTTGTCTAACATGTAAGGTAATTACATCCTACAAATGAATGGAAAAAGACTCTCCTGCTCCTGCAGTATTCGTCAATCAGACTCTCAACAGTGAATGGCAGAGTAGAAACTCCTGATTTTATAAGTGTGATTCAAGAACTGAGTTGTTTAAAGCTCTCTTTATATCAAGAACTGAGTTGTTTAAAGCTCTCTTTATATCAGCTTGATTTTCTTCCACAATTTGCAGGAATCCGTTTTCTTTCTGTGCATTCTTTTTTATGACAGTGGTGCAATTCAGATTGTACACCTGTTTTTTTTTTTTTTTTCCAACTTCCTATTTGATAGAGGCCTGGATGTTTTCATCATCCTGGTTATAATGTTCTTTTGTAAGCTGATGGTCGGCTGTTGTAATGAATATTCACAAAGGCTTATTACGTATCTTTAATGAATAATTTGACTAAATGATGAAGAGCTCTTTAGGTGGTCTCACTCTACCACGATTTGAAATGTGAGAAACTTTGATTAGCAGTCCATGAAGAATCTGCCTTTTCTGATATATGTGCTAGCAGAATGAGTTTGGATCCCTCCTACATGTTCTATTTTTTTTCCAGTGTTTTTTCCCACTTTCTCCAGAGATCATTATCATTAATGCAACCTTCAGTTTGCTCATTCATGGAGTTGTATTTAATACATATAAGAAAGATGATTATCCACCATTAATCAGTATTGTGGATTGACTTGGATTACTTTAGTGTTGTGCTCCTTGGCGAGCAGCATGCTGTGGGATGCAGAGATGCTGGTATTGCCCATCTCCCTAACCTAATAATGCAGCACTGGGTTCGGATCCATGAGGGAACCTTAACATGGGGGAACATCTAATCCTTTTGTCACCTCAAGGCTGGCTAATCATACACAGTGAATGCAAGGGAAGTCCCTAATCTCATAGTTGAATGTCTTCACCAAGACAACTCCCAAATCTACCTATCATGATTCTCTGAGGCAAAAGCAAAGTGTGGTCGCAAAAGTTGATCCCAAAACATTGCGGTAACTTAATGGCTTTACCATTGTGAGTTCTTAAAAAAAAGCTAGTTATGTATTATTATATGTCTCATTTTATTTTTGACAATTCCAAATAGTTGACATTTTGATTTACTTTAATTTGTTTGCTACACGCTTTATTGGTGGAAAATAGGCAGTTTTTAACCCTCATATTGATGTCTACATTCGTTTTAAAATAAAGCTTGATAATGCTCCCCAAGCTTCTAATAAGAGTATTAAAGTTGTCATATTGGAAGATATTTGAACTTCTATCTGTACATTGCATAGTTGCATGAGGTAGGAAGTTTGGAAGAGTCATGAATATAGATTAGAATATGAGGAAGTTGTAGAAACTTGGAGAATATGAAGTTTTGACTAGGGAAGGTTGGAAACATAGATAGTAGTTGGTGAGTTTATAAAAAAGGTCGGAGGTATTGATCCGAAAAATCAATCTAAAACGATATAAAATGCTAATATTTATGCAGCAAAAATAAAGGAGTTGCCAGTAATGATGATTAATGTGCCTAGGCATTTTGAGTCATCATGAGGGTTGTTTCAAGTTGTTGTTGGCAATTTTCACCCAAGTAGTGCACTGATGTTATATGTAAGAGGGCAAGTTGTATGCTCATAGAGTTACGGCATTTTTTTATGACATTACTTCACTGAGGTTATACATGTATTTCAGTATAATGGCCTTGAGTTGGCTATAAACTTGAACTGAATAATAGCATCTCATCATCATCATTGTCTGTGATCGTGTTGTTGTCATTTGGTGAAGAGATGCACCAGTAGATTTCTATTGGGAAGGGCCAAAACTGGAGATGGCTAGTGTCTGCTGAAGTGGCAGATTTTGGCTTATGTTGTATCTTCCAGTGGCATTGTAAAAATCAGAAGCTGAGGGTCATAAATATGCTCTTGCCAGAAATGATACTATTTTTCAGTTACTGTTATTATGTTATGGTTTCATTATATATACATATTATACCATGCTGCTCGAAAGTTTTAGTTACCGAATTTTCTTTGTAATCAATTTAGGTCAAAACTGCTGATAACAGAGTAATCCAGGAACAGCTGCACCAAAAGGTTAGTAGAAGTCTTATTCCTCATAAAATCCATCTTGAGTGGTCTGGCAACAGAAAGAAAAAAAAAAAAAAAAAAAAAAATGTAACACCCATCTTTATGCCAATGTCAGATATGTGAGTGTGAAGGATTGCAAGAGACGATTGATTCCCTACGACAACAAATGTCTGGCGCACGGCAATTAAGGGATTCTAGTATGACCATTGGTCACTCACAAAATGACATTGGAAGTGCTAATGTTGACATGGAATTGTACACAAAAGAACAGGCCGTCTCGAGGAATATTGTTGAAAAATCACTTGCACAATCCCAGGTAATTCAATTAAAATGGAGCTGCATGGATAGTGTTCTGCATGCACATGTTGACTTTACAGTATTTGTATGATAGAGGCTATCAAAATATATGCTATAGGGGAAAGTTTTACAGCAAAGGACTAAATTAGCTTGTGAAGAACTCATTGTGCCACTTCTTCTAATATCTCAAAATTGTTTGTTCCAAATCATTTACCAAATCAGGCATCCGAGATTGAAGAACTGCAGAGGAGACTAACTGATCTAACAGAAGCCAAAAGCCAACTAGAAGCCAGGAACAATAAATTGGCGGAGGAGAGCTCTTATGCTAAAGGGTTGGCATCTGCTGCTGCAGTTGAGCTTAAAGCATTGTCTGATGAAGTTGCCAAGCTGATGAACCAAAATGAGAAGTTGACAGCTGAGTTGGCAGCGCATAAATATTCCCCACAGAAGAAAGCCAGTAGTGGTGGTAGGAATGGCAGAAGGGTAGATGGGCATTTCAAGAAACACGACCAGGGAGGCTCTATTGCAGAGATGAAGAGAGAGCTAACCATGAGCCATGAGAGAGAGCTGTCTTATGAAGCTGCTATGATGGAAAAGGAGCAAAGAGAAGCAGAGCTGCAGAAAAAAGTGGAGGAATCTAAGCAGCGGGAGGCATACCTGGAGAACGAGCTTGCAAATATGTGGGTTCTTGTGGCAAAACTAAAAAAATCCCATGGAGCTGACCATGATGATTCCGAGTTGAGAAGTGGAGTCCTGAGAGTAGGCGATTTCGAGATTTCAAGTGATCATTTGGTGAAAGGTAGAGGAGGAAGCAATTAATGTTTGTATTCATGCATTTCCGAATGGCCTGTTGTAAAAATCTCTGAATCTCGGTTCTTGTGGTTATCCATGAATTGAGTTGATTTTTTTGGTTGTGTAGAGTTCGTTTTTCTTCATCTTTTATCCTTTCTGGTGGTTTTATTTTTTCAACCATGGATACGAAGAAAAAACAGTTTTAAGTGATTCTTGCCATTTGCAATGTGAAAGATGTGATCCAGAAGATACACTACAAAATGCTGTGATAAAAAAGGGTCTTTGCTGCCGCCCTCTATTGCAGTATTGCCAGTTAATATGCTGGATGAAAAATATGATGGATATTGTTGACTGGTGGACCATTAGCCTGTACAGCATGAATCTTGTCAATAATAGAAAAATTCGGGGAAATTCCAAATTTCATATTAATCGAAGTTCTACATAGGTTATTGGCAATTAAAGGTCAATATAGTCTTACGGAGGGGAGCACGCGATCAGCGCGGCTAGAAAAGAGTCTCTCTCTCTACGCGGGAAGTCTAAGCTTCGAATCCTGACAAAGGAATTTTGTCTTTCATTTTTCGACCAATGTCTCCGCAGCGATCCCGTTGGCAATATTGTTATATTGGGCGCATGTGCAATGATAAGATAATTGATAGAATTTTCGTGAGTCGCATGCAATGAATGAAGTGGATTTCTTAATCACCAAGTCGGGAAAAATAGTTAAAATGAATTGGTACGTCTATCTAATGTGGGATTATCTTGTTATATATTAAATTCAATTCATCCGTTAGTTTTATTATAACGTATTTAACTAGGAGGAAAAAATTATTCCAAGTCATCATTAGCAAAATTTCCAAAATTAAGAATAGCTTAAGAATGATTTAAAACAATTAAAATTGTTTGTTTATTGTATGGACGTAGAGGTTTCATTGTACTATCTAAACCATCTAAAATATCTTACCTAGAATAATGATTTTATGTGATTTCATAACATTATAAAACTTTAATGCATTGATGCAAGTGGTCTTCTAAATTTATATACTTTTGTATAGTTTTGTAAGACGTAGCCAACATATAATTTTAATTGATATGATTTTAGGTATGTTAGTAAGATAAATAGTATTGAATGCAATGAACAGATTAGATTTAATAATGGACAGATTAGATTTAATATAAAACAGCAAGATAGGATTCAAAATTGGACAAATATACTAATTCACTTCTGCAGGATAGGTGCATTGAAGATAGCTTTATACATATATAGGGTAAATTTGACTTATCTCTGTAATTATCCTCTTATTGTTATATTTCCTAGGATACGTTTAGTATTAGAGTTACGCTGCTAAATTTTGCGGCTGGAAGGGCTACTAATATATTTAGAATCTCTATGAAACTCTAAATTCCATTTCCTAAAAGGGCACCCGAAGGCATGTGATGTCATGTAAGCCTTGAGGAGTAAGATCACTGACAGTGATTAGAGAAGAATATACTAAGATTCAACCATGAATGCTTTATTTAGAAACTTTAGTTCTAAATCAAGTAGTAACCGAGATAATGTACTAAACACAGAAGAAATTAATATAGATATTTAGAAAATCTTAAATGATTGGAAGATACCCAATATCTTAGGCAATTGAATATATAAGAAAGGATTATTTCAACTTTCAACAAATTACATATTAAAACGATTGAACAAATAATTTTTTTATTTAATTAATAAAAAACTATTCCCTTTTCCAACAAAAGATTAATCAAACAATATTGATAAAAATATAATTTCATTTATTTAGGACTAGTACAAGTAGTTGTTAAACCATTAATAAGAGAAGACTTAGACACTTTAATCTTATTATGGCTAAGAGATCGTAGGTTCAAACAAAATACAAGACTTGTTGTTAGGAATGGTAGAATAAGTGGACCTATTTATTTTGACTGTTATTCAAACTTCAATATTTTAGATGCTTTAACTTTAAACTCGAAAGTTCATAACTATAAGATAAAATAAGGATCTTTACCTATAACCTTCATATATAAGATCCATTACAAAGCCAAGACTACAATTTTTAATACAAGAGCTACTGAACAATCTTTAAATGGAGAAACAATACTATTACCAATTAAAATAAAAAAAATGTAATGGTGCTCAAAATCATAAAATAGGATCAAATAACTTTTCCATCTCATTGGGAACTTCAAATCAAAGTATCACCTCCTCAAATAAGAAACTCAAAAATTAAAGAAATAAGAGAAGATAAAGAAAAAAATGTAACAATAGACATGAACTCATTTAGAAAATCAACTTCTTTTAACTCTAGAAGATCTGTAGATATAATTTCAGAAAAATATTTTAAAACATTCTAATCAAGATCCTCATATTCTTCAATACCTACAAACAATAAAATCGACATAAAAATGAAATGAATAAATATTAATCATTCAATTCCCTAACCAATCTACTTTATAAGATCAAATGAAGAGATCTCAAGCCCAAGGATGTCACCCTACTAAAACAGATATGCGAGATTTTGATTCATTAATAAATGTTATTGAAAAAGAATTCAAATTAGACAAAGACAGATTAAGAAAAACTTTCATGGCAAATTTATTATAGAAAAAGAAAAATGGTTTTATAAAAATTATAACAAATATGAAAGAAAATCAATTCAAGAAGAATATTATGAATTTATGTAAACGCATAAAGTTCATATGTTTTTCTTTGAATGACTTGAAACTTTTTACTTATCGGAGAAGCAAACTAGTTGTCCTGGAACCATAGAACCCATATGGAAAGATTTCATGGGAAAACAAATAAAAACAACAAATCATCCTCCAGAATTTGAAATAGTAGTAGAATTCAAAAATCATCAATGCTCACCATATAAACAAAGAATTGAAATTGAAACACTTCCTAACAAAAGTGACATCAAAAATTTATATGGGAAAAATAATTATGAAAATAATCTCTAATCACCATAAGAAAGCAATTAGATAAAATCTAAACTACCATGGAAGAAAAGATAATACCTCTTATCACTCTAAATCCAAAAAAAAAAAATAGATAAACCACATTTTATTTCATATGAAATTCCTAAAACACAAATAAAGGAAATAAGAGAAAATAATGAATTTATAGACAAAATAAATGAAAAACTAAAGACTCTTGAAACACCTAGGAGAAGGATTAGTTAAAACCCCTAGCACCCCAACCAAGCCTAAGATATTATGTATTAATGAGACAAAAATAAAAAAATTCTTCAAAAGAGTCAAATAAAGAAACAATGAACCAGAACTAGAGCTAAATAAAATAGACTCATAGAGAATGCGACATTCGCCACCTGATCTATTATTAGAAGAAAAAATTAATTTACTCAACCCAATATAATATAAATATCATTTATGAATGAAACATAGAAGGAAAAAATGACACTAAGATAGTTAATATACTCTAACAAATGACTATGATAGCAATTATCTATAGAACAAAAACAAACCTAACATATTATAACTGTGGAACCCTGACCGTATACGCGTTACTTTGACCGTATACGCGTCATTTCGACATTTGTAATTTTGTAATTATT
>JAXCLR010000063.1:23252040-23266106 GCA_035584095.1 Annona squamosa | reverse complement strand
TGGAATGTTCGTCAAGGATTTATGCACATCATTTAAAAGATGGTTTTAGTCATGTTGTTCGAACTTTTAATGATCATCATGCATTTATTGCATTTCAAGGTAGTGGTGAGAAAATAGCTTCAGCAAAATGGGTGCCTGCCAAAGTTAGCAAATAATAAATGATATAGAAAAATTGGTGCATGGGAGTTACAAGTCCAACTTTGACAAGAACATGGGTTGAGGATCTCTTATATCAAAGCATAGAGGGGAAGGAAGGGAACTTTAGAAAATGAATTTGGTAATATGGAAAAGTCTTATGAGCTTGTCCTACTTTGTTGTGCTGTTATTGCATGCATCAGATCGAGAGACGTTGCGGAACAAACAACCATGAGGAGAGGACACTTCTAGAGAATATTTATTTCCTTGCATGATATCATTGATGCATTGAGCAAAAAATGTTTGCCTTATCTAAACTTTGATGTAAAATTTTGATATAAAAATATTGTATAACTAAAATTTTTAGGTTAGAATTAATAAGTGGTCATTCGAAAAATATAATAATTGGTCTTCCACAAAATACATGTAATCCAACTTGTGACCCAACCAACCTTGAATGCCGATAGAACCATTTACTTAGATTTCTAGTGGTTGTAGACATGAATAACTTAGAAAATCCTTCGCTATAAGGGCGTTCCACACCACTTTGTCCAATTCATTGAGAATTAGAGACTGTTTACTTGTAAATAATACAAAATTAATGCATATTATTGAAATAATATTATATTAGTTCATGCGTTTTATTAAATCAAAGATTTGAGAGAAAAAAATTTGAAATTTGAGGCTGACCAATTCATTACAATATCACAACAAGAACACATTCCAAAGATCATGACACAAAATCAACCACAAAATTAAATTTTCTTGGAGCAAATTTGCCTCCACAAAAAATTCGAGAAAACATTCAAATAAAGCATGGTATTGTCCATGAACGAGCAGCTCAAAATTTGGCTCCAATAAAAGATTTATATGATAATGTTTAAAAAGTATAGTAAATATTTTTTTACCAATTTAATTAAACATGAAAAGAAAAAAACTTCAATTATGAACTAGGGGAAGAATGAATTGATTCTACTGTGCTCCCATCTTGTAAGGGGCTTTATAAAAGAAACAAGGGGCATTCGTAAAGTGTTTATAAATTATTAAATGTTTAAAAAGGATCTGCTAATGGTAGTAGTAGGGTGAGAATTGAGGTGGATCGATCCATAACCCACCCTTGACTGACCCATTTTTGACTAAGTATAATTAACTTTTTTTTTACTAGACATAGGGATGTGTTAGAAATTTTGTCCTAAATTCAACAATAGGGTCAGGGCGAGTCAACCATGTCCCTACCCAAATAGTTCCAACTCGTCCAACATATATTGCTTTGTTAAAAATTATAAGCCTATGTTTATATCTTATTATTATTTTTCATTCAAAATTATCACATTTGTTATAATTAACTATTCAACAATAGAAGAATCAATTTATCCAGAAAGCAATATAAAAATCAATAATGGGAATTTACACATATGCATATGACTCTTATGTATAATTTTATATTAACCTATTGTAATAAAGTTATGCTATATTTTCTCATGTTTTGTTTTAATAATGATAATGTTTTTAATAATTAGAAAATATTAAAGCATATAACATTTAAACTTAACATAGATGTACTTTTATATTTGATAAATATATAAATTCTTAAAATCATCTTATTTGACTCGCATTTTTTACTCGATCGTTATCCAAAAATCAGTCCGATATCAACCCAAAGTTTGTCCCGGGATTTATTGAAAAAAAATTAGGGTCAAATTAACCTTGTCCCGACTCAGTATAGAAATATTGTCAAATAAAAATTTTAAGAAGTAAGGTTAGAATTGGACAAATTCTAATCCAGGCTCGCTTTGATTTCCATCCTTCGGTAGCAGACATCTTTGGCATATATGAATATTACTATTGAAAGTGTTGGCATATGCTAAAGAATTTTAAAATAGTTGGCATAAATAAAATTATTTTATCTTTCATTTGCATAAATGCTAATGCTACAGTACTTTTTTAGTTGCATAGGTGTAACTAATCTTTGAATATCTAAAGGCATTTTCGATTATCCCCAATAATGGATGAGAAGTGGATGAAATAAGGAGAATAAATAAAAATGTTGTTGTGTATTAAATGTTGAAAAGTAAATTAGGAATGAGAAAAATAGTATTGAAAAAAGAATAAATAAATTTATTATATATTGAAATGAAAAGCATTTTTTAGAATGAAAAACTTTTTTAGAATGAAAAATCTCATCTTGAACGGGTAAACAGAAAAATGAAAATCGACGATGATGTTGGCCTGACGACAAAATTTATGACCACGTGCACAATAAAATTTAAGTCACTGGCACAGGAACCCAATTTACCTCTGAGATCATAGATAACCACACAAATAGTTGTTTTGATTGCCATTGCTCTTTTTACTACAAATCTATAAGAGGATGCTTAATATTTTATTGTTATCTATTTAAGGATGCTCTGTTCATCGTGCTATCTAAATCTCTACCATGAAACTTCGCGATTTTCAGTTAGTTAAATTTCATGCGCCAGTGCATCAGTGTCGCACTCGGCCAGAGTAGGCAGGTATGCTTCGATGGTCTAAAGGGTGCACGAGATGGACCACCATCACCGCGAATACTTTACAAATGCCTACCGACCTCGGCTTCTTTTTCCGCCTTTTTTTTATTCTTCCAGCAATGCAAGTCCACAGTCGATGGTCGGCGGTACGTGTCGGCGACCCATTGGCTTCCAGTTCATACCATGGATCTCTTCCTTGTAAAATGCCCACCGTCCGTGCCCGTGTCGGGCTGTCTGCGGCTCTACTATCCAGTCTCCACCCATAAGCATGCTCAGGAATCCCCACGATGCAAGTAAAGGAAACACGTCAACTTCTTGGCCGTATGCGTTTGGGTTTTTGCATCAACACACCCTGTAATTTTATTATTGAAGCGCTCATCGAAAAGCGCACCCCCTACAATGAATTGAGAAGTGTTTATTAAAAAAAAAAAAAAAAAAAGGACGATGCCTTGCGCTTCTAAAATCACTCCTTTACGATGAATTGAGAAGGGTGTGAGGTATAAAAGGAAGAAAGTTACTGTTGAAGGTTTTCAGAAAGCCGTCTTTTTTTTTTTTTTTTTTTTTTGTCTTAGGACGATTGTTATTTTTATCATTTTTGACAAGCCATAACTATGGAAGGACTCGTGTAAGGTTATTGTTCGATAGACAGTAGTCATACAGGGAAATGCTTCGTAATTGAGGAGTGACTTGCAAAATCAAAAGTTTTGTGCTATTTACGCAAATTTTTAAAAAACCTAACAGGATCAATTACGAAAAAAAAATCTTTTATAGACATATTTAGTCTAAAAATACCAAAAAATTAGATACCAAATGTGTGAAGTACAGACATGACATTTTAAACTTTCTTTGATCGGAATTTCTTCGACTCATTTTTATATTATCTAAATTAATCTGTATTCCTTAAACTAATGTGGAAATTTATTTACCAATGCCACAAGGGGTTCCCATAGTACATGGGATGATAGATATTCCAACGCTTGGCAAATGCATCTGAATATTTATTTCTCAGCATTGTATCTAAGTTAAATATAGATGAAGTTTAGTCTCCATACAGATAGGTGAGAACATGTTTCCCTTAAAGAAATAAATGAGCTTGAATGTAATATCAGATGTAACATTGTATAATACCAAATAATAAAAAAAATTTATTTACCAATGATTATTGATTTGAGTGGTAAGAAGTTCTTATTTTCTCAAGTAAGATCTTAGTTTTGAGTTTTGTGAATAAAATGATAATGGATTGTTTGTAAATATACTCACATAGTTTGATCATAATGGCAAATATACCTATATAATTTTAAAATTCGTAAATTATTTCTACATAGTTTGGCCATAATTACAAATATACTAACGTATATAGTTTGATCATAATTGCAAATATATCTACATAGTTTTAAAATTTGTAAATTATCCCCAAATAGTTCAGCCATAATTGCAAATATACTATCATTGTTATGACACCATTAGTGCATTGTCACAACATGGGTGTATTTGCTTAAACTAAAATATATTTACTTAATATTTGAAATTGTAAATAGAATTATATAGTTTGTAAACCTTTGCAAATATACTCGTATTGTAATGATGTGGTAATGACATCGTAACGACTTAGTTATATTTGTAATTATAGTCAAACTATATAGGTAATTTGTAATTTTTGAAACTATATAAATATATTTACACATTACCCAAAAATAATTGTCATTAGAGCTTTTACTTCTCATGGCATCCGATAGGATAAACAAGAAATATAAATTTAAAAATATCAAAAATTTATTTTACAAGATTATAGAACTTAAAAAAGTCTATTCTAGAATTACGTAAAGCAACAGAATCTATCTTAGAAATTTCGGGACAAACAGCCTCCCTGCATCTATAAAAGCCTAGCCCTACCTTACTAGTCAGCAAAGCTTGCACAAGCACTAGTTTCATAACTTTTACCGTACTCCTCTTGATTAGTTTGCAGGGCTAATCCTTCTTCCTCAAAAGTTTATCAGGAAAGATGGCGAATGGGTATTACACCTCCCACTATTACTTCCAGCCACCTCCTCTGCAGCTATGCTTCTTCCTATTCCTACTTCTCTCTTTCATGTGTCTCCACATCTACTTGAGCTACGAGCCCATCTTGGAAGACTTCTTTGATCAGCTGAAACTCATACTTATGGTCTCGCCCCTGCTGCTGCTGCTACTTGTCCACTTCCTGTCGAACGACGAGCGACGGCGCTTCCCTTTCTTTGTTCCGCTGCCGGAGAGGGATTCATTCCACCGCGCCGGAGGCTCCCCTTGGGGGGTGGCTTTTCTGCTAGTTTTCCTCTTGTTCATGATCTCCTACCAATCATCCTTACAAGAACGATGGTTCCCTCTACTAACTAGATACCGATAATGATAGGATCGTGTAATCAGCTGCATGCGGAGGAGAAATTTCCAGGATATGATATCATGAGCAGATGAAGAACATCTCATTTGGGGTGTTCTTGTTTGTATAATTACATAATTACTCTCGCGCGCATATATGCAAGTGTATGCTTAGGTTTTATTGTGAGACTTACCACTTGGTTTTTCTTAATTTCATTAAATTTGAGTACTGTGGCAAGCTTAGCAATTGGGTGAGCTGCAGACATGTATGAGCATGTGCGTGCAACTTTATTTTGACATCCCGTTCTACCATTTGCAAATGCCCGCGGTATGCTTGTTAGGGTGTTACCCCTTTGAATTGGGCACACACTGATCATAAAATTAATATCATGTGAATTAAATGACTTATGATCGGTCATTTTACTGTAATACAAAAATTACCCTAATTAAAGTCTTCGATGACGCGCATTTACTTAAATATATATATATATATATACACGTAGAAATTTAAAAAAAATTTAAATTCATTCATGGGTATATTAGAATGTAAAAAAAATTGTATGATTATTTACTTATATAGGATTGATGATGGTTTAAATTTTAAAAACTATTGCTTTAAAATTAATATTAAAATTAAATCATTTTATGATATTAATTTTTATTTATGAGCCTACATCAATATCTAATTTAATGAAACTTAATATATTGTCAAAATTAATTATTCTTTGGTCTAATTTCAATTCTATCATCAATTGTGTCATTTGCAATTAGCAACTCCTTAACGAGGGTGGAGCTAACCTGCACCTTAATTAGGGTGTTACCAACTATAAATGAGGGCAATATTAATTATAAGACTAGAGTCTCATCAGTGACTAATATTATTTGTTTTATCATAGTATAAAAAATCATTTGAACTAGAGTCTTAAATGGACTTGCTTGAAATTTTATATATTTATGTATAAATTATGAAAAATGTTTCTATCCATTCATTGATGTATTAAAATATAATCATTTTCATAATCATATATACATGTAGTGATGCTATTTCAAATAATTAAAATGTTAAGAATACATATTTGAAATTTATATTTAAATCAAACTATTTTATTACATTTATTGCATAACAATTTTAAGTAGGGCTCACATACGATTTAAATAGAACCTAGTCTGCTACTAACGAAAACTCCATTTGCAGCCAACATCAAGCTCATTAAGTTGTAGTAGGTTGCTTCTAGCATTTGCTATATCTATGGATAGACCTATTTAAGTGCAGTTGGATTGCACTATAATTATGTTATAATTCATTGCAAAATGCATCTCACATATATTATAATCTAATAATGCTTTATTTAATTATATACTCACACATGAATTATATTTTAGACAACTTAGATTTGAAAATATAACTTTAAAATTGATATATAAATCAAATTATTTTATTTTATAGATTTTACACTATTTTCAGATGGGGCAATATATATTCGTTTTGGATAAAAATTTGTATACTATTATAATAGATAATTCTAATACAATTGGTGGTTTAGATGCTACTTTTGATGAGAATTAGGATACTTTGTAATGGACTACATCGTAATTGTGTCATAGTTCTGACTATAGCTGGATTATTTCTATATATTCTAATGATTCTATCGGTTGACCATAATTTTTTTAAAAAAATTTTACCTCGTGAAATTTGACATTTTTCAAATTAGCACGTCCATGACTAGATTTTTATTTTTAAAAATAAAAATAGGATATTAAATAAATTCAAAAAATACTGGTTCCACATGATGAAAGATCTAGATGAGAACCTCACCAGTATAAAATTTTTAAAAAAAAAATATTTTATTGTAGCTGGTATAGATACTAGAATTATATACAAGTTTATGGGCTCCCCTTCTATATAACTAGGTTGCATAGAAGTGACATTATGCAATCCCATCCATTTCTCTGAGGTTGATGATCGATGCAAAATTCAATCCCATCATTATATTTAATATCATTTATTTTGTTAGGAGATCAAGTTTCATCCAAATCAAATACATGTATGGATTACATTTGTTCAAAAATAGGTATACTCATGTGTAAATTAGGAAAAATGTTTAGATCTATTGACATATATATTATAATATAATAATACTTTATAGACTTATTTACCTACATAGTACTAATATTTTAGATGGTTTACAGTCTTAGATGTTGAAAACACTATGTAAAAATTCGTATTTAGTATTTACTCATTTTATTATGTTAATTTTACATATTTATATAAAGATAAGACTCATACACATTGATACTAAACAAATGAAATATCTCCATGATATATAAATAATACTAAATACAATAGATAGAGTAGATTTTTTAATTAACTATTAAGATATTAAAAATGAGAGAGACTACATAAAAGAGATATTTCATAGAAGCATTATCATGTATATGGATATTTATATGAGATGTGATCCTATACATTTACATATATCCTAAGTTACTATAGATTTGTCTTAAAATGAACCCTATATTCACTTGAATGTATTAATACCTTTCACAAGTATTTATCCATATATAAATTATTTCTTAAATAGTTTACATGTTGAAAAATAACTTTATTATTTGAGGATATTTTGAGCCAAATGTATTATAATTTATGATATATGTTTATGTACATAATCAAAACCCTAGAGAGAGAGAGAGGCTAGCCAGGTAGTGCTTGGTTGGTAACTCTAGGGGGTTGCCAAGCAACACACTTGGGTCCAAATGGTAGTGGGAGCATTCGTCTCTCAGTTTATTAGGTGGGAGCTTCGTCTCCCGGTTTGTTATGTGGGAGTTTATGTCTCTCAAGTTAATAGGTAGCCACATGTTGTCTCCATATCAAAAGTTGTAAAAATATCTTAGAGCTTGATTGTAATATAAATTAATATGAATGTAAATATATACCAATTAAAAAACTCTTTCGAGAGAGAAAATAAAAATAAAAATATATAAATGTGGAAATTTTGGATGTAAGATTTAAATAGATAGAAATGCAAAATAGTACTTAAATCAAATCTTTAGAGGATCCTAATATCTTTGAGACTAAATTATCTTCACAAACTTAAGAGGTTATGAACAGGTATACCTTTTTTTGGATAATTTGAATAAGGTCTATATCTTCACAAATTGCAAATGGCTTTGATAGATATATCTTATTTGGATGAAACGTAGTGTAATACTAAAATAAATAATTTTAAATGCAATAAGTAGATTTGATTTTGATTTTATGATAATGTGTGCCAATTTACAATCAACTACACCTTAACAATATATATGTTCTGATGTAATTAATTTCATGGGCATGCTTGTCTCTCAATCATAATTATACAACCTTTTTTCATTATTTGCCCAAAAGTTTCCAAGAATCCATGGTTATCATTATGTGTTAAATTTGAGTAAGATACCAACCGATTAACTTAGAACAAATCTGCTTTTTTTATCGGGAACCAAACCTCTTTTAGGTGTGTCACATTTACAATGCTTACATATTTTCTACTCATAATATAACTAGTATGGTAGAATATTTAAAATTCATAATGTAACTTGTTTGTTAGAATTTTTAGAAACAAGTCCACGTTAGCTTCTACTTAACCAATTTACATAAAAATGGCTTTATATGACCCATTCATTCTTTTATACCTTGATAATTGGTGGGAAATTCACTTCATCCAATGTTTATATGTGTGTGTATGTGTGACATTATTTATTTAGCTATAAGACTAAGTTAAATAGAAATGGTTTCATAAACCCATTTCATTTTTTGTATATTGATTATTGTTGGAAAATTCAGCTATTTATTATATTTAACATTATTTGTTTAATTAGGAAACCAAGTTTCATACAAATTAATGATGTGCGTCTTGCATCTGTTTAAAAATATAGTTATGTATAAAATTATAAAAAATACTTAGATTTATTTCTGTATGCAGTAGAATATACTATTATTATATAGATTTTTGTATCTAGATAAAAATGCAAATGGTCTAAATGTTAAAAATACAAATTTAAATTAATATTTAACATCAAAATATTTTATTACATTGATTTTACATTTTTCTAGATTGACTTGTGCACAATGATGCTAAACAAATTTAGGATTTCTCAAAAATATCAATTATTGCAAATATAATGAACGAAGTTGTTTTTTTTATCAATCGTCAATATAAGATAAATGGATGTGGTTATATAAAATAGAGTTTCATAAAAGCAGAATACTTTTAGATAGAATCTTAATTCTATATAACCAAATACATAAAAATGGTTTCATGCAACCTATTCTTTTATATCATTATAATTCGCAAAAAAATCACTCCAACTATTACATTTAACATTATTTGTTTAACTAAGAGATTGCGTCTTATTAAAATCAAATATGTACATAGGCTACTTTTTCTTAACAATATATTTATTAATACTAATTATTTTAAATTTTGATGTGAACACAATATTTGTAAATATGTGATTGAGAAACATATGAAATATGATTATGTAAAAAAAATATAGTTTCCACATCTCTACTAATGAAAAGCTTCAATATATAATTATACTTTGAAAGAAAAAATTAGCTAACAATTTGTGCATGGTAGATTTGAAATAAGTGAAATTTTCAAAGTATATAATATGTTAGTCCACATTATTACACATCCGGGCCGGTACTTAAATTGTAAAATTAGAAGGCTTGAAAAATAAGATTCAAGTTTGAATCTTCCTCAGATCAAAATTTTTGATTTATTTTATTCTATTATATTATTTACATTTAACTAGTAGGATTATTAATAAACAAAAAATTTGTAAATTTAGTTGCATAAACATTAATTAAAGGGGCAAGGCGGCAAGGCTTGTTAGCAAAAGTCAAAGTTGGTAACCGAATATTTATGTGGCATATTATTAACCAAGAAAAACCAATAAAATTTTAATTAAAAGAAAATTCTGTTATAAGATGGTAAACTCACATTGAAGGAGGGGAGCCAGAATAGTAAAGAGTAGATACCAGAGGGTGGGGTGGGGGGGAGAGAGAGGGGAAGGTGGGGCTTTGATCAAGTTAATCTCAACCATCAATCATCATCATCCAAGTCAGTTATTATTTCTTTTATGTCTTCCTTTCTAAATTAAGCAAGATTAAGAGTAGAAATCAATATGGACCATTGAATTTGAGAGATAAAATTTAGGTTTGTAAGATGTAGCATGTGGTCCATAAATATCAAATTTGCTAAATTTGATTATAATTAGCTTTAATTTAATTATTGAGATTTTTTTATTCTTGGGAATGGGTCATGATTAGAGGCTTCTAATTGAGGAAATTTTGCACAAAATTTTAATCAAAGTGGGCCCAAATAGATCCGATATAATTAGATAGCATGAAGACGATCTCAACCCTTCAACCTACGATTACATATATAATCTAGACAATTCAAACTGTTAAATGCATGTGAAATTTAATTTTACATAAAGATGTATTGTTAGATCATGTTTTAAATCTAATTTTACACAAGGTAAGTAGAGTTCTTTTCTCCTCTTTTGATTTTTGTTGTAATGTATAATTACAGGCATGAATGTTTTGAATGTCATTGTTTTCTAATTTTTGAGAGAATAAATATTATCGCTTATGATGATTTACTATGATGTCGAGTTTAACCTTCATTCATACTAGCAATATGCATTATGACATCGACATATATTGCTTGATATGTTGACGTATTCATGAGTTATGACTATTGTTGCGAATTTGTGGAGTGTTGTTATTAGACCATCGGTGACAACTATGGCACATCTTGGGGGGATCAGGATGTGACAAGTTGAGTGGCATTCATTCAAACCTACTTGTTTGACCATTGTGGATTTACTAGGTTGCAGACTTGATTTATCTAGTCCTTATGATTTAGGTAATGCATTCTGTAACCAATCCATGGGACTAATAGCCATCAATGTAATGATTGGGGTTGGAGTCATTCGTGTAATGTGGTTCGATATGGTCGCGGCTGTGTAACAAGTGTAGCAGGGTATTAGTTATATATCCAGTTTGGATTAAGATGTTTCCTGATCTACCTGTATTGTGGGAGTTAGACACTCATGCTGGGGTGCAGTGATGAAAACCTAGATTGTACAGCAGATGAGATTACAGGGAAAAATATTGAACCTCCCCATTAGATTTAAGACCTTTACTAGATTGATTTGAGAAGAGACATGCATATGATTCATTGATACATACTTGGGCATTGACATGTGCTTCATATTAGGGGTGAAACTTGGATTGGATTGTATCGGGTTTAGGTAAACCCAAACTCTAAGCCTATTGAGTTTAGGTAAACTCAAACTTTAATATCGGAATCCGAGTTCAAGTTGGTTTGGCTTTGTTCTGGTCGTGGTTTCAGGCTGAAATTGAGGTTAATCTCAAACCAATTGAAGTTTAATTTTTCCAATAAAGAAAATAAAATTTTCAAACCTTGTTGCATTCACACTGACTAATTCTAAAAGTATATGGATATACTTTTATGACTTATGATATCTTAGATTTTGATGAAATTAGTCTTCTAATTAAAAGATAATTCTAGGTATAATGAATGTAATGAATCTACAATATCTACCATTACAAATCAAAGTATGAAAAATAAATGGGATTGCAAAAAATCATAATATAAATGTTTAATACAAGTGAGACTTAAATATCTCATAGTCAATTAGTACGTATCTAGTCATTTTAAAAAATTATATATTTGTATTTATTTACAAATAAAGTATGTAGAGCAATATATTCAACTTTTTTGACAAATGTTAATGATATTTAGGTTCTAAGATAAATTTTTTATAGTTTAGTTTATGATTACATGAAAGAACCTTTTGTTGTAAATATAAGACAAATTAAGCATAATCTATGTTTTGATGATTAACAACTCAATTTGAGAATCATTCTTAATACTAGTGTGTTTATTAAGTGATGCCAAAATTCAAATATTCAAAGGTCAAAGATTGGCAGGCCAAGTCGCATGCCCAGTTAACTCAGGCATCTACTTAAGTGAAGTTGATACCGAAGTCGACTTCAGTATCGACTTTAAGGCCCAAAAAATTGACAGCGCTAAAATTTGGACTTCTAAACAAACAAAGTTGCAACCCAAGTCGACTTTGTCTGCAACTTAGGTGAAGTTGCAATACCAAGTCCACTCTACCTGCGACTTGGGAGAACTTCAATGATAAGAGTTGAAGCTGACACAGTTAAGTTGCATATCAAGTCAACCTCATCATACAACTTTAGTGAAGTCGCACTTGAAGTCGACTCAAACTCTCAAGTAAAAGCAAAGATCAAGATGTATATAAATTCCTCTTTCAAAAAGATGAAGTCCAAATTAAGAGGCAATGACAAGCTTGAGTTTAAAACCACTTAAAAAGTATTTATGAAGTGATCAAAGAATATTAAACAAGTTCAAATGACATAAAGACCTATACACATGAAATATGAAGAATAAGGAAAGATTAATACTAAAAAAGATCACAATAAGTCAAAAGTTCTAAGAAGACAGATGGATGGTGAAGTAGCATCCGAAGTTGGCTCTACTTGTGACTTGGGTCAAGTCTGAAGACCAAGTTGAATTAAGTATGAAACTTGACTATGAGGCAGGAGGCAGGAGGCTGAAGTCGCATCCAAAGTGGACTTTAGCCTGCGACTTGAACGAAGTTGCATCCCAAGTCAACTCAAAGTGTGACTTAAATCACAATGGTCAAAAAAATTTGAATGTTGGTGCATAAATGCGCGCTACCTACCTCTAAACATTTGAATTTACTCTCCCCTATTTAAGATACTTCAAATGAACGAGGGAAAGAAGAGACATAACATTGATTGAGTTCCACCTCCTCATACTCTAGCATTTGTGTGATTTAAAAGAAAGTCTTCAAGAAGAACTCTGAGTCAAATTGCTAAGTACTAAATTGCACTGTCATCAACTTCTTCAAAAAGTTCTTCTCTACGCAAGAATCTATCTACACAACTGTAAAGTGTAGTTTCCTTCTTCAATTATAATCAATTGTGTTCCACTTAGTTTAGTATTGGAAATTAAAGCCGAGTGAAGGCAAAGTAGTATATAATTTGAGTGTAACTCGTCATCTACTTGTGCTGAGTTTGTATAAGGCCCTTTAGAGCTAAAATCTAGAAGAGAGCAAAGGCTCTGCTGTATTGCTATTCTGATTAGTAGAATCCAAGGCATGAATGTGTGTTCTTGAAAGAGTGGAGTAGGGAGAATTATCCCAAGCTACTATAACTTCTTGTGTTCTATTGTTTATTGCTCATATATTTTACGTCTTTTATTTAAAGGGGTTAAAACTTTTAAGGGGTTAAGCTTTCAAGTTACGAAAAAATATTTAAAAGACCCAATTCATCCCTCCCCTCTTGGGCTTTGCCATAAACTCAAAATCAACACCTTTGTTATAGTTATAGTTAAAATACTTAATGCAAAAACTAATATAATTATTTTAGTAAATTAAGAGGAATATCGGGTTTGAATCGAGTCAGGTTTTGTTACCGAGTTGATGTAAACTAGGTACCAGTTTCATGTTCTCTCGGTCGAGTTGAAATCGGGTCGGGTTAGGTGGGTTCGGAGCTACCTGATACTAAGTTGCACCCCTATTTCGTATGGATTTAATTTTGTTTGGATTTGTGACATAACTTATGTATTGTCAACCTTTACGAATGTTGTTTACTAAAGTTTTACTGGTTTATATTATATGTTTTATTTACTAGGTTTGCCCAAAGTCATTATGCTTTATCATGTTTTACATATTTACATAATAGGCATGCAGGTAGGGGCCAACATGAGATTGATGTACCGAATGAGGTTACAACTTGATGGATCTATATTAGAATTATTTATTTTAACTTTTTAGAGCAATATAGTAAGGACAAGAAGTATGTACCCTATTTATTTAATTATTTGATTCTAATTTAGTTCATATTTAGTAAGACACTTGGTTTATGGTTGTTGGAAACAATGATTCAAAACAAAACAAATTGACCAAAGCTTGAGTTTTGATGATTAACAAGAACTAATTTGA
>JAXCLR010000063.1:23223265-23244493 GCA_035584095.1 Annona squamosa | reverse complement strand
TATATTGATTTATTTTTAAAATTATTTAAAGATTTGCGTAGTTCTGAAATGAATTATTAATTATATATCTTTTGCAAAATACACAAATTAGGTAAAATATTTATAAAAAATTAAAAAGTAGATGTTATCAGATACTATTAGATGCGGTTATATGTGGTTAAACGCTGTTAGATTAATGTGGATTTCATAAAATAGTATTGTTTGAGTTTTAAATTCCATAATTAAGGTGTAAATGACCTTATAAGGGGTCTAAGATTATATTATAGGTATTAAATTAGGATTAATTTATTAATTTTAAAAATTAGATGTTGTTAGATGCAGTTAGACGCGGTTAGATGCAGTTTGACATAGTTAGACGCTGCTATATTAAGGTGGATTTCATTAATTCGTATTATCTGAGTTTCAAATTCTTTAATTAAGGTGTAAATGACCTTATAAGGGGCTTAAGATTATATTACCAGTGTTAAATTAGGATTAACTTATTAATTTCAAAAATTAGATGTGGTTAGATGCGGTTAGATGCAGTTAGACACGGTTAGATTAATGTGGATTTTATTAAATCGTATTATCTGGGTTTCAAATTCCGTAATTAAGATATAAATGACCTTATAAGGTGCATAAGATTATATTATAGGTGTTAAATTATGATTAACTTATTAATTTCAAAAATTAGATGCGGTTCGATGCGGTTAGACGCTGTTAAATTAAGGTGGATTTCATTAAATCGTATTATTAGGATTTTAAATTCCTTAATTAAGGTGTAAATGACCTTATAAGGGGCCTATGATCATATTACTGGTTTTAAATTAGGATTAACTTATTAATTTAAAAAATTATATGCGGTTAGATGCGGTTGACGGGGTTAGGCGCTCTTAGATTAAGGTGGATTTTATTAAATCGTATTATCCTAGTTTCAAATTTCATAATTAAGGTATAAATGATCTGATAATGGGCCTAAGATCATATTATAGGTGCTAAATTAGGATTAACTTATTAATTTCAAAAATGAGATGCGAGTAAATATGGTTAGATGCGATTAGATACTGTTAGATGCGGTTAAATGCGGGTAGACGTTGTTAGATTAAAGTGATTTTATTAAATCGTATTATCTGGGTTTCAAATTCCGTAACTAAGGTATAAATGATTTTATAAGAGGCCTAGGTTTATATTACAGGTGTTAAATTATGGTAAACTTATTAATTTTAAGAATTAGCTACGGGTTAGATGCTGTTAGATGTGGTTAAATGCGATTAGATTCTATTATATTTGGAAAATAAAAATATTAATAAATTTTAAAAAATCAAGAAAAAAAAAGAAATTGTTATTTTTGAGAGTACCTTAATTACATTAACTTTAAATAATATAACATAAATCCTAATAAAAATTATATTTTCTAACTTTGCCAATTATAATGAAATCTTATTAAAAAATAATTTTTTGTACGTGAATATTTTTAGAAATTGTCAAATAATGAAAAATTATGTTTATATACATTTTAGTAGTTGCTACAGCAAATGAATGGAATAGATTGAGATTTTATATATATATATAATATAAATTTTATCAAAAAACCAAACATACTCACATTTTTAAACAAATATACTCATGCTGTAAAATTATCACAATGCCCTTACTTCTTTTCTTTTTTCCTCACGGGGAAGGGCCTCGTAATCAGCTGCATGCGGAGGAGCCGGATATGATATCACGAGCAGATCAAGAGCTTCTCGTCTGGGGTATTTTTGTTTGTATAATTACATAATTACTCTCGTGCGCATATATGCAAGTGTAGGCTCGGGTTTTATTGTGAGACTTACCACTTACTTTTTCTTAATTTCATTAAAGTTGATGAGATTAAGTGGCATAAATTTGATTACATTAAGTAGCAGAGGTGAGGGTTGAACCCTCCACCAAGCCGCATCACGCCATCATGTGTTACCGTTAGGGTAAGTCCATGACACTTAATTTTTTTAAATTTGAGTACTGTGACAAATCCTAGAAATTGGGTGAGCTGTAGACATATGTATGTACATGTACGTGCAACTTTAGTTTTACATCACGTTCTACCATTTGCAAACGCGGTATGCTTTTTAGGGTGTTACCCCTGTGAACGGGGCCCACAGTGATCATAAAATTATTATCATGTGACTTATCGTCAGTTATTTTACCGTAGTACAAAAGTTATCGTAATTAAAGTCTTCAATGAGACGCAATTACTTAAAAATATATCTAAGTAGAAATTTAAAAATGCTTAGATTTATTCACTAATATATTAGGATGTAGTACAATAATTATTGTAATTAAAGTCTTCAATGAGCCACATTTGCCTTTTTTTTTATTAGGGTATTTTACATTACATTCAATATATCTTACAATCAAATTCTGGGGTAATTCTTATAAGATTAAAATATATCTAAATAGAAATTTAAAATATGCTTAGATTTATTCACTAATGTATTAGAATGTAATAAAATTATTTTTTTATATAGGATTGATGATGGTTTAAATTTTGAAAAATATTACACTAAAGCTAATATTGAAATTAAATTATTTTATCATATTAATTTTATATTTATGGGCCCACATCCATATCAAATTTAATGATTTTAATTTTTTCAGCAGTTGTGCCATTTGCGGTTGACAACTCAACTAGGGTGTAGCTAACATGCATCGTAGTTAGAGTGTTACTAGCTAAAAACGAGGGCCATACTAATTAGAAGATTAAAGTCTCATCAGTCACTAGTGCTATTTGTTTTACCTTAGTATAAAAAATCATCTGAGCTCATCAGTCACTAGTACTATTTGTTTTACCGTAGTATAAAAAATCATGTGAGCTAGAGACTTAATTGGGCTTGCTTTAAATTTTACACATTTGGTTATAAATCGCGAAAAATGCTTTTATCCATGTTATTAGAACATAATAGTTTAGATAGTCATTTATATGACCAATGATCTTTTACGATTCGGATTTCCGACCGGTCAAAAAAAATATATTTTTTTTTGTTTTTTTTGAAAATTTTTTTTATAAACATGTTAATCTAGTTATATTTAATCTATAAACCAAGTTTTAACATTTTTGAATATTTGTATATATTTATTTTGAATTTTTAAAAACAGGGGTATTTAAGTCATTATAAAAATAAAAATATATATTTTTTGACCGGTCGGAAATCACCGGATTTTCGACCGGTCGTAAAAGATCGTTCCTCCATTTATATTGTAGTGATGATATTTTAGAAAATTAAGACATTAAAAATACAATTTTAAAATTAATATATAAATCAAACCATTTTTATTACATTTATTTCGCACCAATTTCAAATAGTACCTGCATGCAATTTAAATAAAGCCTAGTGTGCTACTAATGAAAACTCCATCTGAAGCCAACATGAAGTTCATTAAGTTCTAGCAAATTGCTCACAGTATTTGCTATATTTACAAAGATACCTATTCAAGTCGAGTTGGATTGTACCATAATTATGTTACTGCAAAATGAGGCCTACATGTAGTATAATCTAATAATACTTTATTTAATCATTTACTCAAATACAAATTATATTTCAACTTATCAAAAAAATTATATTTTAGACAATTTAATTTGAAAATATAAGTTTAAAATTGATATATAAATCAAAAACTATTTTATTTCGTCGATTTTATGCTATTTTCATAATATACATTCATTTTGGATAAAAATTTATATATCATTATGAATAGATAATTTTAAATGCAATTTGTGGTTTAGGTGTTAATTTTAACGCTGAATTAGGATCCTTTGTAGTGAAATACACCGCAATTGTGGTGTAGTTCCAAGTAAACTTAAATTATTTCTATATATCCTAATGATTCTTTGGGTCAACAATATTTTTTTTATAAAAAATTTACCTTCTAAAATTTGCTATTTTTCAAATTTGAACATCCATGCCTAACTTTTTATTTTCAAAAATCAAAATAAGATATTAAACAAATTCAAAAAATTACCAATTTCATGCGGTGAAATATCAACTGAAACCCTCACCTATATAAAAAAATTTTTAAATAAAAATATTTTTATGGTCTCTAGTATTGCTATCAAAATTCTATATAAATATGTGGGCTCCCCTTCTATATAATCGGATTGCGTAAAAGTGACTGTATACAACCCCAATCCATTTCTTCGAAGTCAATGATTGATGTAAAATTTAATTTAGTTATTGTATTTAACTTCATTTATTTTTCTAGGATATCAAGTTTCATCAAAATCAAATATGTGCATGGGCCACATTTGTTCAAAAATAGGTATACTCATGTGCAAATTAAGAAAAATATTTAGATCTATTTACATATATATTAAAATATGATAATACTTATAGAATCATTTATCTATGTAGTAGTGATATTTTAGATGACTTATTTGTATTCAATTATTTTAATATGTTGATTTTGCACATTTATATATAGATGAGACTCATATACATTGATACTAAACAAATGAAATGTATAGTAGATGCAATAGATTTTTTTTATTAACTACAAGATATTAAAAATGAAAAGGGTTACGTAAAAAGGAAATTCGTAGAGGGATTCTCATATATATAGATATCTATACAAGATATGATCTTACACATTTACATATATCACAACTTATAATATATTCAACTTAAAAGAACATTACATGCACTTAAATATATTAACACTTTATATAATTATTTATCCATGTATAAATTATGTCTTCGATAGTTTCATGTTCAGAAACGACTTTAAAATTTCTATTTGCATCAATTATTTTATTATGTTAATTTTATACATTTTTAGATGGGGCTATACACATATCCAATTTAGATTAAAATTGGTGTACTAATAAATAAATAATTATAAATAAAATTAGCAAACTAGATTATAATTTTATGATTGCGTAAGGCCTATTTTGGGCTAAATGTACCATGATTTACAATACATGTAAGTGTACATAATCAAAACCCTATAGAGAGACAAAGGCCAATTGGGTAGTGTTTGGTTGGGAACTTTGATGAGCTACCAAGCAACTCACCCGGGTTCAAACAATGGTGGGAGCTTTTGTGTCCCAATTTATGAGGTGGAAGCTTATGTCTCCCTAGTTAAAAAGTAGGAGCATGTTGACTCCATCTTGAAAGTTATAAAAATATCTTAGAGCTTGATTGTAATATAAATTGATATGGATATAAATATACCAATAAAAAGATATGTAGAGAGAGAAAAAAGATACGAAAATATATAAATGTGAAAAATTTAGATTTAAGATTTAAACAGATAGAAATAAAAAATGGTACTGAAAATAGTTCTCCAAGGGATCCTAATATCTTTGAGTGAATATAAATTATCTTCACAAACTTAAGAGGTCTATATCTAATTCAGTCATTTATTCTCCATACAAAAATTATTAACAGATACACCTTTTTAAATAATTTGAATAAGGTTTGTATCTTTCACGAAGTACAAATGGGTTTGATATATATCTTATTCGAATGAAACATGGCATAATAATAAAATAAATAATTTTAAATACAATAAGCAGATTCAATTTTAATTTTATGATCATTGTGGTGCTAATTTGCAATCAACTATACCTAAACATTTATTGTACATATGTTTTGATGTTATTAATTTCATGGGCATGCTCATCTTTTAATCATAATTATACAATTCTTTTTATTATTGGTTGTAATCTCACCACGAGTGCGCGGGTCGTAGATTGTAGTATATAAATTATCGATCCACAGGTAATTTAGGACTATAAACTTTGTTTTTAAATGCTTTTGTGTTGGATATGAAGATAATATAGTAAATAAAATGAAATAAAAAATTAGAAAAGTGGGTAGAGAAAATAAAATTGAAAACTAGAATGAGTAGTAGAAAATAAGGATGCAAGCACCTAGGGTCTAGGATTTCACAAGCGTCTTTTATAACAAATAGTAGTATAATTATCTAATCTGGATATTATTTCGCAAAGCTTCGAGTATGTGAGTGCATAGAAATATCAATTAGCTAGTTCAGAAAAGATAAAAACAAATAAGAATAAGAGATGGAAAAGAAAGAAAAAATAGATAAAAAGAAGAGGCAGAAAGTAGAAAGAGAAAAAGAATAAAACACAATAGAGAAAGAAAAAAGCAAAGCAAGTATCTAAATATAGAATTTAAAGTAATGCCGGATTCCTCGACAATGGCGCCAAAATACTCGTTCGCAATCTCAACGCAAGTGCACAGGTCGTAGATTGTAGTATATAAATTATCGATTTATAAAGAATTCAAGACTACAAACTTTATTTTTAAACGCTTCGTGTCGGATATGAAGAGAATATAGTAAGCAAAATGGAATAAAAAAATTAGAAAAGTGGGCAGAGAAATAAAATTGAAAACTAGAACGAGTAGTAGAAAATAAGGATGCAAGTACCTAGAGTCTAGGATTTTATATGCAACTTTTGCGATGGGTAGTGGTATAATCATTTAATTCGGATATTGTTTATGAAAGGACAACAAATCTTAATTTATTTTTGCACCTTTTCTCGAAACCTACAAGGCATACCTAATTTTCCTAACCACCTATTCTCATAGGATTAAGTTAATTAGAATCCATTAAGTTCAGTGGCTTGTTCGTGAAATTTCTTAAGGTCTTAGATTTTCATATTTAATATCTTGATTATTGTATATTCGATTTTCGCCTCTCGGTTCTATCACCTAATATATGAAATCATGCCAAAGTGCGGGCCCATGTACAAAGCAAGCATTAAAATCATAAGATATCAAATTGAGAACATTATTCATCATAAATAAATTAAAATCACACACCACCTACATCGTACCCATGCTAGATCCTAACCTTAGATTTAGGGCTTAGCGTATTTAAGTTCACGATAAAATTAAAATTCAAACCCATCTTAAACATTACAATTGAAATTAAAATGGAAAGAGATAGAAAATCTTATTAGTTGGAAGCCCCGATGGTATGTCGGCTGCTCCACATAACTCACCACTTTGCGTCTTCCTTCGTGCTCTACGCCTTCTCTTGCTCTCCGAACCTCAACCCAAGCTTCTAGGACATTTTCAGATGCCTTAGATAGTCTTCACAAGTGTTTATATAGAGGCGAAGAGTGCAAATGAATAGTGATGTGAATACTATGCATGAATAGTGCACAAATAATGTCCGTATGAACAGTTGTGCATGAACAGTAACGGACATGAACAGTTGCACGCGTGAACAATAATTGTGTATGAATAGTTTCTTGCTTGAAACACAGTTTTGGTTCAGATTTGAGTCTTTAATTTGCAATTTACTTTTACTTTGATCGAAGTTTATCAATTTGTCCATATTGTATACTTAAATTGCACGTATTTCTCATGTTTTACAAAAATTAGTCAATCATAGATGTTTTATGCTTTGTAGAGCTAAATCAATCAAAATATGATTTAAAATATCTTTAACACTCAAATTTTTCTCAATTAATAATCAAAATTCATAATATAAATGTAACTCAACGAATGCCCCTACACTTGAACCTTTGCTTGTCCTCAAGCAAATATGAAATAATCAAATCACAGAATTTCAAAAATTGGCCTTTCAAGAACTTCAAGAAAGACTAAATGTAAATTATCATCAAAACTAGTGAGGATGTTCAATAAAAGATTTTGAAGCAGAGCACTTGTCAAAATCTCAATAAAAAATCCCTTTTCATTAGATTAATATTGTACACTCTGTTACCGTTTCTGCTTTCAATCATTAAGAGTTCAAAACTCCCATATTATAAAATCCTAATGATCAAATATCCTCCCCTTTTATCTAATTATTCAATATATACATTCAAAAATTCAAGTAATGATAGTGATGTTTGAAAAAATATCAGTCAAATGACCTCATATACATCTCATCAACATCTCGCATCCAAATTTCCTCTACCAACTCAATCAATCCATTCATGGATCATATGGACTTAATGAAACAATGATTAGGTTTAGCATAAGAAATAAAATATCAAAAATTGAACTGTCTCCATATTAATTTGAGCCTCATCTTGCAACAGGAAATAATATTTCCGCCATACTTAGTGCTTTCATTCTCTTTCAAACCCGTTCTTACCCTTGGTTTAACATGAATTTTTTTTAAAACCAAGTTTGACAATAATTTCCCTCACTGTATTTCAGGATATCTAGGAAACTCTTTGTTTTTATAAATAACTCCCTTGACCACATTTCAAGATATCTAGTAAGTTATTTTTATTATTTGCACAAGCCAGGAGGTCAAATCTTATTCCTATTATTTTGAGGTTTAGAAAAAAATTTAAATCCAGACTCAATAGGAGTAAATGAGTGTTATGCTCTCAAAGATAGGCTCTAAGGAAAAAAATGCCTTAATCATGTCCATAAACAAGTCAAATTGAGTTTTAGCTTTGGAAATTCTTCAACAAAAATAAGATATATATATATATATATATGAAAAAAACTACCTTTTTTAACAACCAATTGTGTTTATAAAAAATAACCTTTGATAAATTAAAAAGGATTGATCCAATTTTAAAAGAAAATAGAATTAGTATCTCAGTACGTGATGCCCAGACCCAAGTAGGATCTTTATATGTAAATTAGGCATGTAAATGTGATTTATATATGATTTAATTGATTGATTGATTTTAATGCAATTGATTCAGAAAGGTGGTTAAATTAATCACCATAACTCAATGTGGGTTGATGTGAATAAAGAGACCCAATGAAGGTTAGGAAATGTGGATATTCTATGAATAACTATCTCATATATTATAATTTAATTAATGAAAATTATGATGATAATTATGGAATCGAGGTAATAAATGTTAGAAAGTTCATAACTTAACGCCTATAAGGTGAAATGAGGTAAAATTTGAAAGGTAAGAATATGTTGATGTGCCCAACCTTATGAATGAATTAGATTATGAAAATTATGATGTAATTATGGTGATAATTATTTAATTTTATCTAAATCCAAAAGATAAATTCAAATGGTCATAACTTATGCTAGAAAGGTCATTTTGAGATGAAATTTTTCATGAATGGTTAAAACGATATGATGAATCTTATGGATGGGCTTGATTAAGCTAATTATTATAAGAAATGTTGAATCACAAAAGAAAAAATCTTTTGACTTTTTCTCTCAAAAAGTGGTCTTGCATTTAATGGAAAAGTAAATGGTTTAATGAGGCAATTAAGGGGTCATTTGAGGTGGCATGGGAAGGGATTTCTAGAGCATTTTTATAACTCCAAAAAAATTCACAAAAATGCATGAAAGAGAGCTGGATTGCAGGGATGTTTAATGCTTGATAATTTGGCCATATTTTTTGTGCCCATAAAATCCAAAAGGAGGCTACCCTAGGAGGGGACGTCCAAGGCTATGTGGGGTAGATTTTGTAATTTTTTAATGCTAAAATTTGCATTAAATGGGCTACATGACTAGGGATGTTAATGACATGGATTTGGGCAGCTTTTTGTTGGCACAAAATGCCAAAACATGGGCCACATGGGGATTTGATCTAGTGGACAGCAAGATGGGTAGATTTGAGTAAATTTTTTATGTTTAAAAAATCTATAAAAATGCAATTTACTTGGGTGAAAATGTGATAACACATTTATGGGATTAGTATCCATTAATTACCTTCAAAACGAGGTGGAAAATGGTGAGCTAAAAATCAGCAATATAAAAGGGAATTAAAGGGGTAGCTTGGACATTACATGGTGGACAAATTGGAGAGAAAAAAGGGGGGACCAGCAGCAAGGGACATCCCAAGCACGGAAGGAAAGAAGGAAAAAGAGAAGAAAAAAGAGGAAAAGAGGAGAAGAATTAAAAGGAATCAAGCTACAAGAAGTTGTAGTGTCAATGTGAGCAATGAGAAAAATAAATGATAAATGATGAATGGGAAGCAATGAGCTTCCATATATTGAGTAAATAAAAGGTTATGATAGGTTGGGATGTTTACCTTAAATAAGGATATTAAAAATGGAATGAATGAATGAGGCAATGAATAAGTTATGATGTTATGTATGAATACCCAACTTGAAATACAAGTGGGTCATGTAAGTTAATGGAAAGCATGTGTGTTGGAAAATTAAATTATGTGCAAGCATATGTGGTTAATGTATGAATGCAACATCATTCTTACGTATAGAGGCAAGAGCAAAGAAAAGGTTAATAGGGCAAGTTGAAGTATTCAGGTAAGCAAGAAGTTTTCTAAAATTTGCTTTCTTAAAGCTATGACAAATGATTGCCAACTTTACACAAATGCTTTGAATTATTTAGCAAATGAATATTTAAATTGTTTCTAAGATTGTTTAAGGATGACCATTCCTTTATTTCAACATGTTGTTGAAAAGCTATTTTAACTAAGACATAAGGTCTGTTTAATGATTTTTCAATTGCTGTTGAGAAATTCTGATTCAAATGCTATACATCAAAATCATGTTGGCATGTTTAGATCATGTTCATGATCATGTTTATGACAAGGTTCATAGTACACAAGGTACTAAGTCTACTTTAAAGGTTAAGCGGACCAATTGTCCCCATTTAGTGTGACCGAGTTGTTAAGATAGGCCAATGGCCAGTGGCGCCCTCCTTGAGATGGGAGAAGAAGGAAGGATGGTTGTCTAGCTAGCATACCATCTCATGACGTTCACGTTTTGTGAAAATAATACATTGCATTATTCATGATATATCCGTGATGGGTAAGATAATTCATGTTTTCATGATATACCCACGAGTGGGTATGATGTTGGTTTTCAAGATATGTATTTAAATGCAAACTTTGCCTACAAAATGAATTTCCTGAAAACTATATAGCTTTCTTACTAAGTTGTACTTACGATTTGTTTTCCAAACCTTAAGACAGGTGCAAGGACGGACACGATGAAGGAGCACAGGTTAAATGAAAATCAATAATTCTATGAATTCTTATGCATGTTTTTATGTACGGAAAGATATATGATGAATTTTATGATTGCTACTTGATGCAAATTATGAGATTACACTGTGGTGTACGTTGAATTGATGAAATTTTTTATGAGCAAATGATAAAATGTATGTTATGTTATAGCATAATGCTATAGAATTCATGATTTGTCATGGATGTATCAGGACTTGATGATGGCCTAGTTAGTCTAATTGTTGTAAAATTGAATATGAATGATGAGATAAACTCCTATGGAGTAAATTATAAATGGATAATTATGAAATGAACCTGTCGTGTGACAGGACAACAATTCTGATCACATTTACCAATCAATAACGATCTTGAATTAAGTCTCCTGATGTGATGCTTGGTTTGGGGCATCACACAGTATATCAATTTCATCAAGTGATTTAAAAGTATCAAAATTCTAAAATAAAAGAAATTAAAAAAACTAAAACTAAAACTCCCTAGAAAGAAAAAGGAAAAGTTCTGGTTACCTTCCAAAAATGCTTGGTTTAAAGTTATCAGCCCGACTACTGTTTGATCATCTTATGTTAACCAAATCCCACATTCTCATTTCCTTGATTCTTTTTCTTGCCTCTAGATTTTCTCGTTGTTCTTTGAATTGACCTTTATATTTGCTTGAGAACTTTTTCTATCAATGAACAACTACAATAGAGTTAAAAGAATGACAAGAAGGAGAACGAATTGTTATCAGTTTGTCAGCTTTTCTCTTTTGTTCATTAGATTTATGTTGTTTTGATCTCTCACCTTCAAATGTTGCCATAGATTTAGCAACTTGTTGATTTAAGTCTTCCATAGCTTCTCCTTTACTTATGTACATTGACGTTAGGTTGCTTAAAGTTTCTTTGTTCGTTGACTCATTGACCATGTTAACCCGTAAATAAGAATAATTGAGAGAGAGGTTTTTCATGACTGAGAAGAGGTTGAATTTTACTTTTTCATCTCTAACTATCAGAGAAAGTTGACTATTCTTGCTGTCTATGATGGCTCCAATAGTGGCTAGGAAAGGTCATCTAAGAATGATTGGAATTTGGCAGTCCTTCTCCATGTCGAGGACTACAAAGTTGACTAGGATGAACAGCTTGCCGACTTTCAAGGGAACGTCTTTAAGAATGCTAACTGGAAATTTGATTGATCGATCAACTAGTTGAAGAGATATAGAAGTTGATTTTGGATCGCCCATTTTTAGTTTTTTTTATAAATGGAGAGAAGGATTAGACTTACACTGGCTCCGAGATCACATAGTGCCTTACTAATTTGGACATTCTGAAGAGCACAAGGACTAAAGAAGCTCCCAGGATCCTTTAGCTTTTCAGGTAGCTTTTTTTGGAAGATGGTGCTGCACGTCTTAGTGAGTGCAATGGTTCCATATTCCTCAAGCTTTCTTTCGTTGGATAGCATTCCTTTAGGAATTTTGTATAAGTTGGCATATGAGAGTTCATATTAATAAATGACAAGCTGATTGATAGGTTCCTGAGTGTTGAAATAAATTTCTTGAACTTCTTTTGAAGTTTTACATGTCTTTGCCTTTGAGGGAAGGGAAGAGGAGGTTGATAAGGAGGTGGTAGGACGTATGGCTTCTCCACCATTGGCTCATGATGTGTCTCCTCTTCTTGCTCTTGTACTTGTTTGGTATTCTTTTTAATATCATCTTGAGACGGTTGAGGTGGGTTGAGCTGCTTTCCACTCCGCAAGGTAACCGTTTGCACTTATTTCTAGAGTTTACTTCAGGCTAGCTAGGGAGTTTGCCTTGTTCTCTATGGGATGATGCAGCGGCTTGTTTGGCATTTTGGTTTTGAAGCAAATTAATGTGGGTTTGCATTTGGTCCAATCTTTCAAATAATTAATCAATCAAGGGATTAGATGATTGGTTGAAGGCGAGGCAGGTAAAGCAGGTTAAGTTTGATATGATGGTGGGTTGAAAGGTTTTCAGAGGAAACTAGGTAGTTTATTGTTTTGAGCATAGTTTTGGGTATTTGACTGATTTGCAAAAAAAAAGAAATTAGGATGGTTTCTCCATCTAAGGTTATAAGTATTTGAGTAAGGGTTACCATAAGTGTGAGTATCATACTGGTTGTTGATTGCGAAACTACACTTAGATGTGTAGTGTGAAGCTCCAAAGATCTCACATGAAATTTATCGAGAAGAAAATGCACTTTGGTTTATGGGTTCTTGCTTCTTTAATTGCAAAAGTTGATCAAGTTTAGAAAGAAGAGAATTTATGGATTCGATATCATATACATTACCTCGCCGAGAGGGTCCTCGGATGTCACCGCAATGAGAATTATAAAGAGCCAAGTTGTCAAGAAGTTAGAGAGCCTCATCGTCAGTGAGTCGCATGAATCAGCTACCAACGGCTAAATTGATGGTGCTTCGAGTAGGTTGGTTGAGTCCATAGAAAAAGTTTTTAATAATATCACCCTGCAAGATGCCATGATGAGGACACTTGCAGTACGGATCTTTCATTCTCTCCCATACACCATAGAGAGTTTCATCATCTTTTTGGACAAACTAATTGATTTCGTCCATGATTTTCTAGGTTCTAGTGGGTGGAAAGAATTTCTTTAGGAAGGTAGTAGAAAGCTCATCCTATATATTGAAGGTGTCGGGTGGTATAGAATAGAACCACTCGCTTGCCCTGTCGCAAAGAGAAAATGAGAAAAGCTGAAGACGGATTACCTTACGTGAGATATTTTATACCTTGATTGTGTTGCACAGCTGCAAGAGCCTAGTGACGTGTACAGTCGGGTAGGTAGTCCTGCAAATTGGTCTTATTGAACCATCTAGATAAGCCTGGGATTGAGTTCAAAGTTTCTTGCGGTAATTTCTAGTTCTATTATGCATGGTCGAAATCGTCAAGGGTTCGGGCAGTTCTAATTGCTAAGAGTTACCCTTCTTGGAAGAGCGTTGTTCTCAGCCTGGCCTTCCTCCTACTCTTGATGCGGTGGGTTTGGATTGTTGCATTTTGCCATGGTATCTTAAGAAGAATGTTGTTGCTTGTACTGCAAACTCTTTTTCTAAAAGAACGTTCAATCTCAGGGTCAACAACAAAGAGTTTTTAGCTATTTTTTTTACAAAGCTTCGAGTATATGGGTGCATATAAAGATTAACGAGCTAGTTCAGAAAAGATAAAAACAAATAAGAACGAGAGATGGAAAAGAAAGAAAAAAATTGATAAAGACAAGAGAAAGAAAGTAGAAGGAGAAAAAGAATAAAAAACAATAGAGAAAGAAAAGAACAAAGAAAGTATTTAAAAATAAATTTAAAGTAATGCTGAATTCCCAGCAACGGCGCCAAAATAGTTGTTCACAATCTTAACACAAGTGCATAGGTCGTAGATTGTAGTATATAAATTATCGATTCACAAAGAATTCAGGACTATAAATTTTTCTTTTAAACACTTTCGTGTCAAATATGAAGAGAATAAATGAATAAAATGGAATAAAAAATTAGAAAAGTGCGCAGAGGAAATAAATTTGAAAATTAGAACAAGTAGTAGAAAATAAGGATGCGAGTACCTAGGGTCTAGGATTTCACATGCGACTTTTGCAACGGGTAGTGATATAATTATTTAATCTAGATATTGTTTGTTAAAGAAGAACAAACTCTAATTTATCCTTGCACATTCTCTTGAAACTAGAAGGCATACCCTAATTTTCTTAACCACCTATTCTCATGGGATTAAGTTAATTAGAATCCATTAAGTTCTATGGCTTGTTCAAAAAATTCCTCAAGGTCATCATGCCTATTCTCATGGTCTTAGATTTATAGGTTTAATATCTTGATTATCGTATATTAGATTTTCACCTCTCGATTCCATCACCTAATATATGGAATCATACCAATGTATGGGCCCATGTACAAAGTAAGCATTAAAATCATAAGATATTAAATTGAGAATATTATTCATCATAAATAAATTAAAACCACACACCACGCTACATTGTACGCACGCTAGATCCTAAACCCTAGATTCAGGGCTTAGCCGAGCATATTTAAGTCAATAATAAAATTAAAATTCAAACCCATTTTAAACAATGCAATTAAAATTTAAAAGGGAAAGAGATAGAAAAGCTTATTAGTTGGAAACCCTGATGGTGTGTTAGCCACTCCACCCAACTTGCCGCTCTCCGGACCTTAAGCCAAGCTTTCAGGACATTTTTAGATGCCTTAGATAGTCCCCACAAGTGTTTATATAGAGGTGAATAGTGTGCATGGACAGTCATGTGAATACTGCGCATGAATAGTGTGCAAATAGTGTTCATGTGAACAATTGCGCACGAACAATCAACACATGAACAGTTACGTGCATGAACAATAACTGCATATGAATAGTGCCTTGCTTGAAACACAGTTTTGGTTCAAATTTAAGTCTTGAATTTACAATTTACTCTCGCTTTCATCGAAGCTTATCAATTTGTCCATCTTGTATACTAAAATTGCACTATTCCTCCTATTTTACACAAATCAGTTAATCGTGAGTGTTTTATGCTTTGTAAAGCCAAATCAATCAAAATATGATTTAAAGTATCTTAAACACTCAAATTATTCTAATTAATAATTGAAATTCATAATATAAATGTGACTCAACAATTATTCGAGTTTAAGAAGTTTCTAAGAACCCATGGTCATCACTTTGTGTGCAATGCGAGTAAGATATCAACCGATTAACTTAGAACCAACCTCTTTTTTTATCGGGAGTCAAACCTCTTTTATTGGGACACATTTATAACATTTACATATTTTCTACTCATAATATAATCAGTTTGATAGAATATTTAAAATCCACAATATAACTTGTTCAGTAGAAATTTTAGAAATGAGTCTTCATTAGCATCTACTTAACCAGTTTACATAAAAATGACTTATTTAACTCGTTCATTTTTTATAATTTTATGATTGGTAGGAAATTTAGTCTATTCAATGTTTATATATGTGTGTGGGATTATTTGTTTAGCGATGTGATTAAATTAAATAGAAATGGTTTCATGAACCCATTATATTTTTTTACATTGATTATTGTTTAAAAATTCAGTTATACATTATATTTAATATTATTTGTTTAATTAGGAGACTAAGGGCTCATTTGGTAATCTTCACAAGTAGGAAACCATATGTGCGCCCCCAACCTCAGCTGTTACATCCTGAGCACTACTCCAAGATCTTATCAATTAGTAAATGTGAATCAGGATTGTTGCCCTGATCACGCAGTGAATTCTTAATTGGATCTCATCCAAATTTCTTTCATTTTATTCCTTTTCTTTCATTATTTCATTTCTTTACATTTTACCTTATTCATAACATCTCAACTTGCTCTCTTATATTAAAGGTCCTCTTGACTTGATCATGACATTTTTATTTCATGTCAATAATAAGTATCCATCCATTTTTAGCATACAAGCACTTACCATTTAACTCATTTCTTATCTCAATCATGTCATAATTATACAAGGTGTTTGTAGCATATCTTATTAGGGCATTTGTTCATGCTTCAACATACAAAGGATTACAAACCTTTAAAAATTCTTTTTTCCTTTTCTTCGCAAGATCATGTCTTTCATCACTTGAATTTCTCTGTACCAGTCTAAGGTTGGAAAAATAAAACATGAGTCAAAACTCAATAAGTAAGCATTTTTCATTCTCATTTAAATGCATTTCTCTCCATTTGGTAGGAGACACTTATGAAGTGATCAACTATCAATAGAATAGAAATCTTTTCATAAACCATTCACAAACTAGTCATGCAAACCATTCGTGTAAGCCATTTTAATCCCATTTTTTTGGCATTTCATAAAGATTAGATGTGCCAATGCATCATTTTCGTTCATGATATAATCTTTTGTATGAGGGTACGCTAGCTTGGGGAACATTCTTTCATAGCATGATCTTTTCCATCCATGGCACTAGACTTTCCGACTTGGCTCCGTCAAGGGGGACATCCGATCCTCTTACTGCCTCGACTAGCCTACTTGATTTTCATTCCATGCATGACTTTTAGTCACCCCGACATTATATACCTCTTATACTTGGTAACTTGTCATTCTCATGCAGAGAATTATTTGCACCATCCTTATGAACATTGTTTTAATGAAACATTATTTAAATCCATGCTAGCATGCCATTTCCAAATAGAGAATAATTTATTTAATCATTTCAATAAGAGCAGTAATCAAATCGCAATTAGGAGATGAAGGGATGACCACCCTTAAATAACTTTAGAAATATTCAAGTAAAGCAGTTTACAAGAACTTTCCTTTTAATAGTGTTACTTGCTTACCTGTGGCGATCCTTTTTGCGCATTCTATCCTTTCCTTCACTTTTCCTAGACAAGCACACATGATTACGTTATACATTTTCATCATATGTTGTGGTTGTGTGCCTTGTTTTTTTTAATTCACGTATATGTGTAATATAGTTTTTAATCACATATGGTCCATAACAAATTAATTTTAAATCGTTCTTTGTTTGACATTAACACTTATATTTTCCACTAACCTCATACCCATATAAATCCTCTTTGGAAACGGACATTTTTATACCCAAAATATTTTTCCATATAGATCCTTTTTCGTAATCCCCATTTTGGGGATTGTTTATAGCAAACAAAACATATACCCGTAATCCTTTTTTGTGAAAGCATTTGCATAGAAACATTTCATCTCATACTAGATATTTACACTTTTTTGTGTAAAACACTTTTTTTAGGGTAACCTTTTTGTATAGGCTCATAAAATCTTTTTTAGGATAATTTTTTGTATAAATGCTTTTATATTTCGGCCTCTGGATCTTTCAAAAGCAAAACATATGCAAATGTATTTCTCCCTATCCACTAGTAACACTTAGCAAGTGATCATTTTACCTTTTGGAAGAGAATCCATCATATAACAACATGCTAGCCAAGCGACTATTCCTTAAACCTTCTCCCATCGCAAGAAGGGTGCCGCTGGACTCCTACCATCCCTTAGTGACTTGGCCATATGTAGAGTGGGCCCCGGTCTATCTTCGATCATCCCTATAACTGGCCAATTCATTGTTCTGATGCACTATACATCATCATCATAAATGTCCATAGGCTAGCATAATCTCATAAAACATCACAGACCGCAATCTGTGTCCTTATAAACCATCTTGAAAAACATCACAGATCGCAGTCCGAGTCCTGAAAAAGCAGGCGCACCCAGTTTAACATATTTGAAAGTTAATTTTAGGATGAACACCCTTAAATACTTTTAGAAAAGTTTTAGGTAAAACATTTTGATAAACGTTTGAAATGTTTGAGAAAATAATCTTTTCTAAAAATGCTGCTTGTAATAAATTTTAAAATTATCATGATAAAGAAACTTCAAAGCTTTTTAATTTTCAAAAATAAACATCGTATTTCACTAACATTTTCTTAGTTTCCATTTCGGGGCTTTTTGCTCGTAGAGGTTATGCAATTGTATCATTCCCTTTTAGTCAACCTGGTGTTATATCCTTGTTCCACATATCACTCTTGTGATTTTTATGTAGAGAGAGGCTTGCATAGCTGTTTGTATGATATTTTAGCAACTCGAAATCAATTTATTTTATGAAATCTACTTATTGGATTGGTCATCCTTAAATCCCTTTTAAACAACATTCATATAAATATTTTAAAGACATTTTCAAAATATTTCTATATTTGAAGGAAATTAAAACTTTTCTAATATCATTTCAAATCGATGGACCATGTCCAAATCATCATTTATGTTTAAGTGTCATAGCATGAAAAAATCAATCTTTTTCCATAAATCAAATTCTTTTTTCTTTTTCTTTCGTAAACATAGTTGTTTTTCACAAAATCCTATGGGAATAACGTCAAAACTTGTTTGCAAATATTACTTTACGAAAAGGTCCAAACTCCCTTTTTCTTTATAAAATTCTTTTAAAAATAGCATCATGAAGAACTTGCTTATTTGTAAGAAAATTCTTAAAACCATCAACATAAAACATTCTCAATCTTTACAACACTTGTAATAAAATAATTATTTTAAAAAGTGTTGCTTGCTTATAATGAAGTAATCCTTGAGGCCTTTTATTAAAGCCATCCATATATCTCAAATAACATAGGCATATATATATACCATACGGTTTTCAACTTGCATTTAATTCTAAGCAAGTTAACTTTAAATACTTTTCTCTATTAACACATCACATCTTTTAACATCCATATATATATCTTCATATCTATATAACCTTCATGGCTAGTCAATCTTCTCATTCAACCCTAAGTCTAGGGTTTTCAATCTTTTACATTTGTTGTAGTTGGTCAACTTGTAGCAAGTACCGTTTACCCCTCTTAGTAACCATTAATATTTACTTTTCTCAATGGTTACATATACACATGTTTACCTTTGTAAACATAGTAAATATTCATTTATTCTATTAATTAACCAAGTCTAAGGTATTCAATCACTTTAACTTTCAAGAGACTTGCTTATGCTCAATTCTGTTGAATTTACATTTACCTTTTTGACAATCACATACATATACAACTTAATGATTGTTCATTGCTCCATTCAATTCCTACGTTTAGAGTTCTAAACTTTTGAAATCATTCAAGTGGCTTATTTTCACTCTTTAACAAGTTAGTTCACTTGTGCCCATTCTTTTCATTTTGATAACCTTATTTAGGGTAAACATTCCAACATAATATCTCCTTTCATTTATTTAACATATGGAAGTTCATTATTTATCATTTATTTTTCTCATTTTTCACATTAGTGCTCACTTTAGGCACGTACCTAATAGTTTAGGCCTCACATATTAATCTCAAATTTTGAGAGTTCAAATCATTATCAAAACAGCACCTTGCTTGCCATTTTATCACATTTTCATTCACTTTTTCATTTTTGCAAATCATATTTAGGTATTTCTCATCTTGGTCATTCATACCTTTTATGTACACCCTTTTAGCTACACATTATTATGTGTTTTTTAATCTTTTTTTAAAACAGAAACTTGCCCTCTATTTTGACATAATCGAAACACGTAATTAGCACATAATTTAGGGTATTTTCATGAAATTATAATCCCTTAATCGTAGGCTTCCAAAACAGCAAAATTTCCATCACTTTTTCTCACATTCAACTTCCATTTTGACGTATGTTTCATAACAAATTTTTATCTTCTTAATTCCATCCTTTAATCATACTTTTTGTGTCCCATAATTAGGGTGATTTCACATATCTAGGGTCCATAATTTAGTTGTCCCAAAACAGCAACTTTTCATGCCCATTTTGGCCACCCTTTGGATGTCCACATCATGTGTCTCATAAAATCAGATTTTTGCTAATTTTTTCCAACTTTTTTGGATGTCTCATGTGTCCTAAATTTAGGGATTTTATCCTTTAATTCATCCATGTATCAATTGGTTTAATTCATACATCATAATTATCTCAAAAGAGTGAAATCTTGATTATATTGACAATCTTAGGTTTACCCTTTCTAGGGTTCTCAAATCATGCTCAAATCAACATATATAAATTATGGAATCATTAATCATAAACCAAACATGAAACATGCTTAAAACAGTGACATATTTCGCAATTTTAAGAAAATTCCAGCTAAGTATATGGGTTATAATCAACCCTAACATCATGTATATCTTCCTTGAACCCTTGAATTGAATCATTTCATTCATTCATCATTTAGTACCCTAATCAAGGGCTTCATAAATCATTATTTAGGGTTCAAAATAAATCAATTTATAAACCATTCATTGAGCTAGAAAACTTAAAATTTATTAAACCAAAACTTGGAACAATCACTTACTTAAAGTTGTTAGATTCGCTTTCTCTTTGCTCAAGCTTAGTTGCCCCTCTTCTTCCCTCATTTTCTCCTTCTTTTTCTTCTCTTTTTCTTCTCCTTTTTCCCCCTTGCTTGGATGTCCAACCTGCTACCCCCTTTGTTTGTCTTTTTTCTACTTTCTCTCTCTAACCAAGCCATGGAGGTCCCCAAGGGCTGCCCACTTTGAGGACTTTTTCCCTCACTTTGATGCCCTTTAAAAAATGACCAAGGGCTGCGCCCTTTGCCTCCTTATATAGGGTGGTAATTCAACCTTCGTTTGCACCATTTTAACCATGGTTAGATACAACTGTGTTGGTCCCGAATAAATGGCAAAACCCAAGAGGGGAGGGGTGAATTGGGTTCTTAAAAATTTCTTCGATAACTTAAAAACTTAACCCCTTATAAGTTCAATCCCCTTGAATGAAGAAACACAATGGAAAGCAAAGCAATATAGAGAGCAGAAATAAAAACAAGTAGAC
>JAXCLR010000063.1:23148211-23160634 GCA_035584095.1 Annona squamosa | reverse complement strand
ACTCAAGTTAGTCTTTGTTAATCATCAAAACTCAGTCTTTGATTAATTTGTTTTGTTTTGAAGCATTGTTTCCAACAATATTTTCTAAGCATAGAAATATGGAAAACATTATGTATTAAGGCTAGTGCTGGAGGTAAAGGTATTATATAGGCTAATTTTCTAATCTTCTCAAACACTTCAAATGGTCAATATACTTGGGATTCAACTTATCCATTTTCCCAAATCTTGTTACTCCCTTGAATTGTGTGACCTGTACGAACACATTCGCCAACTTGTATATTCAAATCCTTTCTTTTGCAATCTGTGTAACTCTTTTGCCGACTTTGGGCTGTGAGTATACACTAACAAATAACTTGTACTTTATCTGTCATTCGTTGAGACAAATTTGGGGCTAGCTTCTTTTCTCCAACTTCATCCCAGTTCAATGGCGTTCAACACCGCCGTCCATACAATGTTTCAAATGGAGTCATTTGAATACTAGCCTGATAGCTGTTATTGTATGCAAACTCAGCTATAGGTACATATTCATCCCAGAACCTCCAAACTCAAATGTACACATCCAGAGCATGTCCTTGATGATTTGATTTACTCGTTCTGTCTGTCCCTTTGTTTGAGGATGAAAAATTGTACTAAACTTGAGTTGGGTGCCTAAGGTTTCGTGCAAACTTTTCCAAAATCGAGATGTAAATATTGCGTCTCAATTGGAAACTATTGACTTAGGCACTCTGTGTAGTCTTATTATTTCTTTATAGTAGACTTTAGCCAATCATTCTATTATGTAGGTCCTCTTTATGAGTATAAAGTGAGCAACTTTAGACGACTGATCTACTATTACCCATATAGAGTCGTTTCCAGTCTGAGTCTTGGGTAATTCTTCGATGAAATCCATTGTAATATCATCACACTTCCATTCAGGAACTTTCAAAGATTGTAACTTTCCAAATATCCGTTAATGATCAGCTTTCACCTTTTGGCAAGTTAGGTACTTAGCTATGTATTTAGTGATCTCTCTTTTCATGTTATTCCACCAATATGCTTTCTTAAGATCCTGATACATCTTAGTGCTTCTCGGATGAATGAAAAATGGCGAAAAATATGCCTCTTTAAGTATTTGTTCCTTCAACTCAGTTGTATTAGGTATGCAAGGTGGCCTTTATACCGACACATATCTTGTTCATCGACAGCAAATTCAATCAATCTCTTTTTCTTCATCTTTTCCACATGTGTATATAGGTTTGTATTTTTTGCTGCGTAGTCCTGATCTGTTCAAATAATGAAGATTGTATGTACATTTGTGATAATCTTACTTGAACTCCAGGTGGACATACAATCCATTATACCCTCCCTCCTTCATGATAAGCTGCGTTATGCTAACATTTCTGCTCAATGCATCGGCTACCAAATTCGCCTTACCTGGATGGTATAGTATCTCCAAATTATAATCCTTTAACAACTCGAGTCATCTTCTTTGCCTCATGTTCAGTTCCTTTTGAATGAAAATATATTTAAGACTCTTATGATCTATATAGAATTCACATCTAGAACCATACAAGTAATGTTTTCATATTTTCAAGGCAAACACTACTGCTAGTAACTCTAAATCATGAGTGTGGTAGCTTACCTCATTGGGCTTCAACTATTGTAATGCATAAGCTATCACCTTTCCTCTCTGCATCAGCACACATCCCAATCCCTTTCTTGAAGTAGCGCTGTAAACCGCAAATTGCTCATTTCCTTCGAGTAGGGTAAGGATAGGTACTTTTACCAACCGTTGCTTCAACTCCTGAAAACTATGCTCGTATTCTTCAAACCATACATACTTGACTCCTTTACGAGTCAACCTCGTCAATGAGGCTGATAACTGTGAGAACTCTTGAACAAACCTTTTATAATAGCTTACCAATCCTAGAAAACTTCAGATTTCCATGACGGTCGTTGGTCTTTGCCATTTCAAAATTGCCTCAATCTTCTAAGGGTCGACCTGAACACCTTTTTCTGATATTACGTGTCCCAGAAATCCTACTTGCTTCAACCAGAATTCACATTTCTTTAACTTGGCATGCAATTTCTCTTTTCTCAACCTCTCCAAAACTCTTCGCAAATGAATTTCATGTTCTTTCTCTATTTTGGAGTAAATCAGGACATCGTCAGTAAATACAACCATGAATTGATCGAGATAGTCCCGAAATACCTTATTCATCATATCTATGAATGCAGCAAGGACATTAGTGAGCCCAAAAGACATCACTAAAAACTTATAATGTTCATACCTAGTTTGAAAAGCCTTCTTGTGAATATCAGTAGGACTTATTCTTAACTGATGATATCCTAACTGTAAATCAATTTTAGAGCAAGTTGTAGCTCATTGCAACTGATCGAATAAATCATCGATCCTGGGTAGTGGATATTTGTTCTTCACTGTGACTTTATTTAATTCTCTATAGTTAATACACTGTCTCAAACTTCCATCTTTTTTCCTTACAAACAATACTAGAGCTCCCCAAGGTGATACACTGGGTCTGATAAAACCTTTGTCTAGTAGTTCCTGTATTTGAGTTCTTAGTTCATTCATTTCAGCCGGTGTTATTCTGTATGGAGTCTTCAATATCGGTGTTGTACCCGGTATAATGTCTATAGTCAAATCCATCTCTTTTTGTGGAGATAATGTGGTTAGTTCTAACAATGAGAATTTGGTTTATTTCTACTTTGTGCCTTTCTCTATATTAACTAATACTAGATAAGCTTGACACCCTTGGCGGATCATCTTGACCGCTTTCATGGACGATATCAATATCGTCGAATTTTCAAGTCGTCTTAGCTTCCCAATTGCTATTTCTTTTTCTGGAGCTGCTTCAAATTATACCCTCTCATTCTTGCAATTAGTCATAGCTCCCCATTGACTTAACCAGTCCATACCCAATATTACGTCGAATTTGGTCATAGGCAATATGATCAAGTTGGCTTCTAAAATCAATGATCTTATCATAATTGGGCATGCTTTACATACTTGGCTAGAGCTAGCTAATCTATAAATAGGGGATTTTACGTGAATTATCTTATTGGTTTTCTCTACCAGTACTGCATAGGTGGCCACATATTGGCATGCTATGAATGAGTGACTAGCATCTGAATCAAACAAAGCTACTGTTGAATTTTCTAAAATGTAAACTATACTATTGGAAATATGTGGAAAATAAGCTAAGTCTATGTTTTGATGATTAACAAATCAATTTGAGTAAGTTTTGGTTACTAACATGTTTGTGAAAATGATTAAAGGTTATAAATTTGAAGAATATGAAGCATGACAAATTAAGTCGATTTCCAAGTCGACTCTGGCATTGACTTAGGCCAAGTCAATCCCCAAGTCGACTTCAGCATCGATTTCGAGGCGTCATTTCCTTCCAGAATTGAAATCGAGGAGCAGAGCTGCCGAAGTCGTAAACGAAGTCGACTCCGCATGCGACTTGGGTGGAGTTGCAGACCAAGTCGACTCCAGCATCGACTTCGAAACGACGTTTCCTTCCAGAGTTGAAATCGAGAACAGGGGCTGCCGAAGTCGCATCCTAAGTCGACTCTGCATGTGACTTGGGCGAAGTCACAGATCAAGTTGACTCCAATTTTGACTTCAAAACGGAAACATGCAGATCAAGATAAATGGTAGATTCAAGAGTTTCAAAAGAAGATGAAGGTAAAAGCTAACTCAAAGATTCAAGACTCAAGACATGAAGTCAAACGTGAGAATTATAAGGAGTCTTAAAGGAAGAATAATCAAACAATGAAGGAATTCAAGCAAGCAATGCATTCCAAGATTCAAGACTCAAGGACTCAAAGTTTGCAAATCATGAAACTAAAGAAAAACAAGCTAGAATGATAACACAGTGGTCCAAAGAGAAATAAATCAACGAAAAACAATAAAAGACATGAAGAAACTCAAGCAAGCAAAGCATTTAAAGAATTTCAAGCTCGTCAAGCAAGCCGCCGAGGTAAAGTCGCATCCGAAGTTGACTCCACCTGCGACTTGGGTCAAGTCGAGGACCAAGTCGACCCAGACTGGAACTTGAAGAAATTGCGAACTGGCGAAGTCGCACTCGAAGTCGACTCCATCTGCGACTTGGGTGAAGTCGCACTCGAAGTCGACTCCACCTGCGACTTGGGTTGTAACGATCGGAAAATTTTCGAACGTTGGCGCATTAAATGCGTGCTACCAACCTTCAAACGTTCGGATTCCATCTACAATTATAAAAGGTATTCAATATGAACGAGGAGGGTAGTTGAGAATCATTGAATGTGCATAACTCCTATCTTCAAGAGCTTTAAGTGATCAAGCCAACATTTAGAAAAAGAACTTTGCTTCTAAACTTACAAGAGTTGCTTGTTGAATCTCAAAGTCTGCACAACAAGTTCTTCTCTGCGCCAAAACTATCTCTATACAACAGTAACGTGTAGAACTTTTCTTTTATTCTTATTATTGTTTTGAACTTGATTTAGTTAGGGTAACTAAGATTAAGTGTAAGCAACGTAGTGTGTGATTGGAGCGGAACTCATTACCTACTTGTGCTGTGATTTGTTGATGCCCCCTAGAGCTAGAATCTAGAAGAGAGCAGTGACTCTAGTTGTATTTGTGAAATACATAGTGGAACTCAAGTCACAAGGGGTGTGAGCTTGGAAGAGTGGAGTAGGGAGGTTGTCCGAACTACTATAAAATCTTGTGTATTAATTTATATTTCTGCTCTCTACATTATATTGATTTTCATTTTGTTTCTTCATAAAGGGGACTAGATTAATCCGGGGTAAAGTCTCTATTTAAGTTGTAAAATTTTAAATACCCAATTCACCCATCCCCTCTTAGGTAATTGCCATTAACTCGGGACCAACACATACCTGTGACCACATTTTCTTCTTATTATTGTGACTCCGTCCAAGTCAAGGTATGCACTTGTACTGGGTTTGTAGAGGTTCCTTGTTTACTTGCTGCTTAGGGTATCTCGAGTTGTGCGGGTCTTCTACGTCCTTGTGACGTTTATGCTTTATTTGGACAGTTCAGAGCAATGTGTCCTACTTGGTCACAAACATAACATTGATGATCTTTACTTCACCCGCTCTACATTCCTTGGCTATATAACATGTTTGCCCACATTTATAACACTGATTTGAGCCTTTCAAGCACTCGCCCGTATGTCGCTTTTGACATTTTCTGCATAAAGGCGAGATTTCCTTTTTTGGGGTTCCTTTTCCTCTTCTCACATTTCCTTTTCTAGCCTTTTTTTCCTCGGTTCACCTTCCTTTGTACTAGGACTGAACATTTTTGACCCTAGTCTTAATTCCTGGGTTCTTAATGCCTCAACCTCTAATGCTCTTGCCCTCTCAAGACTTGAAGCATAATCCTTGATTAGCAGAGGGGCAAGGCTTTCCTTGATGTATGATCTCAGTGCCTGTTGGAACCTTTGCGCCTTATTTTTTGACACATTGGCGATCTAAGGCACAAACCTGACTAAGACATTAAATTTTATGGCGTATTCTGTGATAGACATCCTCCATTGGTAAAGTCTTTCAAATTCTATCACCTTTTGACTTTGTGATCTAACGGGAAAGTATTCCTTATTAAACTCCTCGACAAATGTCTGCTAAGACACCTCTTCTGGTCGCGGCATTGTGACGACCAATGTTTCTCACAATTCTTATGCATTTTAGTCAGCAAATGTGTGACACATAATACTTTCTGTCGATCATTATACGAAGATATTCTAAACAATTTCTTAATCTCCGTTATCCATTGTTCAGCTTGTACTGGGTCAGGTTCTCCTAAAAACTTTGGGGGTCGCTGGGCTAGGAATGCATTAATTGCTCTTCGATAAGCTTCCATTAATTGATTTTCATCTTCTTTTAGTGCTGTCGTGGGAGTTGGGTCAACCGTCGAAATGGGTCCATCTCTTTCAGTACTGCCTAGCTGGGTCTGCTGGGTCCTTTCCCATAAATCTTGAATAATATTTGCAGTCTGTGCTGCCCAATCACGAGTAGCTTGCTGCATTGTTTCATTTATCGCTGCAGCTACCCTTTCTTCTATGAGTCGAGCCTATCTTAATATGATCACAATCATGTCATATTATTCATCATCATAATCATCCATAGTCATTCATTCATTTTATATCATTCACATCAGCAAATATTCATTCATAAGCCATAGTTTTCAACTTAATAAAGCATAATCACACATATACACATATCACACTTATATACACATCATCATAGCATAATGTCATCATTTCGTAATTATACATATTCATGTTTATAAAAATTAAAAAAAATTATAATCTACCTGGACCTCTCCTTAAATAGCGATAACGCCTACGGCTAGGAGAGATTTGTGTAGCTTCCTCAGTGATAGTGCTAGTATTTGACCAAACAGGATTATTCTCTTCTCCGTTATCGTCATTATCATCATCACTACTGTCATCATCACTACTATCAATTTCATCGCTTTCATCTTCTTCTTCCTTGATAGGTTCGAAGTATCTTAAAGGTTCACCGAGAGCAACAAGCTCACCAGTACTCTCGGCTACATGTGTTATAACCTCATCATGACAAGGAGGGGCAGGCGAGTCTATGATCCCTCGAGCACGATACTCCTCTATGAAGGGGGTCATCTCTTTCTTCTTTTGGTGTATCTTTTCCCAACTTATCCCATATCGGAATTGAATGCTCCCATTTTCAAACCTACACCATGGTCGTAGGTCGGGAGATATGGGTGCTGAAGTCTTATCCCAAAAATGCTGAAGGTCCAGTGGATGTATATAATTAGTGGGAGTTTAAGGGGTCCTTAGAAGGCCAAAGCGGGATGCTGTAAGAACTTTAGCTCTAGGAGCCCGACTGCTAAACTCCTCTAAATTAGGTCTCTGCTGGTAGAAACTGACATGATAGTCACTTTGTGAGTGGTAGAAACTGACATGATAGTCACTTTGTGAGTGGGATGAAAATACTTTCCCGTGGAAGTAATAGTTGGCAGCATTATGTTAATTCATGCAAAACTAAGCTTAACTTATAAAAGCTGATGGCAAGTGCCAGAAAAAGAGAATAAGTCAAGGTAGCCGTGAAGGAGTAGAAAAAAAGAGACCAGAAAAAAAGTAGTGAAGGATGGAAACACAATGGACATCCGACAAAATTGGTATAAAGACAAGTTTTTTTCTCAAGAAAGAAGACCAAGCAAGTAGTCGACGTCGACAGGTTTTAAAAAATTTATTTTTCTTTCTCCTTCTTATACGGTTCAAGTAGATAGACTATAGAAAAATATATATATATATGTGTGTGTGTGTGTGTGTGTGTATATATATATATATATAAAAAGAGAGGAGAGCATTGGAGATAGAAACTCCAAATAAAATATTTTACTTTCTTGGTGCATAATTGACGTCCGAACACCCTATGGAATTTTCATCTTCCATTTGAATTCTAAAATTCCCAACCTATTTCTTGTACGATTACACATCAAGATAACTATAAAAAAATAAGGAAGAGCCAGCAACCTTGGGCATTTATATAGGTTCTACATAATTTTATTTTTGTTTAATACAATTTATATCATATGTAGCTAACGTTAAAAATTTTCTTTTATGAATGATTGTTGATATCTGTATAGATACACAATCATTGAAAACTACAGCATACTACGTATGGTTTCTTTAATTAATAGATTAAACGACATTAGCAAATAGTAACGAATGATAAACTTATAACTATAACAAAATTTTAATTTATTGATGTCATTATTAGGAAATATAAATAAATAAGATGGTTATATTATCAGAATAATTAAGAATTTTGTACCTCACCAAAATTCTGCTCATAAGGACGTGATTTACAGGTTTTTGGGAATTTTAATTGCATAAAATTATTGCTAAAGTTGCCACAGATTTTAAACAATTAAAAGAATATATATACATGTATTAATGAGAAAGCCGTTAGGAGATGAATATTAGTTTCAGAATTTTTATTTGAATCTATCTTATAGATCATATACAGGTACCCTATACAATATATTGCCATTTATGCCCAAAATCGATAAAATGGACAACTAACTTATATACCCAAACAAAAGTTGCATGATTTCTTTGTATTATCTTCATGATTAATGGCTAATTTTGCAGTCTATTAATAATATAATAGTTTACTATTTATTCTTAGATTGGAAAAAATGATGATTCACGTAAATTGTTTAATGGTTAGGTATATAAAATGAAAATTTCTATTTTCCACCACTATTACCATATGTATAATATGATGCAGGGTTAAAACTATTTTATATTAATGATATATATGGTTTAATAAAAGAAATAGGCACACAAGTATTAAAATATATTGCAAGAATATAAGGAAGTCCTTTTCACATGTTTAGGTAAAGGAAAAGAAAAGATTGAGGAGACAAGCTGATATTCTGAGGTAAGCAAGTAATGCCTTGAAATGATTTATTTTCAAATGAATGAATGACTTACAATTCATTTCTTTTTGGCGTTTTTGAATATTATTTAAGGACGATCATCCCCATAATGTGGTCTGAAAAAATATTTATTAATTTATTTTATAAATGATTATGCCATTTTTTTCAATTTGAAAAAAAAGAAAAATGATGAATGTGATTATTTTTTGAAGTTATGCTAGCATGCATATGATCCATAGTGTACAAAGGTACAAAAGTCTATTTTAGAGGTGTAAGCGGACCAAAGTCCCCCTCTAATGTGACCGAGTCACTGATATAAGCCCAAAGGCTGGCGGCGCCCTCCTTAAAATAGGGTGTAGATGACTTAATGGTTGCCTAGCTAGCGTGCCATTTAATGAAGGTTTAAATCATGAATGTGAAATGTGCGTTATTTATGGAATGCCAAACTTTGGAATGAAAATATTTACTTAAATGAAAATACTTACTTACTGAGTCTAGTACTTATGTTTTGTTTTTTCCAACCTTAGCTAGGTACAAAAAGTTCAAGAAAAAAGTCTCAATTTAGAGACTTTTAAGGTTGTATTATTCTCATATACTTGAATGAATGGAAATATTGTGAGGATCCAATATTACTAAGTTTCAAAGACTGATGGTGTAAATAAATTTTAATTATTTGTAAATATTATGTGATTTTAATTATGAGCGAATGATTGCTTGTAAATTGAAATGAGATTGAATTGAAAACCCCGCCGCGTATATAGGGCTACAATCCTGCTCACAGTTTACTAACTAAATAATCTTGGAGTAAAGTTTAGGTGCTTCAAGTTCGGGGTGCCACATTGAGCCCTTCTCAAATTGAAAACTGAGCAAAATCATTTTAAAAATAAAATATTTTCATAAACTGTTTTCAAATTATAATGTTAGGATGACCATTCTTAAAGAATTTTAAAAATATTTTAGTAAATCAATTTTACAAAACATTTGTAGTATTTGAGAGAATAATATTTTCAAAAATATTGCTTGTTTGTTGGTAAATAATTTTGGAATTCCCATTGTAAAGAGATTCTAAAACATTTCAATATTCGAGAAAATTAGGCTCTTCTTACAAACATTTTTATTCTCATTTATGGGCTTTTCATGAACAAAGGATATGCAACACATCTGCTTCCATTTTTCTTAATATTATATGTCTTGTCCATACAACATCCTTACCTCTCTTATATAGAAGAGAGTTTGTATAATCTTTTGAACATCATTAAAACCAAACTATTATCAAATCGTTTTATATCATCAATTTCTTGAGTGGGTCATCCTTAAAACCTTTTGACAACATCAGTATAAACGTTTTCAAAATATTTTAATTTTTAAAGAGACTTAAAACATTTTAATAGACCATTTTAAGACATTTAAATAAACTATTTCAAAAGCCTTATTTCTTTACAAATACCATTATATGAAGAATTACATTTTTTCTCACAAACTCCTTACGAATAGAATTCCCAAACCTTGTTTCCAAATATCATCTTGTAGAAGAGTCGAAACTCCATCATCATAAAATCCTTTTGAAATAGCATTTCTAAGAACTTGTTTAACATGGAATCATCTTCAAACATGTCAATAATAAAGAATAAAATCATACTTTCAAGAATTGTGTTTGCTTACTCTGTAAGCAATTTTAAAATCATCAATATAAATACTTGAAATAAAATCAACATTCTTGTAAGTTCGCTTGCTTGCCTTGTATGCAATCATGGAAAAATCTTGATAAAGCAGATCTATATTATCTCAATATATGACAATAAAGTGACATTTTGGAAATGCTTAATAGAGCATCATTATAAAGCATTTTCAATCATTTCAACATTTGAGATGAAATCAATGTTTTCATCATTTTGTTGAGTGATATTCAGGATGTCTTTTATACCATATAAAATTTTCATATCAAAATTCCTTGTATAAAAATTATTAAAAATCAACTAGTGCAGCTGATCCTTATAACCGTTCTACCTTATTTAGGTTGATTTTCTCAAATTTTTAATTTGCAACCTGATTAATATTTTAAGCTGAAAATTGGATCATTTCTTAATCATAGGGGTGCAACTCGGGTCAAGTTATACCAGGTTGGAGTGAACTCAAACCTTAAGCCAATCAGGTAGGAGTAAACCCAAACCCAAACCCTACGAATGTAACTCGGGTTTGGGTCAGGTTCGCATTGATTTTGGTTTAGTTTCGGGTTAGAATTCGGGTTACCAATAAACTATTTTTTTCCAAATTCAATTGTAATTTAAAAGAAAATTATTGAAATATACATAAATGTGTTTATGAAGTCAAGCCTCACGCTGAATTCTGCAACATACTTTCAAAGAATTATGCAACATCATGTTGAATTCTGCAATATTCTTTGAATGAACTCTGCAAGCAATTTTTCAGCACCCTATACACACAAATAAATGACAAATAGTTTTATGACTAGTTGGTCATTTCTATTTAATAGCTAATGGAGATGACTCAAGTATACCAAATAGAAAATGAACATATCATACCAACTTTGTAGTTGAAACTAAACATTATCGTACAAATTCCTGAAATTGAATTCAAACTGAATATTTATCATACAAATTGCTAAAGTAAAAATTGACCACATGTCATACCAATAAACTTAAAATATGAATCAAATTTATACTAAAATATGAAATTCAAACTAGGGGTGCAACTTGGGTCGAGTACCCATGGGTCGACCCGATGGGTACCCTAAATAGGGTCGGTTCAGTTCCATCTTGGTTACCCGTAGGGTAGATTCGGTTCCGGGTAAAAAATACCAGTGGGAATTTGGGTAGGTTTGGTTCTAGGTTCCGGGTACCCTAAACCGACTCGAAATGTATATAATAATATTATAATATATATATGAATTCGAGCCTTTGCCCAAAAATTTCTGCGTCTCGGTCGCGCTGCCAACCTGCCCTAATTTCTAGTTCCCAAATCAATTTTATCGCTGCCACCATGCCGCGTTGCGTGCGTCGCTGCAGCCATTTCGCCATTCCTCCACGACGCTAACTCACTGCCGTTCGGCGTTCCTCCGCGTTGCTGGCTCGCTGCCGTTCCGCCACTCCTCCTCGTTGCTGTTGTTCCGCCATGCCTCCTCATGGCTGTTGTTTCGCCATTCCTCTGCTTCGTTGTCATTCTGTCATTCCTCCACATCTGATCGTCGTCCTCGATGCCGTCAACTTGTCAGCACCACGTGCGCTTGTCGTCCTCGACGCCGGCAGCCAGTCAACACCGCAACATCTGCTCATCATCGTCGATGCTGTCAGCATGTCATCGGTGCGTCCACTGGTCGTCCTCAACGCCGTCAGCCAGTCACGCCTCGACAAGTCCTCGACGCCGATGCCGACACCAACAAGTCCTCGACGCCGACAGCCAATCTGCTCAGCAGCTCGACCCTTCCCGTTTTCCTAAACTCCCAAGAACAAAACCCAAAAGCAGAGACAAGTTTTTGAAATTTGTGGTGCCAATGATTGTGTTGTGTTCTGTTTTTTTCGCCATCTTAGGCGTTGTTCTCTTTATGAGAAGGAAGAGGAAGTTCGCTGAAGTCTGCGGCCTCTGGCAGTCCGCCCTCGACAAGTCGATGCGTAATGGCAGTTGCGGCACAGCTCCTCCCCTCAACAGTCAATGGTAGACGCGAAGCTCTCCAGGTCTCTCTATGCCTTCAATTTATGATTTGCAATTTTGCGTGTTGATCTGTAAATTTCTATGCATTCAGGACATGAGAAAACACCAAAATCCCATTCCAATCCCTACATATCACCAAACAAAATGACTGTAAAACATCTCAGAATGCAAAACATATTTTGTAGTGATTCGTGTAGATGGTTGATTACATGTAAAAGATTTTTTTATTTTACAAAGATTCATGTCTGGACAGTTAATCATTTAGCGGTGATTTATTTTGCTGTGCTTTATGTATGAGGACAATTAAATTAACAAGTTATTCT
>JAXCLR010000063.1:23122720-23148111 GCA_035584095.1 Annona squamosa | reverse complement strand
CCTTTATATAAACCCCACCATAGTTCTAGCAAAAGTGAACTCTATTATAATTATATCTTGGTATAAATTTTATAAATATTGAAATGTGACTCCATCCTATATTAAAATTTTATTCAAATTCAAAAATAATTCATCTCGTTCAAATCCTCCTGCCACGACGTTAATCTGCTAGATATTCATATATTTTCTATGACTTTTTATTTCACCCAATTAGATTTAAAAATAATAAATCTCATGTGAATGATAAATAGCTATGTATATAAAGAATTATACATGTCATTCTCGCAATATTTAATTGTAGGTAAAATTATATACAATCAATCCTGAAAGCTTCAAAATTCTATCTAATCTATAATATATATTCAAATATCAGCAATGAAAGCAACGCTGAAAGTTTTAAAATGTCATCAATAATATATAAAATATATTTTGTATATAGTGATGACCATCCTGAAGGTTTGGGCTTCCATAAAAACAAAAATAATGTAATATATTACATTGTATCTTAAAGTGCCGGCCCCGAACCCTGAAAATTTCAAACTTCTCATGAATAAAAAAATGGATTATATTAACCATACTCAAGTTATGCAATGAAGTGAAATTCACTGATTCTAATGTATAATAATTAATTAAAAAACAGTACTTCACCTTGATGGCCGTAACAGAAATATATAAAATATTTCATGAAATCCCCCCTTAACCAATCTATAATTTATATATGGCATAACAGTACCGAACTAAATCAAATCAATAACTAAGAAATTCTAAAATTCATAATTTATATAATATCTAACAACGCTTGATTATGCTTTCTAAATCCCATAGAATTTCCCATAGACATAATTTACCAACTCATAAATATTATTTCATGACAATCATCACTTTGCTAAATTATTTACTTATCACTAGCCATTCCATTGAAAATTATTAAATAAATAATTTTCATAAGTTATCTCCGAAATAACTTAATTAATATAATATACGTAATTCTAAAAGAGATTTAATTATTCCTTTACTTACCTTTTTGTAGAACTCACGGAGGGATTTTCTGAATGAAAATAATTTCTTTCCTTCCCAGTCTCAATCCACAACAAATTCCTCCTTTCCTAGCTTTCTCCGTTCACCCCTTCTTCTCTCCTAAATCTCAAATAAATAAAATTCTCTCAAATCTCTCTCTATTCACACGTCTCCACTTTTCCAACTCCTCGCTTAATCTCAACCTCCCATTATTCTCTTTAGCAATTAATTCTAAAATTTAAAATTTAAAAATCAAATCTTATTTCTTTGTGAGTCTCGCATAAATTAATTGCTAAAAGAAAATTTATATAATTCTACTAAGACATAATTCAAACCCACCACCTCAAATTTACTTGCCACGATTTCTAACCATCTTAACATTTCAATAATTTGTTAATTTAAATTACAAATTAATTTAAATAAATATATTCTAGATCCCATTTTTTTTGAAATTATAATTACCCACCTTAGTCAATAAGTCAAAGTCAATGAGTTAATCCGGCCAACTCAGCTATTTTTACTGACACATCAGATAGTTAAAAATTCAACGTGCGACGGCAGTATGCCTTGTCCAGTCAACATATTTAAGTCAGGTTATTACATCCACCCTACCTAAAAGAAAGTTTCGTCCCTGAAACTACTCACATACCTGCAGATCTCATGAAATCAAGATAGAGCTCCTACTCTTCTTCAAGTTCCTAAGTAGCTTCACCTTCGCTGTGGTTACTCCATTGTATACAAATGTGCTTTACGGTTCTGCCTTTCTTGTGTCAGTCTCGACGATTGTGCATTGGTTTCTCTGGGTATGTAACATCCTCCTCCACATGGAATTGCTCAGCATGTAACACATGTGTTTGATCTACCACATACCTCCTCAATTGGGATACATAAAATACATTATGTATACCCGATAATGATGGCGATAAAGCCAATCGATATGCAACCCCACCAATCACCTCAAGGATCTCGAAAGGCCCAATGAACCAAGGACGGAGCTTACCCTTGATTCTAAACCTTACTACCCCACGAATCAGAGAAACTTTTAGGAACACATGACGCCAATTGCAGAATGAAGTTCTCATCGCTTATTGTTAGCATATTTCTCCTGCCTGCCTTGTGTAGTGGTAAGACGCCTTCTAATATTGTGAACCTTTTCAACCATATCCTGTACCATCTTAAGTACCAACAACTGTTTCTCACCCACTTCATCCTAAAATATTGGCGATCGACACTTTCTACCATATAATGCCTCGTAAGATGCCATACCAACACTAGCCTGATGGCTATTATTGTAAGCAAACTCAACTAATGGTAGATGTTCCTCCCATGTCCCCTTCATATCCAAGGCACAAGCTCTTAGCATGTCCTTTACAATTTGAATAGTCCTCTCAGACTGACCATCAGTTTGAGGATGATAAGTAGTGCTAAAATTTAATTTTGTACCCATCATCTTCTAAAGTTTCTACCAAAACTTTGACACAAATCGTGGGTCACAATAAAAGAAAATAGATACTAAAACCCCATGTAACTTTAGGATCTCTCAAATGTAGATCTTGTCATCTGTGTTACCTGAAAAGTTATCATATAGGGTAAGAAATGAACAAATTTGGTTAATCGATCCACAACTACCCATATTTCATCAAAACTAGCTTGGGTCCTAGGTAATGCTGCAACAAAATCCATGGTAACATGTTCCCATTTCCATTCAGGAATATCCAATATCCAATGATTGTAACTTGTCCATCGGCCTTTAGTTCTTTGCTTTTACTTGTTAACAAATCAAACATTGAGCAACAAATTCAGTAATCTCCATCTTCATGTGACTCCACCAATAAAGTTCTTTCAAATCTCTGTACATCTTTGTACTACCTGGATGTATCGAGAACCTAGATTGATGTGCCTCCTCTAAAACTACTCTTTTCAATAAAATATCATTTTGTAACACCAACCTTCCACGAAACAACACAACGCCATCTATCCCATATTGAAAATCACATTATTTCCCTTAATCTAGTTTGACATAAATTTCCCAAATAAAAGGATCTTCCTTCTATTTGGCCTTAATTCGATCCACCAAAGTAGGTATAACGTGTAAAGCATTCACCCAATTCACATTTTCTAAAGTAAGCACTTCCAACCTTAAATTCTACATTTGCTTGATTAGTTTTGTTTGTTCTGTAAACAGCACTATTGCACCAACACAGGATTTACGACTGAAAGCATCAACCACCACATTATCCTTGCTTGGGTGATATTGAATAGTGATGTCGTAATCCTTTAATAATTGCAATCATCTTTGTTGTCTAAGGTTCAGTTCCTTTTGGGTGAAAATATATGTAAGACTTTTATGATTTGTAAAAATCTCAACCTTTCCCCATACAACTAATGCTACGAAATTTTTAAAGCAAAAATTATGGCAGCCAATTCCAAGTCATAAGTAGGATAATTCTTTTCATATGACCTTAGCTGACGAGAAGCATAAGCAATTACTCTATCATGTTGCATTAAAACACATTCTAAACCTTTTCTCAACACATCACTATAAACCAGGAAGTTGTCTTTGTCATCGGGTAATGCTAACATTGGGGTTGTTGTTAATTTTCTTTTAAACTCTTGAAAATTTGCTTATAGTCTTCTGTCCATATAAACTTGGCATGCTTTTGTGTTAATGTGGTCATAGGTACTACGATAGTAGAAAATCCTTCTACAAACCATCTATAATATCCTGCAATACCAAGAAAACTACAAACTTCAGTCATGGTTGTAGGCCTTCCCCAATTGATCACAACTTCAACCTCAGATGGATCTATTGAAATTCCTTCTCCACTAATAACATGACCAAGAAAGGTTACTCTTTCCATCCAAAAGTCACACTTCTTAAATTTAGCATAAAGCTTCTTTTCTCGCAAAAGGTTGAGTATTTCCCGCAACTGTCTTGCATGCTCGACCTGATCTTTAGAGTAAACCAGAATATCATCAACAAACACCATTACGCATCAATCTAAGTATTGATGAAAAACTCAATGCATTAAATCCATAAAAGCCATTGATGCATTGGTTAGCCGAAAAGCCATCACCAAAAATTCATAGTGGACATAGCGAGTGAGAAATGCAGTTTTGGGTATATCTTCCTCCAGGATCTTGAATTGATGGTGCCCATATCGCAAATCTATCTTAGAAAACATTGTTGATCCTTGAAGCTAATCAAATAGATCATCGATACGATGAAGAGGATACTTATTTTTTACGGTGACTTTATTCAGTCCTCTATAATCTATACATAATCGAAAACTTCCATCTTTCTTCTTAACAAAGAAAACTTGGGCATTCACGCAGAAGCACTAGGATGAATAGATCCTAGGTCCAACAATTCTTGTAATTGTTCATTCAACTCCTTTAACTCTGTAGGAGCCATATGGTAAGGTGTTTACGAAATTGGTGCGGTTCCCGGGACTAGATAAATAATAAATTCAATTTCCCTATCAGGTGGCAACCCAAGTAACTCTTTAGGAAAAACATCAGGGAACTCATTTACTACAAGAATGCTTTCTAATTCTGCTTCATCATCATTAATTGTCAATGCTGAAACTAAGTATCCCTGCTCTCCTTGTTTAATCAACCTTTGGGCATGCAAAGTGGATACAAGACAAAGTAACTTCTTCGGACTACCTTGAAAAGTAACTTCTTTTCCTTGTATCAGATGAAAGTGAATTATACGCTGGGAAAATTTGATACAAGTTACCCACTTATCTAACTAATTTGCTCCCAAAATTACATCCACATCCTTCATCGGCATAACAATAAGGTCTGAGGGGATCACTATATCTTCTATTTTTATGAGGCATGCAATATATATAGAATTCACAACCAAAGTTTGTCCCATAGGTGAAATTATTGACAAATTTTGATCCAGATTATCAACATGTAAGCCATGCTCAAGCACAAACTTAGATGCATGAAAGATTTATCAGCACCAGTATAAAAAATAGCACGAGAATAACTTCCATATATACAGATAATACCTATTACTGTGCTTGGTGAAGCCTCTGCCTGACTTGGGTTAAGGGCAAATAATTGAGCTTGGGTAGCTTCTTTGTTTTGATTCCCCTGCTGTCGATTTGTGATGCCTCGAACCAGGGTGCCTAGAAGCCTTACTCCGGGATCGTTTTTGATTGGTACACGTGACTCAGAATTGTTGCTCTGATCACATTGCATGATTATATATATATATATATAACATCAAGATATGAAAATTTTCCATCATTCATCCAACATGAAATATATTTCACATATCACAGTTATGATAAAAAACTATTACATAAACATTTTCATTAAAATAGAAATATTCATATCCATATCCAAATTAACATCATTGTCTTTACATAAATATTCACATATACAATATTTATATCAAAACTACATAACACTTGGCATGCTGCCTTTATTATCATTTCCTGTCTATTGTTGAAAAAGTATGGGTGAGTAATAATACTCAGTAAGCAAGCCATATATAATTTTTCAATCATTTTATGTATTTCATAAAATGCAAATGCAATGCATACATAGCATCCATGACATTTCTTTGGATGCGACGCTAGCTAGGCGCCCATCCCATACATGCTCCCATCTCAGGGAGGTTGCCCCCGGCCTGGGCCCATATAAGCGACTTGGCAATAGTGAGGTGGACATCTAATCCGTTTACTACCTCATCTAAGGCCTGTTCCTCGTGCACATGCTCATTTACATACAGATGTCGGCATGATATTTACAAATCATAAACAATTTCATAAAAAGTATTTAATAAACAATTTAACAAAATAAACTTCAATTCATGTAAAGCAGTTATAGGTATGACCAACCTTAAATAAATTTCATAAAGCAATTCACAAACAATTTTAAGCATTTAGAAATATTTTGCAAAACATATAACTTGCTTACCTCCTCAGTTGGTGTCCTCGACTTTCTCTTTTCCTTTTCTTATTCAAGAAAAAAGGTTATTTTATTTCTTCTATTCAAGCTGCTTCCCATAAATGCTCTATAATATTTGGACATTATTTCTTTATATGGATATTTTTATCCATAGATTCCTCAAAATTTTCATCCTTATATTTAAATATGAATCTCAAATTTTCTCCAAAATTATGTTGTTTACTGTAACAAATTACTGTAGTAGATTACTGTAGCAAATTACTGTCGCAGTTATTGTTCATCCGAGGTTACTGTTAACAAAGACGTGGTTACTGTTCATGGGTTCCAAAAAATGATATTTTTTCAAAACTAAAAGTACCATGACATAGCTTATGCCTAGTATATCATCGGAAATTTCATACAGTTTTAATTTATCATTATTTACTTAGCGAAAAAAATCATTTTCTCCATATACTAAAAATTAATACAAATTCACTTAACCATAATCCTTAATTCTAAAAATTACGAAATTAATATATCATCATTCTAACATCATATTTATCATAATCATACTTTCCAAATCATCATTTATCAATTTTAGAGTATTATTTTTACATATCATATACTATCTTCCCGAATACCCTATCTTCGCTCCAAATTTTTGATATTTTCGCATAATTTCATTTTAGCATTATCTATACTTATTTTCTCATGCTTAGGTATTATCTAAGTATATTTTTATCCTACTTAACATCTAAAAAAAATTTAGGTAGAAATCACTTACCCGAAGTGGAGACACGCCTCTTTTTCTCACAATTTCTCTCTCTAACTTACTTCTTTCTTTCTTTGGACGTTGGGGATTGTTTGGAGACTTGGAATTGCTCGAATGGAGCTGAGTTTTGATGGCCTTGGACGTTCACCCTGCTGCCATATTTATAGTGTTGCATTTTTCAAGAATTTAGAATTTACCCCTAGCTTTGAGGTATTTAATTATAAATTGGTATTTCTTTTTAATTTAAAAAATTACTTTTAGCCAAGAGCTACCACCCTAGGCCTGCTCCAACAACCTTATGTAGCCCTATTTTTATTTATTTTTATTTATTTTTAAAATTATTTAATTTAAACTAAATAAATCCTAGCCGTTCATTTAAGATGAGGTTGATCATGGACCATTGATTTTGGTCAAGATCTCACCCACCCCCTTCCATACCCCTGCTGCAATTTCTATTTTAATTTTTTTAATTAATTAATTATTTATTTCAATAAAAAGTCAAACGCACATTAATGGAAAAGTTAATTCACTTTTCCAATCTTTATTTGACGTTTCATCTTGACAATTGATTTGTGATTTTCATCACATCTTAACTCATTCATCATAGTCATTATGAATTTTTAACCATCCATAAACAATTTCATCGAATTCCGACGCCTGGATTGTAATTTATAATTTTTTTATTTTTATCCTAAAATCCAAATTTTGATTAAAATATCCACAATAATCGCTATTTCGTCATGTAGTGATTAAATCTCTGTTTGTCTTTTTATGCTTAGATTAATCTAAGTGATTAACTCTTAATCATGTTTACTATTCATGGGCACTATTCACGGAGTTAAATTCCTAATTGCGTTATTTCAATCTCCAATACACATATCTATCAATATAATTCATGAATTTTTATTTATCATAAAAATAGTTACAAAAGAATCTAGGGTTACAATAGTTGAAATGACGCGTATATTGTCGGGGTTTCACAATCCTCCCCCCTACAATAGATTTCGTCCCGAAACCTATCTTTCCTTGAATAGTTAAGGATATTTCCTTTCAATTTCTTCTCATAGTTCCCTAGTGGCATCGGATTCTGAATATCGATTTCATTAAACCTTTACATACTCAATCTCTCCATTTCAAAGCTTCTTGATCTTGAAATTCAATATTTTGATTGACCTTTCCTCATAGTTCAAGTGTTCTTAGATCGATAAATTCTCCGCTATCAACACATGGGTAGGATTAGAAATATATTTCCTTAGTATAGAGATGTGAAACACATTATGGATGAGACTGAGGGCTGGTGGCAGAGCTATTCTATAGGTTAGATTGCCTATCTTTTTCAGAACTTCAAAGGGCCCGACATATCTTGGGTTTAGTTTTCCCCTTTTTCCAAACCGAGTGTCTCCTTTGAATGACGTTACTTTGACAAATACGTGATCCCCAACTTGGATATTCAAATACCTTCTTTTGCAATTGGTGTAACTTTTTTGCCTACTCTGGGCTGGAGTATACACTGGCAAATCACTTGGACTTTTTCTGCCATTATCTTTGAGAGGGCTGGAGCCAATTTTCTTTCTCCTATTTCATCCCAGTTTAGAGGAGTTTTGCATTTCCATCCATATAAAGCTTCAAATAGGTCCATTTGAATACTTGTTTGATAACTGTTGTTATAAGCAAGTTTTGCCATAGCCAAATATTCATCCCACGATCCTCCAAATTCTATTGTGCATATTCTCAGCTTATTCTCAACTATTTGATTTACCCTTTCTATCTGTCTATTAGTTTGAGGATGAAATGCTGTACTAAATTTCAGCTGTGTACCTAAGGTTTGATGTAAATTTTTCCAAAATCGAGACATAAAACTGAAATCTCGATCGAAAACTATTGACTTAGGTACTCCATGCAGTCTCACTATCTCCTTATAATAAATCTTAGACAGTTGCTCAGTAGTAAAATTTTTCTTGATGGCTAGGAAATAAGCTACCTTCGATAATCTATCAACTATTACCCATATAGCATTATTTCCATTTTGGGTTCTTGGTAACTCTTCAATAAAATCTATAGTAATATCATCCAATTTCCATTCTGAGACTTCTAATGATTGTAATTTTCCAGGGGTTCTTTGATGATCAGCCTTAACCCTTTGGTATGTTAAGCACTTAGCCACAAATTTAGCAATTTCTCTCTTCATATTATTCCACCAATATATTCTTTTGATGTCTTGATACATCTTGGTGCTACCTGGATGCATTGAAAATAGAGAGAAATGTGCTTCTTTTAATATCTATTCCTTAATTTCTTTTTGATTGGGTATACACAAACAACCCCTATATTTGTACATCCCATGTTCATCTTGTGTATATTCACTAAGATTTTTCTTGATCATTTTCTCTACATAATTCTTTAAATCTCCATTTTCTTGTTGAGTCTTTTTAATTTGCTCAATAAATTCAACTGGATTTGTAATTGAGACAATCTAACTTGTACCCCAGGTGGGCTTACAATTAACTCTAATTGTCTCAATTCTTGTAGTAGCTCTTCTTCCTTTGTAACGAGATGTGCTAAGTTAATATTTCTACTTAGCGCATCGGCTACTACATTGGCTTTGCCTGGATGATACAAAATTTCGAGGTCATAATCTTTAAGTAACTCGAGTCATTTTCTTTACCTCATATTTAATTCTTTTTGAGTCAAAATGTACTTCAGGCTTTTATGATCAGTATAGACCTCACATTTAACTCCATATAAATAATGTCTCCAAAATTTCAAGGCAATGACTACTGCTGCCAATTCTAAAACATGGGTTGGATAGTTTACCTCATTTGGCTTGAGTTGCCAGGCTGCATCCTTTTCATTTTGCATCAATACACATCCTAATCCTTTTTTTGAGGCATCACTATAGATCACAAATCTTTCCTTCTCCTTAGGTAGTGTTAGAATTGGAACTTTTGCAAGTTTTTTCTCTAACTCCCAGAAGCTACTCTCACATTCCTGTGTCCATTCATATCTAACTCCTTTCCTTGTCAGCTTTGTGAGTGGAGCTTACAATTGTGAGAATCCTTCCACAAATCTCTTGTAGTAGCCAGCTAGCCCTAGAAAGTTTCTTATTTCTATGATATTCATTAGCTGTGACCACTTTGTTATTGCCTCAAATTTTTGAGGATCTACCTGTTCTCCCTTCTTGGATATAATGTGGCCAAGAAAGGTTACCTGTTTCAACCAGAATTCACACTTCTTGAACTTAGCATATAATTTCTCCCATTAGAGAATTTCCAATACTATCCTCAAATGTTTCTCATGCTCTTCTTCTGTCTTTGAATAAATCAATATATTATCAATGAATACCACCAAAAATTAATCTAAAAATTCTCAAAAAATCCTGTTCATCATATCCATAAACATAACTGGAGCATTCGTTAGTCCAAATGGCATGACTAAGAATTCATAATGCCCATATCTTGTTTTGAATGCTGTTTTATGGATGTCCTTTGGACATATCCTCAACTGCTAGTAACCTGACTGTAAATCAATTTTTGAAAATGTAGAAGCTCCTTTTAACTGATAAAAAAGATCATCTATCCTTGGGAGTGGGTACTTATTTTTTATCATTACTTTATTCAATTCTCTATAGTCAATACAGAGTCTCAAACTCCTATCCTTTTTCCTTACAAATAGTACTAGAGCTCCCCAAGGTGATGCACTAGGTCTAATAAATCCCTTATCATATAAATCTAGGATTTGTACTTTTAACTCAGCCAATTCGGCTAGTGCAATCCTATATGGGGTCTTAGATATTGGGGCTATCCCTGGGATAATTTTTATTTCCATATCCATCTCCCTTTCTAGTGGTAAATTACATAGCTCATTTGAAAAAATATCTGAAAATTCTTTTACCACTAGAATTTGATCCATAAAATTTGATCCATCTGGTGGTAAATTCAGCTAGTGCAATCTCTTTTTTTTAATTGTGTTTATAAAGACTAGATAAGTTGTACATTATTGGCGTATCAACTTAGCTGCTTTCATAGCCGATACCATCCTTATTGTGTTTTCTGGCTGTCTTATTTTATTAATCTCTATTTCATCTGTTGGTGTTTCAAATTGCACCTTTTTATTTCTACAATCAATTGTCATACCCCATTGACTTAGCCAATCCATCCCTAATATAACATCAAACTCTTTCATTGGTAATAAGATAAGATCAACTTCCAATATTTTTATTTTTATCCTGATAGGACATGCCTTGCAAATTTGATTTATACTTGTCAATCTATATACTGGGGATTCTACATGTATAGTACAACTAGTTTTTTCTATCCGAATTGCGTGTGTGATTACGAATTGGTATGATATAAATGAATACATAGCTCTAGAATCAAATAAAGCTACTGCGGAATTCCTAAAATTTAAATCATACCTGTAATCACTTTTTCCTCTATTTCTTGTGACTCCGTTCGGGTGAGGGCTTGGAATGCACTGGGTTGGCAGAAGTATTGGGTTGATTGGCAATGGTGGGGACTTTTTGCTAGGCCGGCCTCCCTCGAGCTGGTGCTCCTTGTGGCTTATCCAGACAGTTGGGCGAAATGTGTTCGACTTGACCACAGTTGAAGCACTTTATTATTTTGGCTTCGTCGGTCCTGCAATCTCGGGCCACATGACCCACTTGGCTACATTTGTAGCACTTCCCCGTTCCTTGTAAACATTTGCCTGAATGGCATTTGTGGCAAGTTTTGCAAATCGAGGTGCTTTTTATCTTGTCACCGATCTTTTTCTTGGCGATTCCTCTTTTTCCTTTATTAACCTCGCCTTCCTTGGCGGCTGTAAAAAATTATTTTTGAGCTTGCCTAAGCTCCTAATTCCTCATGGACTCCATCTCCAATGCCCTAGCTCTCTCAATGCTAGAGGCATAGTCTTTTATTAATAATGGGGCTAACCCCTCTCTTAGATAGGGCCTTAGTCCCCTCTGGAATCTTTGTGCCTTATTCTCTGGCACATTAGCTATCCATGTCACATATCTTACCAAGGCATTGAACTTTATAGCGTATTCTGTAACTGTCATCCTGCCTTGGTAGAGTTTTTCAAATTCTATCACCTTTTGGCTTTGTAGCCCTACAGAGAGATATTCTTTAATAAACTCTTCCAAAAATTCATATCACGTAAACTGCTCCGGATGTGGCATGGTGACCATCAGTGTTTCCCACCATTCATAAGCATCTTTTACCAGTAGGTGGGTAGCGCACAACACTTTCTGCTGGTCATTTCAGGGCGATATTCTGAATAATTTCTTAATTTCTGTAATCCACTGCTCTGCAATGAGGGGGTCTGGTTCCCCCACAAACTTGGGCGATCTTTGGGCAAGAAAGGCATTGATAGCCTTTCTGTCGGCCTCAAGGAGACTATCCTCCACTCCCCTTGACGTGCCGGGTTGGTCGAGGGCCCTGGTCTTTCCTCGTATCCTCTTGATGGTGGGGCCTGCTAGTTTCTCATTTCTTATAATAACCTAGCAGTCTAGGCTGTCCATTGCTGCATAGCTTTTTCGATGGCTGCAGCTATCCTATCTTCTATATTGACCTCTGCTTGAGGTCTAGAGCTTCTCTTTTGCTGTGGGCGGGTCCTAGAGGATTGCTCCTTGGATTCTGCCTTATATGTTCTTTTGCTGGCTTTGCCCCTTGCTTGATCAACTGATTATTCTGTCGGGGCTTTTCCTTTGTTAGCTTTTGCTTTAGCTCTGGTGAGTGGCATTTTTAACTTCATAAAACATTTATTAGTATAACATCAATATTCATTACATCATGACACACTTAGTCAAATAAACATATTCACAATTTCATATAATTCCCATATATTATACTTAGTCATCAATAATAAATCAATGAATCATAATCATAATTTTATGTATTCTAACCTGATCATTTCTTTCCTTTTCCACCTATTTACCAATTTATGCTCTGATACCAACTTCTGTGATGCCCTGAACCGGGGTGCCTAGAAGCCTGACTCCAGGATGATTTTTTATTGGTAAACGTAACTCAGGATTGTTGCCCTGATCACACGGCAGGATTTATATATATATATATATATAACATCAATACATGGAAAATTTCAATCATTCATCGAATATGAAATATATTTCATATATCACAGTTATGATCAAAAACTATTCCATAAACATTTTCATTGAAATAAAAATATTCATATCCATATCCAAATTAACATCATTGTCTTTACATAAATATTCACGTATACAACATTTATATCAAAACTACATAACACTTGGCATGCTGTCTTTATCATCATTTCCTGTCTGTTGTTGAAAAACATGGGCGAGTAATAACACTTAGTAAGCAAGCCATACATAATTTTTCAATCATTTTATGCATTTCATAAAATGCAAATGCAATGCATACATCACATTCATGACATTTCCTTGGATGCGACGCTAGCTAGGTGCCCATCCCATACATGCTCCCATCTCAGGGAGGTCACTGTCGGCCTGGGCCTATATAAGCGACTTGGCAATAGTGAGGGGGACATCCGGTTCGCTTATTATCTTATCTAAGGCCTATTCCTCGTGCACATGCTCATTCGCATACACATGCTGGTATGATATTTGCAAATTATAAACAATTTCATAAAAATCATTTAATAAACAATTTAACAAAATGAACTTCAGTTCATGTAAAGCAGTTATAGGTATAGCCAATCTTAAATAAATTTTGTAAAGCAATTCACAAAAAAGTTTAAGCATTTAGAAATAATTTGCAAAACATATAACTTGCTTATCTCCTAAGTTGGTGTCTTCGACTTTCTCTTTTCCTTTTCCTATTCAAGAAAAAAGATTATTTTATTTCTTCTATTCAAGCTTCTTCCCATGCATGCTTTATAATATTTGAGCATTATTTCTTTATATGGATATGTTTATTCATAGGTTCTTCAAAATTTTCATCCTTATATTTAAATATTAATCTTAAATTTTATCCAAAATCACATTGTTTACTGTAGCAGTTACTATTCATCCGAGGTACTGTTCACAGAGACGTGATTACTGTTCATGGGTTTCAAAAATTGATATTTTTATCAAAAATAAAAATACCATGACATAGCTTATGCATAGTATATTATAGAACATTTCATATATTTTGAATTTATCATCATTTACTTGGCGAAAAAAATCATTTTCTCCATATACTGAAAATCAACATAAATTCACTTAAGCATAATCCTTAATTCCAAAAATAATGAAATTAATATATCACAATTCCAACATCATATTTATCATAATCATACATCCCATATCATCATTTATTAATTTTGAAGCATTATTTTCACATATCATAATACCCTATCTTCGCTCCAAATTTTTAATATTTTGGCATAATTTCATTTAAGCATTATATCTATACTTACTTTCTCATGCTTAGATATTATCTAAGCATGTTTTTACCCTACTTAATATCCAAACAAAATTTGGGTAGAAATCACTTACCCGAAGTGGAAATACGTTTCTATTTCTCACACTTTCTCTCTCTAACTTACTTCTTTCTTTCCTTGGACGTGGGGGATGGTTTGGGGACTTGGAATGGCTCAAATGGAGCTGGGTTTTGATGGCATTGGACGTTCACCCCGCTGCCATATTTTAGTGCTACAGTTTTCAAGAATTTGGAATTTACCCCTAGCTTTGAGGTATTTAATTATAACTTGGTATTTTTTTAATTTTAAAAATTGGTTTGAGCCAAGTGCTGCCACCCTAAGCCTGGTAAAGCAAACCTATGCAGCCTTATTTTATTTATTTTTTTATTTTAAAATTATTTAATTTAAGCTAAATAAATCGTAGCCATTGATTTAAGATGAGGTTGATCATGGACTATTGATTTTGGTCAAGATCTCGCCCACCTCCTACCATACCCCTATTGTAGCTGCTCTTTTAATTAATTTTTTTATTATTTATTTATTTATTTTAATAAAAAGTCAAATGCACATTAATGGAAAAGTTAATTCACTTTTTCGATCTTTATTTGACGCTTCATCTTGAGCATTGATTCATGATTTTCATCACATCTTAACCCATTCATCATGTTCATCATGAATTTTTAACCATCTATAAAAAATTTCATCGAATTTCGACGGCCGAATTGCAATTTATGAATTTTTTTTCTATTTTTCCACTAAAATCTAAATTTGGATTAAAATATTCAAAAAAATTGCTATTTCTTCCTGTAGTGATTAAATCTCTATTTTGTCTTTTTGTGATTAGATTAATCTAAGTGATTAACTCTTAATCACGTGTCTTTATCCCTGGTTACTATTCACATTTACTATTCATGAGCACTATTCACATGGTTAAATTCCTAGTTATTTTATTTCAATCTCCAATACACATATCCATCAATATAATTCATGAATTTTCATTTATCATAAAAATAATTACAAAAGAATCTAGGGTTATAATTATCGAAATGATGCGTATATCGTCGAGGTTTCACACGATTATTCGCTACTGGTTTATAATTTTGCTTTCCACATTGTCCTTGATATTGTTGCATTTGTTGTTGTTGTTGTTGTCCTGCGGGTCTTCCTAATGGACACCTCTTATAATAATGTCCAGTTTCACCACATAAGTAACGCACAGCAGCCAAAGTGCAGTCGCCTTGCCAAGTGCCTAATTTTACCACATTTCAAACATGCTTATGGTGGTATTGGACATTTTCCTTCGTGATAAATCTTGCATTTATCACATTTTGGAGTAGTTTGTTGATATTGTTGATTTCCCTGCTTTCGATTGAACTGCCCTGCCTTAGTGTTTTGGATGTAATTGAATTCTTGCTTTTTCGTTGGTGCATCACTTGTATATTGTCGCCCCTTCCTTTTGTTCACTTCTTTTATCATCTCATGGAGTTTAGATTCTCCAATTAGGGCTTTTTCGACTGCCTTCGGATATGTTCTACAACCTTCATACAAGACTTTGCCCGTATTCCTCGCCTTAGTCCACCGATGAATCTTTGCAAATGGTATTCTTCGATCTTAGTTGATTCTAGAGCGAAATGTTGCAAGGAGTTAAAGTTCCGTTCATACTCAGCTACTAACATTCCATTATGTTTTAGTTCAAAAAGTTCCCAAGTCATTTATTCTTGAGCAGTAATTGGAAAGAATTTCTCAAAAAAGACTCTCAAATCGCCTCCAAGTGATCTCTTGTCATTGTTCGATGAAGACCCTCTCTTCTCTCTCCCACCATCGCTTTGCATCATCAGTCAACATATAGGTTGCAAAATAGACCTTTTGCTCATCCGTGCAACCCAAATGTTTGAAAGGCTTATGCATTGTAGCCATCAATGTGTTAACCATTTCACTTAGTCCCCCAGCGAATTTTAAAGGATTTAGCTTGTGGAAAGCAGCAGTGTCCTTCTTATCTTACTCCATGCCTTGTCTCATAGGCTGTGGCCTCCTGCAGACAGGTGACATAGATAGTGATCTAGACTCGTGCGCTTGCTCTTCATATTGATTCTCCCTTCGCCTTTATTTTATTTCTTGCTAAGGAGACCTTTCTCTGCTTCTCGTTAATGATGACTAAGTTGCACTGATGGAGAACCATTCCTCTCATATCTTCTGTCACCACTTGGTTGACATGAGTTCCATGCCCTATAGACCGTCCTTTGCATGTTTGTGAGTGATGCTGACCACTTAACAAGTCTTGCATCTTTTACATTTGCCAAAGCACCTCATTTTTAAACTCTATATTTTTTGCTTTTTGCTCATCTAAGCATCGAGTTAATGCATACACATATTTTAGATTCTTATGGCTAGGTCCTGGCTGATCTACTGCAACAGTTCCAAAATTTTCAGTCCTGACCCCTCGATTTCTCAATTCATTCACCATCTTGGCTCTCTTAATAAAATAATAAATAGATTATTAGCTGCATATACTATGTTCCTCATACTCTATTTAGCTATATGTAAGTTTAACCCACTCAACTTTCAAATCTAGTGCACCCTTATTACCTCTAGTAATTATAAATTCATTTACTAGGCATAACATTGGCTCTAATCCATATGTCATGACCCAATCCTAGGGTTGTTGACCACCCTAATTGGGCAACAAACCCGGACCAGTTATGATTCAATGAATTTAATAATTAATATTTCATTTAGTAACATCCAAAATTAATCACAAATATCCACTGACTTAATAGGAATAATTCTCATCAATTTATTATAAGCCAACAAATAAAAATAAATAAATAAAATAAAATGTCTATGCTACAACATCTTAGCCAATTAATCAGCATTATTGACCAAATGGTCCTGCCTCTCATGATATTTAAATTACTCAGGAATGACTTAAATAACTCAGTAAACAAGAAATACACCATGTATAGAATGGTGTATAATATCATGGAAGCACCATAGAAAATGCACAAACCACTAACCCAATGTGTAAGGTTATCCACACTGCTCACAATAGAGCAAACTCACAGCCTTTCAGGGCGCAACACACAGTCCACTAAGGGACATACCATAATAACACACTGTCCACAAATGGACATTCCAAAGTAGCCTTCTGTCATGCATGAGACCTACTACGGAAATAAATAAAAACCAATACACATATCCCGGGGGTCCCACATATGCAATTCCGTTCCACTTCGCAATAATCATGATGCATTACACACATCATTCTCACTTAAGAATCATAACAACTATTTTGTGGCGCCCTGGCTCGAGCGTCACATCCTTACCACAGGATCTATCGATTGGTAAACGTGATCAGGATTGTTGCCTTGTCACATGGCGGGATTTATCGGATGTTTATCTTGATAATTGTGGTCATATAGAGTTCATAAAATACTTCATATTCTCATAAATTTATTTTCATACATTTCTAAGTCATTTTGAATCATTCATTTCATACAAACATGGTGTTTAGTAACATTTCATTTTCTTTTCCTAAATCAGATGTCACTACATATATAAAATATAGTCATCCATACAAACATTCGAATAGTTTACATCTATTTAACAAAAAACACTGCATATAAATTTATAATCATGTCACATAATTGCGTAACATGAATTTCTTCATACATTTCTTATGTCGGTGCTTGCTCTTTCGCCATATCCTGTCCATCACCTGTCTTTGGGTTTGGAAAACAAAAACTTGAGTCGAAACTCAATAAGCAAGCTATTTGCATTTTTTAGGCAATTCATTTCAGGCAACATTTTTCATTTCAAATCAACTTGGAAAGCATCTTATACATTATCCAAAGGTATATCTTGAAAACAAGAAATCTTGTACCCATCACGGGTCTCATATGCATAATGCCATATGAAAAATATGAACTTGAACATCATTTCTCCCTTTGGATGGAAGCTAGCTAGGCGACCATCCGTCACGTTAACTCCCAATTCAGAGAGGGTGCCGCCGGCCATCGGCCTATTACAAGTAACTTGGTCACACGAAGGGGGGAGAACCGGTCCGCTTATACCCTTCAAGTGGACCTCGTATCCTGTGCACATGAACTTTTCATAAATCCATCTTTAACATGCTAGCATGATTTTCAATCATAAACACTAAACCACATCATTTTTCCATAGCAGTTATAAAAGAAACATTTCATAATCATTGCATTTGAAATATACATCTTTTCAACACCATTTAGCAAAGGGATGGTCATCCTTAAACCCATTAGAAACAATTTCATAGTTTCATCAAATAAGTTAGAATAAAAATTGCATTTATAGAAACAATTTAGAAAAACAAAAATCCTTTAGAAAATTTGCTTGCTTACTTGAAATCGTTAGCTTTCCGTTACCACTTTCTCTTTGTCGTTGCCTACTTAAAATAGTATGAATTTTCATACATTTCTTTTTTCTTCATATTTCATTTAGTTTTTCAACCCATTTCATATTCTCGCATCATTTATTGACTTCATAATTCATCATACACATATATGGCTTAATTTGCACATATTAGAAACATTTTACACACATTCGGCTATCATACAACATAGCATATACACATAACCCTAAAATTAGGGTATTCATTTTAATATCATAAAATTCATTCCATACACATCATATATATCTTCATTAAGCTTACTTTGCCATTTTTTTTCGTTTTTTCCAAAACACACGTACGAGTGTTTCTTCTACATACATAGCATTGCCTTAGCTTCATAAATCAAGTCCAAAATTTTGGATTAATATCATATCATTGCAAATAGATCCATAAACATGGAATTCATCTCATTTTCACACATTTTTGCATAAAATCATTTTTCAAAAGTCATTCATCACCCGTTTACCATTATCCCTTCACATAAGCTCGTTTAGCACTTAAACATAATGTATTTCATAAAATTTCCTAACTCAGAAATTTAATTCATTTTTCAGCGGGTTAATTACCCTTTAATACCACTTTACTTAAGGTATTTTCATGGGGTTTAAAATCCATTCTTCATAGGTTCTCATAATAGCAAGTTTGGAACCCGTTTTCCACCCATTTTAACGTGTCTTTTGACACATAACTATGGGTAGCCCTAAAATCTGAATTTTTTTCAGAAATATCTCGATTTTTCTCAACCCATTTTCTAGGGTTTAACACATATTCAACATTCAAATATTTTCATTTCTCAAAACAGCGGGTAACCAACACGTTTTGAAACCTGTTTCCACTCTATACATGCATTACTTGAAAAATTCATAAAAATCAGTTCTAGGGTTTATTTTTTCCAAATATTTTGGACATACACAATACCTTAAATCTAGGGTATTTTACCCTACATAACATACATAAAATATGCAAGTCCATTTCCATAACAAATTAAGCATATAAACGTAGGAATTAGGTCCAAATCGACACTTTGTATTCCATAACTTTAAAATTTCATCACGTAACATAGACCCTCATATTTTTGGCATGAATACATGATTCATAGCTTAATCAAATCATCAAATCAAAACAGCAACTTATCTTGGAGATTTAGGGTTTAACAACTTGGATTTTTCATTTCATATGCATGCATAACTCCATTTCCATCAACTTTAACTTAAAAATTCATGCTTAAAACTTAATACCCATTCCATATTCATGCAAAGGCATGTTAAAATATCATTTTACAGATTCTTTAAGCATGTTTTTCATTTCCAAGTTTTGAGTTTAAGAACTCAAGTTAAACAACCCAAAATCATCACATACTTACTTAGATTTGTAGCAAATCAAACTCTAATCTTTTGAGATGATTTCTTCTTCAAATTCTCCTTCTTTTTCCCTTGGTTTTCTTCCCCTTTTTTTCTGAAATTTTTGGACATGAGCTTTTGGTTCCCTTGGACGTTTTCAACACTTAGAATTTTTTTCCCAAAAACCATTTCAACTCAACGTGCACAAGGCATGCATATGGCAGAATTTTTCCCAATTGTGGGACCCACTTGTACTGCAATTCCACAGCCCATAAATGCATCTCTATCTACCATATGAGGTGGGTGAATTTAGGCCATGTAAATTGCATTTTTACTTTTTACCAAAAATCACAAAATCTACATCTCAATCTACGTCCAAGCTATCCATTTTTTTGCACGTCACCTTGTGGCTGGATTTTCCAGCAATTTTTCATTTTTTTAAAATTACCAAAATGTGGGTAATTTATGCTCATAATCACCCTTTAAGAAAAATTAATAAAATGGCTAAAACTGCCCACACTATCCCACGCCACCATGTTGTCCACGATCAGCAGTATATATCAACATTTATGCATTTTTTAATTGCTGAAATTCTCCATTATTGCTTATACAAATCATGTACTTGCATCTCAGCAACATGTGGAATTTTTAAAAAATTAAAAAAAATCAATTTGGACAATCCCAAAGCCCTTAGACGTCCCTTATGTGGCCACCTTAGCTATACTCCCATAGCTTCATCATTCCATGCATTAAATGGTTGGATAATTATCATATTTATACTTTTTCAATAAATACATAAAATACCCAAGGAATGACCTGAAATTTGCCACCTCAAATTCCTTTTGCATCAAGCATTTATGTATGGTACTCCATCATTAATGCCTTGGTACTTTTGTGGTGCATAAGTCAAACTTGCCCATCCTTTTTAATGCAGGCATTTTCCTAATATGTCATGCTAAATCTAAGCCATCCAAAATAAACATCTCACCATTCCATTCAACCATGTCAAATTTCAACTTAATCCGAGTTTTCTAGCTCCCGATATAGCCGTTTAAAGTTAATGGTTGAAATAAACATATGCTTAAAAATTCATTATTCTTATTTCATCAAGAATTTTTATAATCTTTTCATTCCATAATACCATGCCTAATATTAACAATTTTCATTTCAAATTTCACTTGAATCCGCCTTTTAAGCGTTGAGTTATGAATTTTTCAATATTTTCCTTCACACTTGTCAATTTCCATCTTTATTTCCATAATTCATTTTAAATAATGGAAAATGATTTTTCATGCTATATTTGCACACTTAAATCATAAGTAATTCATTCTAAACCCATTGTCTCATTTAGGCTTAAAATGCTTGATCAAATCATTAATGTTAATTCATAACTCTAATTGCCATAATTAGCAAAAAATTATAAAATACCTTCATAATTCCATAATTCATAAATAATCATCAAATACATGTTCAATACATACAAATGGGTCCTACTTGGGTTAGGGTCTCATATATTTCAACCCAATTAAATATTTTACCAACTAGAATAATTTATCATCCACATTAATCGGGTGAACCAACTTACTAAATTTAATTAAATAAATTCAAGAAAAAACTTCTATCACAACTTGTAAGTAGTAAAAGTGTCAAAATGAATAACCACAAATAATCTACATAGCAAAGTTGCTATTTCCATTTATTTCCAATAATTTTGAATATGCTCTTCAGTCTAATCTGTAAATACTATATCAAATCTCACTCTTCTTATTCCAATAATCTTATTAGAGAATAAAATAATTTATTGAAATGTAATGATAAACTCTTGAATCCATCCTCTATTATAAATTATAATTTAATTTATCCTCCACCATACCCTATTTAATATTTGCTAAACAAAATGTCTATCTATGCAATTTATAATTGTCATCACAAAGAATATCAAATAATTAATTTATTATTATATAAATCATTTATATAATTACTAGCACAAAATATAGTCTAGATATTTTGTTTGTTTGGAAATAACCACATCTCAGATAGGATTTTGTATGAGATCCAAAGATTCATGAACGTATATTAATTTAAAGATGTACATATTTTCTAACCTAACCAACATGGACTATTCATGGACCTTGAGGCGTTGTAATGCAGCAACAAGGAGACACAATTGAAGAAGAAGGAGCAAATGGTGTTGAGATAGTTGTAGTAGCTACTTTCTAACGTGACCCATGAGAATTCACACAACCGGTAAAAAGCAAAGTTGGCGACATGGCATTATCTTCACCAGTTAAACGTGCTCAAAATAAGGTGTCAAAAGCGCACTAAAAATGTGCAGGAAGAGACCAATTAAAGCCATCATGTGGAAGGCAACTCAACAGCTCAATGCACATGTCCAAGGATCCCCGGTTCCACACGAAGGAAGCTTGGTGCCCAAGCAAATAATACTCACAGAGCTGCCTCCATTGATCTAGTCCTTAGGAAATCAAGTTACCCATACCATGCTGAATAGGATTTCCACAGGGAATGATTTTTTTGGCCACCAAGTTATTTATCCACAGAACTGCCTAACAAAAGCCGTTCGTACCCTATAAATACCCCTTGAGATCTCATTTGAAAGCATAACTCTCGAGACAATCTCTCCCAACTCCTCTCAATAGAGAGAACGTGAGTTCTCAGCCTCATTTTAGCTTTCTTTAAGCATTTTTCAAAAAAATATATATCTCAAAATCTTTCAAAAAATAGATATCATTTTCTAAAATTACTTTCCCGAAGTAGATATTCCTCAAGTGGTGGGTTAAATTGATATACGGGGTTAAGTATTTTCCTCATATTTCTAAAAATTATTTTCTAAAATTACTTTTCTCCAAGTAGATACTCTCCAAGTGGTGGGTAAAATTTAAGCACGGGGTTAAGTATTTTCCTCCTATTTTTAAAAATCATTTTCTAAAATTACATTTTCCCAAATAGATACATTTTCCCAATCAGATCATGATGGATCTATATAGATCCAATTCTTACCATAACAAGAGATTTTTATAGTAGACCTATTACTAGCACTTTGCCATCACTTGAGGAATACGTGTGATGCATAAAACCTAGTAGATGGTAGCGATCTATGGACATGCAAATTTAAGAGCGGGGAAAATTGTTTTGCATTGAGAAACTATGAAAACTCTCTTTTTAAGTCAGGATTGAGAACTTATAGATTTATTATGATCTATATATTTGTAAATTTTATATAGCTCACGTATCAAAGACTAGTGGGTAATATCTACCCATAACCTTGGGCCCAAACACCTATCAACAAGCCCATTGGGCTCAAAACTCTTCAACAAGGCCAAGTGGACCCAAAACCCTTCAACAGGCCTACGTGGGCCCAAAACCCACTTAAGGAGGCTCACTTGGGCCCCAAAACCTTACAACAAGCCCACTTAGGCCCAAAATCTTTCAACAAGCCCAAGTGAGCTCAAAATCTTACAATAATCTTATCTAGGCCTAGAACTTCCCAGGGTGGCTCAAGACATCCTAGATGGCCCTAAAACCTTTAAAGCCAACCCATCTAAACTAAAACCCTTCGATAAGCCCAATTAGGCCCAAATTTGTTAGTTAAGCCCAGTTAGGCCCAAACTCTTTTTGATAAGCCCAGTTGGGCCTAAACCTCCTATTTTGTCCAAGTGACCCAAACATGTTTTTAAAAGTTGGTTAAACCCATTTTTAGTAAAACTACCCAATTTTCAATCCATAGGCTGTATGTGGAACACGCTGGACTGCTATATAAATGCATAGACTAAACGTGGGACACGCTAGCTTATTAAGCCGAATGTGAGATGTGCTGGTCTGCTATGTAAATCCTGAAGATGAGCACACACTCAACTTGCTGTCCAGGGTCGCTAGTGTAGCCGTCAAGCCCATCACTAGTCTTGAACTAAGTCATTGTTGGTCGACGGGCTAAGCGTAAACTCACATTTGAGTCATGGCGCGTGGCGTCATGTACTCCCTTCTTTTACAAGTCATGGCGCGTGGCGTAGTGTACTCACTCTTTTTTGAATCTCAATGCATGTTGAAGTGATCCATATTTATTGTTATCAATCATGTCGCATGGTCGATATGCAACCCACTTTAAGTCATGGTGCGTGACCTCATGTACAACCCATTTTTTAGTCAGGGGGTGGGGCGAAGTGCACTTACTTATCTTTGTATTTTTATTAGACATGATTTTTAGTGCATTTGTAAAGTCATAGAAAGATCTTCTACTCATTTTATCATCAGATTAATGAAATCATCATTTTTATGGACTATGATATTTAGCTCTTTCAATCAAGGATTTTCTCGTTAGGGATGTAAAATCAGAGTGTGGAATATAATGCAAAATATTTTTGTGATATACTTTTTGAACTCAGTTAAATAATTAAATGCTTTAAAATTTTATTGAGAGAATTAATTAAACATTTATTTTCTAAAATGACCTACACAAAATGGGACAACCCGAAAATTTGAGGCCGAAACAAATGGTGAACCCGATGTTAAGCACTCTCCCTTTATCTTTAAGAGCTAAAAACCATAGTCTTTTATATATGTTTCTTTTTATTTGATCGCTTATTACTGACACACTTAAGTGTTCTTTTGCAAATCTCATTCAAGTACTTTAGAAGCTAGGGCATCATGTCTATCAACATGTCGATTATTCTCCAGCAGCAATTGCTCTAAAGAAGGATCGATTAGCACTGTTGAAGGAGCTCGTGGTGTTTGAGGCCCTCATGTTGCTATAGTCGCCACTAATATAATCAAGTCTATTATCATCTCCTAAGCTACTCCTATCTAACTAGCACAATCATCACTTGTGCCAGCCCAAATGGATTCACCTATCGCGATGTCAGGTTATCCCAAGAAGTCCACTCACTAGTCTGCTTCAGCAACACGACAGCCTGTGAATAGACCCGCTTTACAACCCAATTTTGCAAGAAAGTCTACAAGTTTATCTGTTGCAACTTGGTTGGCACTGGCTTGTCAACCTAAGGGTGCTTGCCAGTCATTACTCACTAAAGCTGCATCAAATCTAATTGGGTGTATTATCACTTATCAGTTCTATTAGTTTACTTTAAGGGTTGTCAACCTAGCTCCTTGACCTGATCAAGATGTTACCCAGAAGTAGAAAATGCTTGTTAGGGTTTCTCGACTTGCTGTCTAACTAGTTGATTGAAGGGATGGTTTATCATCATTAGATTTGATTTGAAAACCTTGTAGTTCGTCATCCCTAATCTGATGTTTGACCTCGTCAATTAACCACTACTTGTCTAGTTCAAAAGCTAAAGGCAAGGCTTCACATGATCATGTCATTACCAACGTTGTGGAAGTTTCTCATCCCGCACTAAGATAACAAAAGAAGAAAGCATCGCAGAACAAGCAATTTGGGAAAATAACTTTCAGGCTAAACTTAAAAGTGTTGAAAACAATGTTCAAAATAAAACAAATTGACCAAGGATTGAGTTTTGATGATTAACAAGAACTAATTTGAGTATATATA
>JAXCLR010000063.1:23090200-23115911 GCA_035584095.1 Annona squamosa | reverse complement strand
GATGAAATTGTGGAAATTATTTCTAATATGTTTAAGGATGGTCATCCCTTAGCAAAATGATGTTGAAATGATATTTTTATTTCAAATGTAATATTATGAAATTTCCTTTGATAAATGTTATAGACAAATGATGTGGTTCTATGTTCAAATTGAAAAATCATGCTAGCATGTTAAAGATGACTTTATGAAAAAGTTCATGTGCACAAGGTATTAGGTCCACTTGAAGGGTATAAGTGGACCGATTGTCCCCCCTTGGTGTGGCCAAGTCGCTTAAAACAGGCACAAGGTCGACGGTGCCCTCTCTGAAATGAGAGTTAACGTGACGGATGGTCGCCTGACTAGCTTCCATCCTAAGAAAAAAATGATATATATGTTCATGTTTTATATGACATTATGCATATGGTACTCATGATAGGTACAAGATTTTATGTTTTCAAAAGATATCTTAGACAAGGTATATGTTGCTTTCCAATTTGATTTTAAATGAGAAATATTGTCTAAAATGATTTGCCTATAAAATGCAAATAGTTTTCTCATTGAGTTTTGACTCATGATTTTGTTTTTCAAACCCAAAGACAAGTGAAAGACAGGGTATGATGAAGGAGCAAGTGCAAGCCGGATAAAGAAATGGAAAAATTTAGAATTCTTACGTTATGAGAAAAACACTTGTGGAATGATTGTAACCATTTGAATGTTTATGTTGATGACTATGGTTAATACATGCTGTGACATCTGATTTATGTACATGATGTAATGTTTTTGATCAGCAAGGTTTGTATGTGATAATGGGTCAGAAATGACCTACATATGTTTGAGATGAAAACATGAGAAATTAAACTCTTATGAGAATGAAAGTTAAGTGGATAAATATCCGTTAAAACCCGCCGTATGACAGGGTAACAATTCTAATCACGTTTACCAATCAATACGATCCCGAGGTAAGGGCTAAATTGTGACACTCGGTTTGGGACGCCACAAACCCCTTTTGCAATTCTGCTTTTCTGTCACACTTTCTCTCATTCCTTTTTACTTATCTTACACATTCAATTACATTTGTGGAAATTCTTTCCAATCACCAAAGGCAATTAAAGTAATCAACATAATTAGTTAAGACAAATTCCTCATGGGAATGATACTCTATTCACTCTTTAGTACTTGATCACCACGTATACTTGCATTAAAATGAGCGTTCTAATTAGACACATATGCAACTTGTAAGGCGCCAGATTTTGGCTCCTGAGCACTAGCTTTCTGTCTTCATTCTTCAAGGGTTGTTTGCAAAACAACTTTCTTCCTGTGGCACCCCAAACCGGGACATCACTTCCTTACCTCAAGACCTTATAGATTGGTAAATGTGAATCAAGATTGTTGCCCTGATCATGCGGCGGGATTTTAATTGGATTTCGTCCAAATTTTTTTTCGTTCATCATCATTCATATCTTTACATTTCACATCATTCATCAAACAAGTGATGATACACTTGTAATAAAATTTCATTCATAACACCACTTCATACTATTCTACAACGAAAGTCTTCTTGACTAAATCATTATATTTTACATCTCATAATTCTTTCTACCATTCATCATATTTTTCTACAATAACATTTACATTTCATACAAGCATTGGATTACATAGAATTTATAATTCTACCTAAGTTCACATAGACATCAACATACCTTGGATCTTTAATCAGGCTACCACATTTCATTCCCTATAGCCCAAATGGCTACCATCATGTACCTTTCCTTCATTGCTTAAGTCCATTGACCCCTTGAGTTTCCCGATACCTATCTAAGGTTTGAGAAAACAAAACATAAGTGAGAACTCAGTAAGCAAGCATTTTATCTTTTAGGGCAAGACTTTCTTGAAAATTATTTCATTAAACATCTTGAACACCTTTTTCTTGAGGACATTTATATGTCTTAAAACATTATCGTGAAATCCTTTGTTCATGAGGACAATTCCATGTCCTTGAACACTTTCATAAAATATTCATTCTTAAAATCATTTACAAGCCACGTCTGGGCTTGTTAAGGCAAAATATATACGTTTTACCTTCCTTAATTAATTTCCTTTGATAATAAATGAACATTTCTAATGTTTAAAAACCTTTACATACAATCATCTTTTATCAGTGGACGTTTTACGTCCAAAATATTTTTCTCATAAATCTTTTGGCCAAGAGACCTTTAATGTATCAAAATATTTTTCACATATCTTCCTTTGACAATGGACATTCATATTCCTAAAACACCTTTTATTAAAACACTTTGGCATTGGACACTCTCATGTCCATAAACACTTTCATTTAGGCTCTTTAATAATGGACATTCTTATATCCAAAAACAAGTTTAACATAAATCTTTTTCATAATTCCCGTCTTGGAGCTTGTTTATAACAAACAAGGCATAAAAGATACATAAAACATTTCTACAAAAACATTTGTATAAAAAAATTTCCTTTTATTCCAGTTATTTACACTTTTGTGTAAAACATCCTTTTTTTTAAGGTAACTAATGCATAATAGCTCATAAAAATTCAATTTAGAATAACTTTTCATATAAATTCTTTTGTATCCCAATCTTTGGGTTTTTCAAAAGCAAAACGTATGAAAATGTATTTCTCCTCATACAATAGTGACACTTAGTAAATGATCATGCTACCTTTTGAAAAAAAATCCTTAACAACACGCTAGTCAGACGGCTGTTCCTTTATTCTGCTCCCATCTCAGGGAGGGAGCTGCTAGCACTCCTGTCATCCCTTAGCAACTTAGCCATATGTAGAGTGAACTCTGGTTATCTTAACCATGCTCTATAACTGACCTATTTCTTAGACTGGTGCACCATACACTATTATAACGACCACAACCTGTTTGGTTTAAAGTATTATAAACCGCAACCCGTATCCTTTAAAATCGGATCATAGACCTCAGTCTACATCCATAACTTAAAAACATCATAGACCAAAGTCTGTATCTTTTGAAAATAAATTATTTTAAAAAAAGCACATCATAGACCGCAGTCTGTGTCACTTGTAAAGCAAGCGTACCTACTTTAAACAAGTTGTCATTTAAAGTCTAATTTTAGGATGACCTTCCTTAAATTCATTCAAAAATATTTTGAGTAAAACATTTTGATAAACATTTAAAATGTTTGAAAAATAATACATCTTAAAATCCTTATAAAAGAACTTCAAAATTTTTAGATTTTCAAGAATAAATCATATATTTTTCCTAGCATTTTCTTGGTCTTCATTTCAGGGCCTTTTGCTCACAAAAGTTATCCAATTGTGCTAACCCCTTCTCAACCACCTTAAAATCAACTTCTTGTTCACATATCAATTCTATCATTTTTACATAAAGGGCCTGCATAACCTTTTGCATACCATTTAGTAACCCCAAATCAAACCATTTTATGAAATCAACATAAGAGGTTGGTCATCCTTAAATCCCCTTCAACACATCCGTATAAACATTTTTCAAGATATTTTCAACATAGATTTTCTTATCTAAAGGAAATCAAAACTTTTCGAATATCATTTCAAAAGATATGAACTATATCCAAATCATCATTTATTATTTACTTATCATGACCTAGCAAAACAAATCTTTTTCACAAATCAAATCTCCTTTTTCTTTTTTTTCTTTTATAACATGATTATTTATCATTAAACATCATAAGAGAAATTCAAAATTTATTTACATTTGTTGCTTTGTAAAAAAGGAAAAAATTCTCCTTTTCTTATAAAATATTTTTGAAACAACATCATAAAAAACTTGCTGACTTAAAAGTAAATTCTTAAAACCATCGGCATCAAATATGAAATCCTTTGAAAATATTATCATGGAGAACTTGCTTACTCATAAGCAAAATTCTCAATTCCATTAACATAAAGCATTGCTAATCTTTGGCAACACTGATGATAAAATTCTTATCTTAAAACGTATTGCTGCTTCCCATGAAGCAAACCTTGAGACTTTTCCTTAAAGTCATTCTTTTCCAAAACTTGCGACTTTTCATTAAAGCCATCATTTTCCAAAACTTGTTGATTTTCGTTAAAGTCATCATTTTCAAAACTTGTGCTTGTCCATTCATTAAAACATAGACATAAACATTTCAATCATATCAATCACGTAGAAAGAAAATAGTATTTTAGAAAGTTCGCTTTCTTACCTGCATTTTCTTAGCTTTCCAACTTTGTCTTTTCTTTGCCCTTGCCTACATGAGAATAATTTAATATTTTATATATTCCTTTTCTTTTCATTCCACTTAGTTTTTCAACCTATTTCCATTAACATATATCATTCATTTGACTTCTCAAGTCATTATCCATCTATAGCACATATTTGCACATTCCGTTGGCTATTATTTAACATAATCAATCCCATAAGTAGGGTAACCATTTAATCATGTAATAATTAACCAATAATTATTATTTAAATGTTCATTACCTTCTATACACCATTGTTCACTTATTTTCCAAAATTTACATATTAGTGCTCATTTTAAGCACACGTTATCGCCTTAAGCTTTATTAATTAATTCCAAAATTTGATATTAACATCACACAATCTAAACAGAAATATAATCAGAAAATTCATCATATTTTCATGCACTTTTTGCACAAAATCCAACTACATAAGTCATTCTTCACCTATGCATGTCTATCCCTTCACATATGCCCATTTGGCAACACATACATGATGCATTTCATAAAATTTTTCAAGTCAGAAATTTAATCCATATTTCATCATGATAATTATCCTTAATTATCACTTTATTTAGGGTATTTTTATGGAATTTAAATCCACCAATCATAGGTTTCCAAAACAGCAACTTTGGAACCCATTTTCCACATGTTGAACGTGTCTTTTGACACTTAACCCTAAATAGTTTTATAAATCCGAATTTTCAGCAATTAATCCCACTTTTCTAAATCCAAATCTAGGGTATTAACACATATTTATCATTTATAAATTAGCACCTCTCAAAACAGAAACTTGTTTACCCGTTTCAGGTCCCATTTTCACTTCATTTGAACAACGTTTCATAAAATCCATAAAATCAGATTTGGGGCTTGTCTTCCTAAATCCTTTTGAGCGTCAATAATACCCTAACCCTAGGGTATTTTACCCTACATATCTTCCATAAATAATTCAATCCCATTTTCATACTATTTTTAGCATCAAAATGAAGAAATCAGGTCATATACTTCACTTTGCATTCCATAGTTTCTAAAATTCATAACTTAAGCTTAAATCAACATATGTATTTCATTAAAATATTATTCATATTCTAAACATATCTTTCATTCAATACAGAAACTTGTCATTTAAATTTGAGTTTTATTAAGTTGAGTTTCCAACTCATGAGTCATTCAAATCTTCACTTTCACTACACAAATCATGGAAATTCTTTCATATAGCTTAAATCGAATTCCATATTTAATCAAAGGTCATGTTGAATCATCATTTAGGAAGTCTTTAAGCATCCATTTCATATCAATAATCTTGGAGTTTAAAACTCAAAATCAAAAGCTCAACTCAACACATACACTTACTTGTTTGATGTCAATCAAACCCTAATCACTTGAGCTTCTCTTCTCCTCTAATTTTCCTTTCTTTTTTCCTTATTTTTTCTTCTATTTTCCTTCCTCCTTTTTGGGCTAGTGTTGGATGTGACTTGCTGCCTTGGGGAGATGGAGTTTGAACACTTAGAAAAATTTCTCCAAGAACAACTCATATGGCCATTCCCACCTTTTATAGAGCTGGATTTGCTCCAGCTGTGGGCCCCACTTGTTGCCATTTTTCCATAACTATTAAATGTGTGTTTATCCCCCTAATGTGCTGGTTAAATGACAGCCACTGAAATTTTTTTTTGCCATTTTTCTTAAATTAAAAACCCACTCAAATCATAACCGTCCAAGCCGCCCAACAGATCATGCCCATAGCTGCTGTCCATTTTCAGATTTTTTTTCATTTTTTAATAATCTCAATTTGAGGTTAAATTATACACCTAATTAATATTTAATTACTCCATTAATTTTTCATGAAAAAATTATCAAAAATGGCAGCTACAGCACATACCATTGGACATCACTTGCGTCAACATGTTGTCCACGTTTTTCTCCTTCAATGACAGCTGCCTTAACGATTTTTCTTGGATTTTTTCAAATGAATAAATGTCCATTCATGTGTCCCTACATTTCAGCTATATATATGCATAATTTATAAAATAAAAAATTCAAAAAAATCCAGCAATAGCAGCTTCTCTTGGACGTCCTTAGTGCCACCTCTCCTATGCTCATTTGAACTCTCCTTAGCCCCTTAAATGTGGACATCAATGCATGGATAATTCATGGGATTTTTTCATTTATAATTATGCATAAAATACCCTATGTTGCACCTGCATTTGACACCTATTTGGTCCATTAAAATTTGCATTTAAGCCATGTACTTTAGCCTTTAATGCATGGTATAATTGAGGTGCAAAAGTCAACTATGCACACCTTTTTCAATTTAGGTATTTTTTCCATCATGTTATGCTTAATCTAAACCATCCAAAATATTAATCTCATAATTTTATTCAACAATTTTAATTTTCATCTCAATCCGATTTTCTTAACTCAAGTTATAGTTATTTAAAGTTAACGGTTGGTTTGAGATATGATCAATAAATCATTACATTAATGTCATTAAGGATTTTCATAACCCAATAATTTCATAATTCCAAGACTATCATCGTCAAATTTTCTTTCAAATTTTACTTGAATCCGCCCTACAGGCGTTGAGTTATGAATTTTCTAGTATTTTTTCACTAAACTTGATAATTATCCTTTAAATTCTCATAAATCAAACCATATACTTTAGGATAATTATTTATAATATATTGTCACCTTTAAATCCTCATCAAACCCCTCGAGTCATACCGACTCACTTCGGGCTTCGACAATTAAATTTTTAATCACTGTCCTTAACTAAAACCCTAATTGCAAAATATCGTTAATCATAAAATCATCCATAATTCATTTAAATAACACATGTGTCATACTTATAGCCCTACTTTGCTCTGGGTATCACACTTCCCATCACTTGGGCATAAAGTTTATGAAATAGTCACCATCTTTGCTTGCAACAAAAGGCCTAAAATAAGTAAATAATATCCTAAATGATCTAATATAATAACAATAACCTAAGACAATATGATTTGCATGGAATTTAGCTAAAAATGTATAAAATCTACACCCAATGCTACAAATGCAGAAATGATGAAAACTAAGGCAAAAACTATGTGAATTCACATGTTTCTCTTAAACTAGCATTTAAATTAAATACAAAATGAGCCTTAGAAACTCTATTTTTATAGAGTTATCACTAGCATATTGTAATGAATTAAAATAAAAAAGCGAATAAAAATGAGAAAAAATAAAAACAAAACAACAATTAGGAGATTTCTATGAACAATTTGGACTAAAAAAATTAAAAAACTTGTAACAAAAGCTGTTCAAAAAAATATAAGAACAGGTTATTTAAAAAATGCAAAAAGAAACTTTGTAAGAGAGAAGTAGAAGAAACTTCTAAATCATGATATAAAAAATGCAAAAATAAAGAAAAAAAATATAAACCAAAACCCTTCAAGTCAGATGAAAGGAGATAATCTTCAAAAGAATCACCAACTTGCTGAAAGTGTGAAAAAGTAAGATATTTTGTAAACAAGTATATACATAAAAAGAAAATCAATAAATTAGAAATAGATCATTTAACCTTAACAGAATCACTAAAGTAATAATTAGAAAAATTAATGTCAAACTCGAATAATTCAGAAATAGAAGACACCAATGATTCTGAAAGAAAAATTCATGAACTAGAATATGACACTGGTAACTCATGTGATACCTACAACATTTGAGTTCAATAAATGTAATTTAAGTATTTGATAGTTCTTAATATATGCTTTAAAGTGGATGAATGAGATAGGGCAAATACTAAGTGAGGTGATTATGTTAATCACCTTTGCCCAATGTGGATTAATGTGCGCAAAAAGACTAAATGAGGTATCAAAATGATGATTTTTCATGGTTAAATATTCTATTAATGATGATTAAGTTGATGATAATGATGAAATAAATTAGGTCATTACTTGAAAAATTCATAACTTGACGCCCACAGAGCAGATTGACGTGAAATTTAAAATGTGAGTACATGTTGACGTGCTCTACTTCATGAATGGAATGAATTATGTTAATCATGATTTAATTAAGTTGATAGTTATTTAATTTCATCCAAGTTCAAGAGACATTTCCAAATTATCTTGTCTTGCATTAGAAAGGTCATTTTGCAATGAAAATTTTTATGAAAGGTTAAAATAAGATGTTCTATCATATTGATGGATTTAATTAAGCTAAATAGTATAAAAATTGCTTAATCACATAAGGAAAAAATTATTTGACTTTTGCTCATGAAAAGTGGCATGTTATTAATGAAACAAAAGTGATAATTGACACATGTCAATATAGGATTAGTTGAGCAAGATTAAAGTCAACTAAATAAAAGGAAAGTTGATTTCTAAAAAGCAAATGGGACATGTTTCAAACAAGAATTTTTTGAGATGAATGAAAGGTGCTAAACTTGATTTTTCCAACCTCCACTCAACGTGTTTCAAAGAGAGATTTTTGGGGGAAATTTTGCATTTTTTTAAAATGAAAAAATGCATGGAAAGTGGGGCTGAAAAGGGACATTTCCAACAAGCTTACTTGGGCAGCAAGTAAGTGGATAAATGTGGATTTAGTTAAGTCCTTAATGAGGTGGAATTAAGGGGTAAAAATCCACCATTCTATAAGAAGAGAAAGGGGTCTGTTGGGACATTTTTGAGGCATTAGCACAAGTTGAAAAATTTTTAGTAAGGTGTCGTCCCAAGCAAGAAGGAAAAAAGAGAAAGAAAAGAAGAGAACAAGGAAGGAAGCAAAGGAGAAAACCAAGCTAGGCAATGAGTAATCAAAACCAAACAATATCAAGTAAGCATTTAAACTAAGCTTGGTTTGATAATTGCCAAGTTTTCTAGGTCAAGTAATGGTTCATAAATTTGAATCGTTATGAATCTTTCTTGATGATTGATGGAGCCCTTAATAGGGTTATTAAAGCTTAAAGGAGTTGAGAGATTCAATTCAAGCATCAAGGAGATGATATGCATGACCTAAAGTTGTTTACAACATGTGTACTAAGCTGGAATATTTGTTAAATTCCATTTAAAGTTGATGTTTTGAACTTATTTTATGAATGGATTATGTAATAATTTTCATGTTTAATATATGTTAAACCTAGTATGTTGATAGACCTTAGAAGGGTGAAACATGAAGTTGAAAACTTAATGCAAATTCTACTCATTTAAGGTGGAATTAATGCATAACCTAAACGACATGATCTATTAGTGATTATGAGGGTAAAATACCCTAAATATGGAGCAAAGAGGAGACGTCCAAGGGCTAAAACGAAAAGGAAAAAATCTTTTTTATAAGGCACTCATATGTGGATTTCCAAGGTGGAGAAAAGAGAGAAAAGTTGCTATTTTGGAAAAATTAGTTAGGGAACTTTGATTACATGATTATACCCTAACTAATGTGCAAAAAAGTGCTTAAGGTAGGCCAAAAAGGAGAAGTAAAATTCTATTTTGTGTGAATTTGATTTACACATAATGTATGTGTGACTTAAAATGTCCATATGAAGGGTATTGATCACAAGAATGAGAAATAACCAAGTGTGATTAGCTAAACTGCAAAAATAAAAGAAAATGTGGCAATATGAAAAAGGAGGGGTTGTTTTGAAAGAATTAAAAAATTTTAAAAAATTGACATTGAAACTAGTATCCTAACTCATAAATAAATATGCCTTGGATGAGCACTAATGTGAAAATGCAAAATATAAGTGTTAGATGATAAATGGGAGATGTTGAATCTCCAAATATTGAGTCAAATTAATGGTTGTGATGAAAGTGATAACTTAACCTAAATAATGGTAATAAAATGGAACGAATAGTCAAAATGGGAAGAATGGTCACAACTAAGTCATATGTCATACCAAAGTGTGAATTGGAAGATTGACACCCAACTTGAAAGACAAGTGAGTTAAGCTAGTTGATGTAAATTTATGCGGATTCATGTAGGTTCGAAAACCTAAGGGATGCAAGTATTTAAAATTTCATGTATATAAATAAAATATCATTTTCATTTATCTAGGCAAAGGCAAGAAAAAAAATAGAAGAAAGAGATTGAAGCTATCATAGGTAAACAAGCAAACTTTTCAAAATATTGATTTTCTCCTATGTGTTGAAATAATTGAAAGTATTTTATGTTGATGCTTTTATGAATTTTTACAAGTGGGCAAGCATAAGTTTTAAAAATTATGGCTTTATTGAAATGTCTCAAGGATTGCTTCATTGTAAGCAAGTAACACTTCTTGAAATAATGATTTTATTTGAAGTGTTGCAATGATTAGAAATATTTTACGTTGATGAGTTTAAGAATTGCTTACTAGTAAGCACACTCTTTAAGATGTTATTTCCAAAGAATTTTATGAAAAAAAATAAAGAATTTTGACCTTTTTTTCATAGTTATATTTGCAAACAAGTTCTGAGTTTTACCATTATAGAATTTTATGAAAAGCAAACAATAGAACAAAAGTGTTTACTCCATGACATGACACTAAAAATAAGCGATGAATTGAAAATTGCCTATTTAGTCGAAATGGTTTATTAAAAAAGTTTTGATTCTCCTTAAAATTAAAAATACTTTGAAAATGTTTATATGGATGTTTCTAAAAAGGGGTTTAAAGATGACCAATCCGATAAGTTAATCTTACAAAATAAATTGAGTTTTGGTTGCCTAAATTTTATTCAAAAGGTTATGAAAGTTCTTCTTTACATAGGAATAACAAGGATGATATGTGGACTAATATATGATACTAGGGTGGATAAAGGAGATAATGCCATTACATATCTTTTTCTTACAAAAAATCCAAAAATGGAAATAAAGAAAATATTTGTAAGAAAAGATTCTTTTCATGAATATTAAAAGGCTTTGAAACCCTTTCTCATGATAATTATAAGATTCATTACAAGCATCATTTTTAGAAAGATTTTTTTCTCAAACATTACAAGTGCTTATCAAATATTTTTTTTACTCAAACTTTTCTAAAAGTATTTAAGGATAGTCACCCTAAAACTAAATTTTAAATATGTTAAAGTGAGTGCGCCCACTTTTCAAGATAGTTTAAAAGGACACGGATTACGGTCTATGATGTTTCATGAAATCTTGATAGCATGTGGACATCTATGATGATGTATTGTGCACCAGAACAATGAATAGGTTGATTGTAGAGAAGGTTACAGATGAACTGGGGCCCAATCTGCATATGGCCAAGTCATTAAGGGAAGGTAAGAGACTAGCGACGCCCTCCCTGAGATAGGAGAAGGATTAAGGAACAGCCGCTAGCTAGCGTGCTGTTATATAATAGATTCTCTTCCAAAATATAAAATGATCACTTGGTAAGTGTCACTACTAGAGAAAAAGAAATGCATTTGCATATGTTTTGCTTTGAAAAACTCAGAAAACTGGGATATGAAATTATTTATGAGATTTTCTGAGCCTACATGAAAAAATATCCTAAAAATAAGGTGTTTCAACATGAAAAGTGTAAATATCAAGATCGATATGAAATGTTTTCTATGCAAATGCATTTATGAAAAAAGATTTCATGCATATGCCTTATTTGTTTTAAACAACTCCCAAAATGGAGATCGCAAAAAATGATTTATAAGAAATATAATTTTAGGACGTAAAAATATCCATTGCCAAAAGGGTTTGTGGAAAATTATTTTTAGTACATCAAAATGTCCATTGGCAAAATGGGTTTGTGTGATAAATGACTTGGGATATAAAAACATCCATTTAAGAACAAAGGGAATTACCTAAAAAGGTTATTCGCAAATGCATCGCCTTTGAAAAGCTCAGATGTGGCATATAAAAAGTTTATATGAAAAGATATTTATGAAAATATTTTACTTACAAGAAAATACTTACCTAAAGATAAAATGCTTACTTACTGAGTTGTCACTCATGATTTAATTTTCCAAACATTAGACAGGTACAGGGAAGCTCAAGAGGTAAAGAACCTAAAAACTTGAGGAAAGATATAAGATTGTATGCATGTTTATGCTAAAATGATTAGCCATGATGTATAAAATGGTATGACTAGAATGTTTAAGTTATGCTAACACTTGTGAACTTGATAATAGTCTAAAGGTTATGTAAATTGATGATTGGATATTTGTATCCAATTACGTATGTCAAATATTTGATGATAAATGTATTTTATATGATTATAGCATGACAAGTTGATAAAACTAATGATGTAAGAGAACAAGATAGAAGTTTATGAATGATATGTGCAGTTAATGACCACTGCCAAAATGTGAGATTATGAACAAGTATAAGGATGAAAGGGAAACCAAGTAGTATTTTTAAAATACTAAGTGCAACGATTGACAATTGTATCATTGCCTATAAGATGAATGGAGAGAAATGTAAAGAGATGAATTAATGAAGGGAAAAGAATGAAACGAAAAAAATTTGAACGATATCTAATTTAAGAAATCGTCATGTGATAAGGGCAACAATTCTAACTAACATTTACCAATCAACAACAATCTTGGAGTAAGGCTTTGAGTGACGCCTCAAGTTGGGGGCGCCACAACTCATATGAATTAAACATGATAACTCGAGACCAAGAATAATTATTAGATTTTGCGGGTTAAATAACTGACCTAAAACAACAAAGAAAATATTTACTAAAAATCAAAAGACATGATAAAAGAAAATCTTCTTTCCATGAAACTCCTTTTAAAAAATATTTAAAAAAACTGAAGCCTACAACTTAAAAAAAATATTGGAACCTCAAACCAACCAATATCGAACAATAATATAACAATCTCATATTTTCAATCAGAAATTAAACAATTAAAAAGAGACTTACAAGCCTTAAAAGAAACAAGAATATCATAAATAAAATATTTAAAAGAGAGAATAGAAAATAAGAATCAAAAGATAAAGAAAGTGATTTTGAACCAAAAAGAGAAGAAGAAGATAAACCCTTTATTCAATTAATGTCTAAAGTTTCATACCCAAAATGGTATACAAAAATCATGTTATTAATAAAAAAAATTAATCCTTAAAGCGATAGCTCTAATAGATTCAGGCCTAGACTTAAATTATATCCAAGGTTTAATTCAAAAAAAAATATTTTTAACAAAACCAAAGAATGCTTAAGAGGCATAAGAGGAACAAAATTGAAAATCAATTTTAAACTTACAAATATAGAGATAAAACATTAAGAAGTAACTTTCAAAGCAACTTTCTTATTAGTAAAAGACCTTCAAAGACAAAAACTATTAGAAACTCTATTTTTAGAACTGATTAAACCTTTCAGTGTAATAAATCAAGGAATTACAATAAACATTCTAAAAAAAGAAATATTGTTTAACTTCATCCAAAAACTCAATAGAAAGACATTAACTTATTAAAAAAAAGTCATCAACCATAAATCTAATAATCCAAAAACAAAAACATTTAAATTACCTAAGAGAATAATTAAATTTTAAGAGAATAGAAGAATAGTTAAAAATTCATAGAATTCAAAAAAGAATAAAAGACTTTAAAGAAAAATTAAGAACTAAAGTATGCACAGGTCTCCCTAATACCTCCCAGGAAAAGAAACAACACAAAGTAAGCCTCCTATATGAACCTAATTTTGATGAAAATAAAATTCCTACAAAAGTTAGATCTATCCAAATGAACAAAAAAATTATAAATTTACAAAAAATAAAAGACTTACTTGTTAAGAAATTAATTAGACCCTCTAAATCACCATGGCCTTGTGTAGCCTTTATTGTGCAAAAAAACTCTGAAGTATAAAGAGAAAGTTCAGGACTAATAATAAACTACAAACTTTCAAAAAAGACCCTAAAATAGATTCGGTACCCAATTTCAAATAAAAAATTTTGAAAAAATAATAGGCATGACTATTTTTCAAAATTTGACATGAAATCAAGATTTTAGCAAATTCAAATAGAAAAAGGGATAAATACAAAACAACACTCACTATTCCATTTAAACAGTATAAATTGAACATAATGCATTTTGGACTCAAAAACGCATGTTTAGAATTCAAAACAATTATAAATGATATTTTAAATCCTTACACTGAGTTCTCGATAATTTATATTGATGGTGTACTAATATTTTTAAAAATAATAAAACATCATCTTAAACATGTAAACACCTTTCTTAAGGTAATACAAAAAAATGGTTTAGTAATTTTTAAAAAATATTTACTTTTCCAAATAAAAAACAAGTTTTTAAGGCGCAAAATTTATCACAATACAATTATCCCACTACAACGATCATTTGAATTTGGAAACAAATTCCTAGATAAAATAACAAATAAAACACAATTCCAGAGATTTTTAAGAGCATTAAACTATTTATCTGACTTTTACCCCAACCTTAGAACTATATGCAAACCTCTATATTAAATATTAAAACAAAACCCTCTAAATTGGACAGACTGACATACAAAAATTGTATAACAAGTTAAAACACAATTAACAACCTTACGTATATTAAACTTAGTAGATTCAACAGTAAAGAAAATTATAAAAATAGATGCCTCTAATATAGGTTACAGAAGTATTCTCAAACACATCAAAAATAATAAAGAACAAATAGTCCAATATTATTCAGGAATATAGAATGAAATACAACAAAAATAGTCAATCATTAAAAAAGAAGTGTTAATTATTATTTTATGCATAAAAAAGTTTCAATATAATTTGTTAAATCAAATTTTTTTAGTCCGAGATAATTGTAAAGCAGTTAAGTTTGTTTTATAAAAAAATGTTCAAAATGATGTTTCTAAACATATTTTTGCAAGATACCAAACAATCTTATCAAACTTTAATTTTGAAATTAAATTTATAAAAAGGATATTCAAACTCTATCTCAGATTTTCTAACCAAAGAATTTCTTCAAAGATCAAAGTCATCAACAATAGGCGGCAATGATACTGCAAAGACTCAACAAACCTGAGGTCAAGCCTCAAAATCTACACTTGTATTCTCAATACCAAGTAACCATGTCTCACTCATCCATTACAAAAACACAAACCTTTCTAGTCCCTTGTATGCAGAGATGGCTACAAGGACCTATACCAAACCTCAAACTTCCACTACTTAAACGACAATGACACCCCTATCATTACCTGCACCAAAGCCAAAACACCTCAACCTACATCCAATGAACTCAGCCTATTGGATGAACAAAGTGCTTTATCCCTCATCTAAAAATCCCCAAAACTCAATGTCATCGAATCATTCAAATCTATATGACTCAAACAAAAAGGAAAAAGAATTCTGCCTCAAATAATTTAAACACAACCAAACAAAGAAGTTGAGCTCCACCCAACTCTAGTACAAATTAAACTCCCAAACAAATCCAAATGCATTACCAAGACAAACTCTTCAATACCAATCTGCTACATTGACTATGATTGCCGAACCTATCAAGATCTAGCTCAAGTGGCCAAAATCCTGTTTCCACAAACTTAACATGACGAATATAAGACCAAAAATTTTCATGAATTTATTCTTGTAACCATCTAATTTATCCAAGTTAAACACTACCCTAAGAAACATGACCTAATCGAGATTATAGACTCAAGCATTTAAATTTTGAAAGTGTTAATGCCATCAGATTTTGAATCGATGAAAAAATAAAAATAAACAGCTTTCAATTCAGTTCACTTCTTAGACATTTGCATATTATGATTACAAGGCCATCTACTATAAAGCATTTTGGTACAAAAAAAAAAAAAAATAGGATCCCATTCTTAGATGTTTTATTTTAAACACGATACAAATTATATTTTTTTATTTTGGTTTACTTAATAGTGGGATCATTTCAGGGCAATCCTGAGATATTTTCGCCCTTAGTAAATTAAGGAATCCAAACATGCTTCTTTATCAAACTATGAAAATCAATTTTCTCAAACATTGAATTTCTATTCAAAATTCTCCCTTGCTTAGATTTTCCAATGGGGATATGCCTTTCTTCCAAACCCAAAACCTCAACCCTTTTCCCTTTGAAAAGTCTTTAAGGTAAAATGGTGGGACCGATTCACTAGCATGCATATAGAGCCTCCATAAATCCTCGAATGGATCAAATGTTGGTCCCGAGTTTATGGCAAAACCCAAGAAGGGAAGGGTGAATTGGGTTCTTGAAAAACTCTTTGGTAAATTAAAACTTAACCCCTTATAATTTCAATCCCCTTGATGAAATGTGATATGAGATAGAATGAAATGGTGCAAATGGAATATAAAATGTAAACAATCAATCCACACAAGAGACAACAATATATAGTAGTTCGGGCAACCTTTCCTACTTCACTCTTCTAAGCACACACCAATTGTATCTTAGGTTCCACTATTGTATATTCAATACAATCTAGAGCACCCGCTCTCTTCTAGATTCTAGCTCTAGGGGGCGTATACAACAATTACTTGTTTGTGAGACCAACTCCAACCAACCAAGTCCAATCTATTGGTGAGACAAACTCAAACCAACCCTTTATTTTGCTTCTTCTTGAATTCGGTCTCTAACACCGATTCAAGGCAACAATACAAAACAAATAGATAAAAGAGAAATTACACTTTATAACGTGTATTCAATAAGCTCCGAAAGTTTCTTGTCATGTAGAGATGATAATCTTGGAAGCACACTTGGAAGTTGTAGCACTTTAAGCTTCAATAGTTGTTCAAATAACTTCAACACACTTGAATATTAGAATATGAAAGCCCAACTTATGTTTTCCTCTTTCTTTCCTCCTTCTCTCTTGTCTCCACATCCATTCTTTAATGATATATATAGAAGAAAAAAGGTTCTAGCCGTTGGAGTGGTGGTTCACGTGCATCTAGAGCTCCAACGTTCGGATTTTCGACCGTTACGAGTTGAAGTTGCGAGTGGAGTCAACTTCGGATGGGTGAAGTCGACTTCGGATGCAACTTTGGATGAGTGGAGTCGACTTTAGATGAGTGATTCACGTGCATCTAGATCTCAAACGTTCGGGTTTTCGACCGTTACGAGTTGAAGTTGCAAGTGGAGTCGACTTTGGATGAGTGGAGTCGACTTCGGATGGGTGAAGTCAACTTCGGATGCGACTTTGTCTTGTTAAAACTTGCTGTCCAGAATTTTGCCTTCAAAGTTGTAAATGAAGTCCACTTGGGTCTGAGATTTCACTCAAGTCGCAAATGAAGTCAACTTAGGTTGAGACTTCACTTTGTTGTCTGTTCGAAGTCGCAGACGAAGTCGACTTAGGTCTAGGACTTTACCCAAGTCGCAAGTGAAGTCGACTTGGGCTGAGACTTCACTTTGCAGAACTTACAATTCATGAACTTGAACTCTTGAAACTTAAATTATTTTACATTTTTATTTTCATACACATAATTAGAGACAAAATATCTGAAAATACTTAGACAAATTTATTAGATCCTTTTTAATGATATTTCAAATATTTGTTAATCATCGAAATCAAATTAATCATTCTTAAAGTAAGCATATGATCAACAATCTCCCCCTTTTTGATGATTGACAAAACTTTATTGAAATATCTTCCCTTCTCAAATGAATCACGGATATGTCTGCATGAAGATCATGATTTTTATCAATAAGCGCAAAAATAATATATATTCTTTTCATATAGATGGAAATACTTCTCCCCCTAAGTTATATGCAATATTATTCTCTTTTCTTAAGATATTTTCATACTACACTTTCTCCCCCTTTTTGTCAATCAACGAAAAAGGTAACACAAATGGGGCATATAAAATAGGTAGCATAAATAAAATAGGTTCATACTACACTCTCTCCCCCTTTTTTTATTATACAAATAATTTATTTTGAGTCAAGCATATGATCTATAATATGACTATGGTACCACTTGTTTATTAATTTATGTAGGAGAGCAACATACCTTTACTTACCTTTGATGAAAGTTATCATTACTATTTTGCCCAACTCCCCATTTCTTTTGCAATTCATGCTCCTTCATTTTCCAGATAACTCTGTACTTGTTTGAAATAAAAACTTGCATCACAATATGATATCTTCTTTTCTTTTGGTATCCGTGTTATGGGTCCATGAATGTTAGTACCATAATGCATAGGAACTCAAGAAGACTTAGTTCTATCTTAGATGTGTCTCTATCCAAACCAATTTAACTCCATTATAAATAATTTTTCTTGCCTTGCATTGATATATTTTATGTCCAAACTTATTACAATAATGGCAAGTGATTCTAGCATAGGTTGGAGTACCATGATAGCTCTTTGGTTGCCAAGTAGGTATATTTGTACATGATTTATCAACAAGCTTCTTAAAATGTCCCCTCACATTTGATGTACTAGAAGCCTTAATCCAAATAGGAGAGTTTGTTTTATTTAATTTGACATTAATGTGCTTTACAAATCCAAGACCTCTTTTATCAACTTGAGTGGTCATTCTAAAAAAATTCTACACATTTTCTCTCGGGTTGGAGAACTTTGCCAATGAATCTTTCAAATTTTGGTTTTCCTTTCTCAATGCCTTTGTTTCATTCTTCAAGGCATTTATATCATTTTACAAGGATGCATTCTCCTCTGCTAATTTTTTATTTGCAATGGCAGTTGTATTGAATTGTCTTTTCTTTTGGGCATTTGATACCAAGGCTTTTGAATTCATCAAATAGTGAGTCATAAGTTTATTGCAAATCATTCAACTCATTACATCTAGAAAAAACATTAGAAGATAAATAAGAATCAGATGAGCTTACCTCGATATCCATAGATGCATCCAATGTTGCCAGTTGGTTTTTTCTTGTATCATCATTTTCCTCTCCGGATTTTTGGCAAGTTCCTTTTTATCTTCTATAATGGCCATGCAGCAAATTCTTGCCCAATTTACTGCATCTTCCCCTTTACTTGATGAAGTGCTAGAGCTTGAGGTAGTATATTCCTTTTTAAGCATTTTTCTAGCCCGTTTGTTTGAAAGACTTCTCTTATTTTGAATTTCTAAATCATCCGATGTAGTACATTCTATTTATATATGTCCAAGACCACCACATTTATAACATTTTGAAAATTCCTTTCTTCTATTCTTCATTTTCTTCTGTTAGCTAGAATATTCGTATGAACTTGACGTAGATTCACTTGAGCTCTCTATCATACTTTCGAGTGCAATAGACTTTTTACTTTTGTGAGATTTTTCTTTCTTGCTTTTGATGAGCTCATGAGACATAAGTGAGTTAATCAGGTCATCTACTTTGAGCTTGTTTAAGTCCTTTGCCTCCTCAATAACTGTTATCTTTTTATTCCACGAGTTTGGCAATGCTCTAAGTATCTTCATAACCTGCTCACTATCAAAAATTAGCTTTTCTAGGCCTTTAAGAGAGTTAGTGATTTTAGAAAATCTAGCATACATTTCTGAAACATCTAACATTTGAAATCTTTCAAAATCACCAACAAGGATATTTCTTTTAGTTCCTTTTACTTGAGAGGAACCCTCATAAATAGATACCAATTTATCTCATATCTCTTTAGCCGTTGTGCATGAAGAAACTCTATCAAATTCTATTGCGGTTAATGCACAAAATAAGAAATTCATAGCTTTGGCATTACTTTGGACGAACATAGTTTCTTCTTTTGTCCAAGTGGACGCCCTGTCCTCTTTTGGTAATGTAATGTCATCTTGTATGGCTATCCAAGAATTCATATTAGTTGTCATAATGAGTTGTTTCATCCTCAACTTCTAATAAATAAAATTATTGCCATCAAATAGAGGTGGCCTTAAAAATGATTGGCCCTCGGCAAATGCGGGTACAAAAGTTAAGTTGGTTGCCATAGGTATATAAAAGAGATCACCTCAAATAAGATAGAAGTCTGCTTTGATACCACTTGTTGATCCCGAGCTTATGGCAAAACCCAAGAAGGGAGAGGTGAATTGGGTTCTTAAAAAACTCTTTGGTAAATCAAAACTTAACCCTTTATAATTTCAATCCCCTTGATGAAACGTGATATGAGATAGAATGAGAGGATGCAAATGGAATATAAAATGTAAACAATCAATCAACACAAGAGACAACAATATATAGTAGTTCGGGCAACCTTCCCTACTTCACTCTTCCAAGCACACACCAATTGTGTCCTAGGTTCCACTATTGTATATTCAATATAATTTAGAGCACTCGCTCTCTTCTAGATTCTAGCTCTAGGGGGCATATACAACAGTTACTTGTTGGTGAGACCAACTCCAACCAATCAAGTCCAATCTATCGGTGAGACAAACTCAAACCAATCAAACAAAACCTGTTGGTGAGACAAATTCAAACCAACCCTCTGTTTTGCTTCTTCTTGAATTCGGTCTCCAACACCAATTCAAGGCAACAATACAAAATAAATAGATAAAAGAAAAAGTACACTTTACAATGTGTATTCGATAAGCTCTGAAAGTTCCTTGTCATGTGGAGATGATAATCTTGGAAGCACACTTGGAAGTTGTAGCATTTGAAGCTTCAATAGTTGTTTAAATAACTTCAACACACTTAAATATTAGAAGATGAAAGCCCAACTTATGTTTTCCTCTTTCTTTCCTTCTCTCTTGTCTCCACGTCCATTCTTCGATGATATATATAGAGGAAAAAAAGTTCTAGCCATTGGAGTGGTGGTTCACATGTGTCTAGAGCTCCAACGTTCGAATTTTCAACCGTTACAAGTTGAAGTCGCAAGTGGAGTCGACTTTGGATAAGTGGAGTCGACTTCGGATAAGTGGACTTGGAATGCGACTTCATCTTATTAAAACTTATCCAGAATTTTGCCTTCGAAGTTGCAGGTGAAGTCCACTTGGATCTTAAACTTCACCCAAGTCACAAGTAAAGTCAACTTAGGTTGAGACTTCACTTTGCTGTTTGTCCGAAGTTGCAGGCGCAGTCAACTTGGGTTTGGGACTTCACCTAAGTCGCAAGTGAAGTCGACTTGGGCTGAGACTTTACTTTGCTGAACTTGTAATTCATGAACTTCAACTTTTGAAACTTAAATTATTTTACATTTTCATTTTCATACGCATAATTAAAGACAAAATATCTGAGAACACTCAAACAAATTTATTAAATCCTTTTTTATGATATTTCAAATATTTTTTAATCATCAAAATCAAATTAATCATTCTTAAAGCAAGAATATGATCAACACAATAAACAACAATTAAAAGCACTAGCAACTCCACCAAACAAAACCAAACAAGAACTATAGTTCATATCCCAAAAGTCTGTGGTTAAATCCAAGCTTGTAGTAGAATCCAAGCTTGTAGTAGCTTCAACCCAAGAAGACTTTGTCAAACTCCTCCATAAAATTCAAACACAGCTCAATCTATAACCATTTGCACAGCCAACTACTAAGCTTGAAGAAGATCAACAATCTACTACCAGGTCAAATGAAGCTGACCCATAAGATTAAAGTGACCAAAATAATGTATAGGGACTTAATGAGCCTCAATAGCAAATGCATTTTTATATTTAAAATAAAAAAAAGTTTGCTTCAAACCATCATCTTGCATCTATGTTCAAACATTTTCCCGCTCAAAGAATGATTCACCAACATGATGACATCATGACATCACTAGCTTTGCCGATGCAAATGGACAAAGCATCACTCCAACTATCAGTCAGCTACAGTAAAAAAATCCTATTGCAGCATTGAACAACATCTCCAACAATTCCTTTCAAGACTCCAACAGCTCTCGTTAGGAATCTTTATTAGGAATTTAAACAAGCTTTCACCAGAGCTGCCATTCAACCCAAATCTGTCCAAACAACACCAGCACAACACCAAGCAGTATTTGTCAATCAGCCATCAAAGGTCAATCAACAACTCTCACTCTCTCTCTCTCCCCAAACCTGTAAAACCTTTGCTTTGTAAACTCGTTCTTGAACTTCTGTTGTTAGTTGATCTTAAGACTTTGCTGAAGAAACAAGTTGTTGATTTAGTGCTTGATCTGAGTTAGACTTGTAAATTATTTTCAAATTTGTATTTTAAACTTGCGTCATAAACAATATTTATCACTTGAGTTGTTATTTGCCTACAAATTTAATTTCCAAACTCTGCAAGCATATTTGTATTAAAAAGAATACTATAAAAATCAATTTCTTAGTTAAACGAAAATTAATCATTACAAGGAAATATATCACTCACTTAAAAGTACTTTATTAAAGTTCAAAAGGACCTCTTAAAATATCAATCGAAAATAAAACTAAGATTAGAAAAAAATTATAAGGATTATCTTAAAACTGAAAAGATGTCTCTATAATAGCACAAAACTTACTCCAAACTTGAAAATAATAATGATGTTGAATTAATATTTGGGCCCAAACCTTCCTGACAACCTACCTTTTATTCAATGACTTATTCGCCAAAATAAATTAATTAAAGACTTGTTAGAAATATTAATTGAAAAAGAAAACAAAAACTCGCACTGGTTTAGAAGACATGATTCATGATCTAAGACAAAACAAACGGGAATTAGAAAAACAGTAATCTGCTCTTGCTGTCTAAACGCGTTCTATGAATACACAATTAAAAGCCTTAAATAGAGAATTACAATTTTGAAGACAACAACAAACTAAATTACAAGCATATTTGGATAGTCACCTTCCTCGAAGATTTAATCCTAAACAATATAGAGAACTACAGGAACGCCAATATCAAATACAAACAATGATTAATAGTGTACGAAAACAAATTGAGATATTTCTTTGCCAATCTTAAGTCACATTTTTCTATTATCTCTATTAATTACTCGTCTTACACTACCTTGGATATATTTGGTATCATATATAGAGAGTTTAAAGTAACTTCGATAGATTTCAAGACCAAATTGTGAAATTATAAAAACAAGGGCTGGAAGAAGGCTGCCTAAGCATGGCATGCAGAAATTTGAGTTTCCACCTCTGATTTCCATCATGCAAATGATCTATCCACTGAAAGTTAAAAATTACAAAAATTTGCTAAAAATGCTCATCTATACATAAGCTAAGAATGTCCAAATTTCAGGGTAATCCAAGCTTAGGAAGGTTCGCAAACGGTTAAGTGAAAACAGTGCATTTTGTAAACTGTGTCAGCGACAACTTTGAGGGATAATTTGATGAATCAAATGGAGCCAAAATAAATTGAAACACGGCATGAGAATAGACGGTTATATGTACTTTAATAAGGCAACGTTAGTTTTCCAAAACTTAGTTTAGAAACTACTTCAAAATAAGGTACTTTAGGCAAGTGAAAAGATGATATTAAATTTTGAACTTCTATGGATATGTAACTTTTTTCCCATCCTAGGTAATTTAAATTGGAAAAGAGGGAAGAAAAGTTTGAAGAAGAATAATGCAAATGCATAAAAAAGTCACTTTTAAATGCTCCAAGAATGAAAAATTTTTATGTCTAAGTGTTAAGAATGAAAAGTTGAGAAAACTAATGTAATGATTGCTACGTGGTAGAAAAGCCAAATGAAAGCTGTTGGAAGCAACAAACGTCAACAATTAGTGGATTTACAAAAGTTAGTGAAGAGCCAAATGATCTCCAAGAATTATGAAACTCAAAAGATTTGAAGACCTATGTAGGGGATAGTAATCCCCAATGCTTCAGCCAAATCCAGTGTGGAATATTGGTATCGCGCAGCACATCAACCCCCTTTAACAGCGATACAAAAACGGTTGTCGCATATTAGTATCGGATGGAAATTTTTTTTAACCTTAAAAAACTATAGATAATTCTAAAATTTAGAAAATGCAAGAATTTATAATTACTTAAAGATTTGCCTATATAGGATGGTGGACCAATCCATTTTCCTTATAAATAGCTATCTACAGTAACAGAGTGCACTACGAATTTATGTGGGAAAAAATCATATGCAAAACAGTCAAAACTCACTAAAATTTAACATACATAATATATAGCAAAATCAAATGATTAAAGTCAAAACTATAAAATAAATTAATAAATCACAATTCACAAATAATATACATCTGCAAGCACAGAAGGTATAATCCACAAAAAAGTTGATAACTTTTTATTTTGAGGTGATCAAGTTTGTTCCTAAATTTTTTGAATTTCTAAACTACAAAATAAAAAAAAAACCTCAAATTTTGCCTAATTGACAAAAACTCAATTATATTATTGCAAATAGATTCATGTAACTGAAAAAAAATTATTTTTAAATTTCTGGAATAGTTTTTAAAATTTTTAGATTCTTGAAAAATAACAATATATAAAAAGAAAATGACAATTTACCTAGTCGCAAGAAAAAACAATAGATATTACTGTAAAATGAATGTAAAGGGAGAAAAGTTTAGGAAAATAAAACATATGCAATAGCGGTAGAAAAAAAAATATAACTCTTCACATTTTTATTTATCTAGCCGATGCACTCTCAACCCATAAGCCCAAACACTTCCCCCCCCCCCCCCCCCCCCCCCCCCCAAAAAAAAACACCCACATATGCCCCTTGTATCGGCCGATATAATCAATTTTTTTAAACCCTAGCTGAAATACCCTGTACATAATCAATAACAATACAATATGGCGAATATAAGGGTGTATTGATCGATATTTGAATCCACAGCCCAATCTAAGTTGAGGAAGCCTTCCAAACAACCACCTGAAAACAAAGGCAAAATCATAAATTTTGACATGCACAAAACTGAATTTTTGAGTTTTTATGAATTTATGGAGCAATTTTCAAAGTTCATGAATTGCAACATGCTTAGTATCATGTAACAAACGATTCTGTAAGTTCACAAGTAATTTAAAGGACATTTGAAAAATGATCATTTGCTTAGACAAAATTAGGAAATAAATGGAGAAAAAGATTATTTTTTGTAAATAATGAGAAAATAATGTGGCAATGATGGAAACATGTGCAATTTAATATATATACACATTAAGATGCATCACAATTGCAATGTACCATGATGAAATGTGGTTCACCTTAATGATGGAATCAAAATCCACTCTATCCATTACTTTTAGTATTATTTATTTAACTAAAAAATCGAATTTTATCCTAACAAAAAATATCCATGGGCTTCACCTTATAAAGGTGCAAAATCAATATAATAAAATTATTTTATTTACATACAGTTGTTAATTCAACATCTAAACCACCAACAACATCATTTCTATATAAATGAATGATTTTATAATGAATTATAACATTCTAATAATAGATCTATTTTTTCATAATTTACACATGATTTTATATGAGGCATGATCGTTTCAGGCCGGCCGCACGGGCCTGCTCCGTGCATCCGGCCTGAAAACCTATTTTTTTTTAATTTTTTTTTGATTTTTTTTCATAGGTAAGTAAATCTAGGTATATTAAATCTATAAAACAAGTTTTACCATTTTTGGATGTTTTTAAGTATTTTTTTTATTTTTAAACACGGTGGCATTTTCATAATTTTCTGAAATCCAAAAATTACGAAACTGCCACCGTGTTTAAAAATCCAAAAAAAATACTTAAAAATATCCAAAATGGTAAAACTTGTTTTATAGATTTAATACACCTAGATTTACTTACCCATGAA
>JAXCLR010000063.1:23057152-23081721 GCA_035584095.1 Annona squamosa | reverse complement strand
TGTGGAGTCGACTTGACCTGCGACTTCACTTGTCAGTTCACTTGTCCTTTGAGGTTCTTTCTCAAGTCGATATTTGAATCGACTTTGGGATCGACTTCATCCTAAGTCGAAGTCTCGACTTGGGGTTCGACTTGGTCACCTAAGTTCCTTAAAGCACATAGCAAACTCATTAGTCCTTAAAATATTCTCAAGTTAGTCTTTGTTGATCATCAAAACCCAATATTTGATTAATTTATTTTGTTTTGAAGCATTGTTTCCAACAAGAAACTCATTTCCTATGATATTAGAAACTCTTTTCTTAAACACAAGTATAAATTTGAAATAATTATACTATCATTCTCAAGCACATTTAAAAGAAGGATCTTTAGAAACATATTAACTAAAAAGGTACTTGAAAAAAAATCTCATAGATAGCTTGCTTATCTTTTCTCTTCAAGTTTCTTTTGTAATCCTTTCTTTTAATGAAAAAGGAGAGTAACATGTCAGCATCACAATAGTAAACCATCAAGAATGCATATTTACATGCTCCTTTTTTATTGACCTTTAAACATAGAATTCAAGTATTTACACACAAAATTCTCATATACATGTGAAAGTCCATGTAAGTTGCATTTTCTTCATAATTGGGCTTTAAATTGTCAGCATCTATGACAAGGGAGGTAATATGATACTAACTATAATTAATTATGTTAAGATCTCTCACTAAGGAGTTTGAATTATTTTATGATCTACATCAATCTAAATAAGAGGAGTTCATGCCAAATCACCTTGTGATAACATTGAAAGAATTTTCTTTATGCACACATGGAGATTAGGTCAAATTTTGGTTAAAACCTAGTTATTGTAAACCAGCTAGTTTATGCCTAATTCTTTCTAACCAACAAGGTTAAACCTAGTCAAAAATAGATTTTTGCTAACTAACTAGGTTAAATTTGGTACAAACTGGTTTTCTTCCTACCATATGCAAGTGTAAGAATATATAGTTTTCTAGTGAATTTCCCCTAGTGGCAGGATGACTTATTAATTAGTAACCACTTAGTAATGATATTGTTTGTTATGCATATGGGATATGGTACATGTGAACATGTGAGAGATGTGTTATGTGGTGCATCTATATGACTGCTTTTGTTAGATGCAGTGGTTTGTATGATTTGTCCTATTGATGTGCAATTTTGGTTATATAGCATTAGGAAGAGATATTTTTCATTAGGGGATGTTTTGACTTAAAAATTGGAATAAACATATTTTTAAATGTATTATGATATGCAAGGATGAATGGACTGATAATAAATGGTTAAATTATAGAAAGTGAGATTTAAGATGAGATTAATTTCAACTTCAATCTCAAGTCCTTATAACAAGTGAGATCTAATCTCAGATTGATGTCAAGTCCTAATAGTAAGTGAGATACAAGATGAGATTAATCTCAACTTTGATTTCATGTTCTAACAGTAAGATAACTTGAAATTGTGATTATAAAAGGGGATCAAAATCCCATTTGTCGCGACCCTTTTCCTTCTCTTTTTTTCCTATTCTCTTTTCTTGTAAACCCACCTAGAAACCCACATTAAAGCCCTTCTAAAACTCATTTATTCTCACACTTGTAACATCAAGAAATAAGAGTGGAAAGATTCAAACTAAGATTCAAGGCCTTTGGAAAAATTTTAATCCAAGTAGATACTTTCTTTTCTCAATATTCTAAATGGGTTGTAGAACTCATAGGATTGGCTTCATGGTTTCTTTTAAAACTTATGAGTAGTTTTTACCTAAAACCTGGAAAAAGAACTAGGGTTCTGATGGGAGATTTGGGGACTTTTGGGTTGATCACAAATTTTACATGATTCTTACCGTATTTGGTGCTTATTTGACTTGTTTGTCAAGATTTTGCTTTGGATTGAATAAATAATTAGTATGTTCCCTTATTATGGAATAAAAGTGAACTCTTATGCATTCTTGTGAGGGTATTAGCATAGTTATTGATATTTTTGTCAGATTAATAATATAAGGGAGTGATTATTAATCTATTAGTTTGATTCTTAATGCATTCATATGGTTATTGATGAATTAGCACTACTTAGGCATGTGGAGAAAGTATGTGTGAGTTACTTTAGTTGCATATGATTATTCATTGCCTTGATTAACATGAATGTAGGGTTGCTCATGGCCCTTGTTTGATATGTCGATAGTGTTATTCATGACCCTTAATTGACATGAGAATGGGGTTATGCATGGTCTTGAATAACATGCGATTGGTGATGAATAAGTAAGTCAAGTCTTAATTTCTTACATATGTGAAAGATCATTAGGGTTTATTATGTAAAACCATTTTTTTTAAAAAAATTAAGGGGTCAACATGTATAAAGAAGTGAGAGATAAGAAGATGGGTTTTCCCATCTACTTTCGAACAACAAAATAGAGAGATAAGCTGGGCAATGGGAGAGAAGAAGGGGAAAGATAAATCATTGATTACCATTGCAATCACCACCATTGCCATCACCCATTGTTGGAGTCGGAGAAGGAGGTGTAGTCTACTACCTTAGGCAATTATTCTTGTCTAAACCTTTCCAGATTTCCTTTCCTTCTTCCACGCATGATAGAAAAATCAACTTATTTTTAATTTTTATGGAGATATGGAAGAGTTCTAGAGCATGATCATGGGAAATCCAAGTGGATTAAACTTCCCTCCAAATCAAGCATTGTCAAACATGGTAAGGTTCATTGTTATGAAACCACACTTAATAGCCATGAAATAAGCTTGAATCTAGGTTGAAGGCTATAAAACTCAAAGAATTTTGGGTTTATAAATTTTCCTATGACATGCAAGTTAAGTTGTGCTTAACAAAAATAAATTTTAAAATTATAGAATCTAACTCATGAACTTATGATTAACAACCTTGTGCAGGCTTGAATATCTACTTTGTAATAAAGAAGATGAGTAATATTTGAATTTTAACTTATCTCTGTACTATGATATGATGAGAGAGACTTTTGTTTTAACTCTAAGTAATTCCTAAGTTAGAAACAAGAATGGTCAAAAATAATTGTAAAAAATGTTAATGCATAAAATTGTGGAATATTTATTATGTGCAAATATTTAATTTATGATTTCTTTCATAGATATTTATTTCCTTTAGAAGTATATAAGAAAATGTTGAATGAACCAACTTTAATTCATGAAAATGTGATTTCCCACCATGAGGCATAAGTTCAAATATCATACTTTGAATTAAAAATGAAATGTTATTATGATTGTGATGACTTAAAGAAGGGTAAGAGATCAAAAAGACGAGGAAGTGTGGGTAAAGAGGATAAGAATGAATGCTACAGTATGAAATTGACCTTTTAGAGGTGAGTTTGTTTGGATACTAATCTTTTTAACACGACATAAGTAAATACTAGTAAACAAGTTAGCATTGTGTAAGCTTGAATTTTCAAGCATTTTTACAAGAGATGAGAAAGGAAAAGGAAACCTATATATACATATCTCATTGACTACAAATGTGTTTGAAAAATGAGAACTTATAATTAAACTAAGTTTCTCTCATGCAGTGTGTAGTAAACCATTATAATGAACCTTCTTTTACAAATTAAAAGCTAGAAACAGACCCTAATTTATATACATTGAACTAATAGCAAGTTGATTAGTGTTTACCAATGTTTCGTGAAGTGAAATAAGAAGCTTAAACCCATGGAAATGATTTTCAAGTTAAATATTGTATATACATGGTCATGTTAGATCTGCATTGTAATTTTGGCTTAGTTTGATATAACATACTGGTTGTCATTAATGTTTACGTAATCCTAACCTGAATGTCCTATAAAACGATAATATGATGTGCATGTAAGCTTGCTTGAGAATTTCTAATTCTATGAATTGAATGAAAGTCAAAGAGAATCATTAAAGTTGAAACATGAAAAAGAATAGCTATGTCTAGCTTTAAAATCCAATTGTTATGTTAACCTAGTAAGGATATGTGAGGTGTTGGTTGTAAATATGTACAAGTTATTAAATTGTTTACGAAATGTCTGCTTAGAGTAAAGTATATTTATTGAATTGTGCTAAAGTGCAATATGTTGTTTTCTATTATCTTGAATGCTTTAATTAGGGCAACCTTTGAAATGGATGATTGATTTATTATTCAAAGGTCTTTGAATAGAGTAGTTGTGTAAAAACTATATGAATGGACTTTTAGGGTATATTTTTGAAGATTTTTTTTAAAATAATGACTACAAAAAATACAAGCAAGTTGAATTCTCTTTAATTGGAGGGAACTTGTAGAAGTATTATTCAAGTTTAAAAAGCGAGTTCCTGCCTAAATTAGGTAATGAAAAATGTATATAATCTAGGCATGATAGGAATACTAAATGAGTATGAATAGATGATTTAGCATATGCATAGAAGCATTCTTTTTCCCTGATATGAAAGGGAAAAGAGAATGTTGAGGAAGAGTGAAGTGAAATATGTAAGCAAGTTATAAGGAAAATTTGTACAAGGCCTTGAGATAACTAAGGCTTGCTTTCTTTATGATGACATTCATGTGCTTTGATTTATGATGATGAGTTGCATCTTTTGGTTATTATTGATATGTGTTGATTTTAAATGTATGTATCTCTTATTTGAGAAGGTTAGGAAGGTAAATTATTCATTAGTTGTGATGGACATACTTAAAATATAGTGATTTAAATGCTTTTTTATTTGTAGAATTTATTATCATCATACGGAAAATACACTCATATGAAGTCATGAAATCCATGCAGTCATGATCCCATGAATCATACATTATCATGTTAGAAATTCTTGTAGGTATCCATTGAGGTTGTTAAATAGTACTATTGTCCTTCCTCAAGGATGTCAAGTTATTTAAGAATCAAAATAATTCACAGTACCTTTCTTTTGAAAGGATAGGATGATATTAGCTTGATAAGTGTTATTCATCCTTTATTTTATAAGTCACAAGTTATAAGTTTCAAGTTTCATGAACATAACATGTAAAAATATGCACAACATTGTCAAACATGCATGACCGTGTGAAGTTTGCTTTCATGTTATATTTTTATATATGCTTAATTAGTATTTTGTACTCATGGCTTTTTATACCCCAACGATTACATATGATGTAGACTCAAATGATGAATATTCACTATTTGGGAAGTAGTGAAGGAACATTTGAATAAAAAATTCTATTTGATTTTGTCTTAGTCTGTATAATGATTAATTTTCTTTCAGGTATGTATAAAGTCTCTCTTTTAAGAGAGTCCTATGTATGGCATAAGTTGAATGTTGTAATGGTTTGAAAAATTAAACTCATCAGGATAAACTTATATAGATGTAAACGGAACTTATAATACACAACAATGTTTCTATCATATTTATTATGATAAACTATATTTATCAGGTCTACTACTTTATATTAGCTTGCTCGTATTTTTAACCTCTCCAATTACAAGTGGCATGATGTTGAAATTTTGTTAGAATGGAAAAAAATTTAAATCACCTTTAGCACCCAAAATGTTTCCTATGTATCTATATTCATAATCCCTCTTTTAAAATGGTAACTTCACTATTTAGAAAAGATTCTAAAGTCACGTCTGTGATAGTTTACAATGGTGGGAATATTGCAGGTCAGGATTTGACATATTAATATTCGTAGTCATAGTATGTGCATTGATGATTTGATTTGAATTCTCCTTTTCACTAACCATTATTTATCTAAGTTTGCTTAACCTCATGTATTTTTCCATTATATGTTTTAGATGGCTGGCTAGATGGTCCAGGAGAGAGCCTTACCCTATAGTAATATTCTAGTAGACCTTAGGTTTTTCTTATTTCTTTTTGATAACTCACATACCATAATTCTTTTTTAAAATCTTGAATGTAAATGTTGTTGGTCCCAAGTTTGTGGTAAAAATGAAGAAGGGAACGGTGAATTTGGTTCTTTTTTAAATTCTAAAACTTAACCCCTTACAAACTATGTCCCTGTGAATGAAAATGAAGAGAGAAATGGAGCAAGTAGATAGCCATCAACAAACATGAAAAATTATAATGGTTGGGGACAACCCTCCATACTTCACTCTTCCAAGATTATAGACTTGTATCTTAAGTTCCACTCTATCAATCTGCAATACACTTAGAGCTCTTGCTCTTTTTTAGATTGTTGTTCTAGGTTGCCTTTACAATCATAACACTAGTAGACAGTGAGTCACACTCGAACCGTACATTGCTTCTCTTTACTTGGCCTTGGTCTCCAACACCAAGCCAAGTAGTAATACAAGAAAATGAACTAAAAAATTCTACACGTTATAGATTGTGTTGAGAATGTTTCAGCACAAAGAAGAACTTGGTTAGGGTTGAGATTCATGAGAAACTTTAGCACTTGCTATGAATAGTGCAGTCCTTTTAGTTCACTTAATGATCTCTTAATTGCTTGTAAGTTGGGGAGGTAAAGTTTCAACTATTCAAAATTTTCAATTATTATGATCCAAATCACATTAGAGTCAACTTTGTGTGCGACTGAACCCAAGTTGGAGGATAGAGTCGACTTGGGTTGCAACTTCAATCTTCCACACTTTCTTCCTGAGGATTTCCTCTTTGCTTTCAGTTTTAAGTTCCATCAGGAAGTCGACTTGGTTAGAGACTTAACGTAAGTCACAAGTGAAATCGACTTGAGTTGCGACTTCACTATACAATACTCTTTAGAACTTCAAGACTTCATGAATCAAGTGCTTATGCTATTAAGTCACAAGTGAAGTTGACTTGGGTTGCGACTTCACTATACGATATACTCTTTGGAACTTCAAGACTTCATGAATCAAGTGCGCATGTTATTATATCTTCAAATTTCATCTTCATTTTCTCAATAGTCTTCAAACTTAATATATAATCTTCTTTATCTTGAATCATGTACATAGACATCAGCGATTTGTAGCTTGATGTATAATTTGTGATATTTGTCTTTGATCTAATATGTTATGAGTTGTTTGAGCTATTCTGGTTGATCTATAAGCTTGAATTTGCTTAATTTGAATCTCCTTGAGTTCAAGTTGAATGCTTGAGTTGACTTGAGTTGCAACTTGATCCAAGTCGCATACGAAGTCAACTTGGATATGAAACTTCAGTACCCATTGTATAATTAGAATCTTTAAAATCTTCAATCTAAAACTTTTGTTGCTCAAGTCGCATGGCTGAATTGACTTCATTTGGGACCTTCCCAAGTCACATGTCGAAGTTGACCTGGGATGTAAGTTGACTTCTTCAGATTCAGTGTCGGAGACCTGATGCCTTCCAAGTCGTATGCAGAGTCAACTTGGGTTGCAACTTCACCTGCTCACACATCCAAAATTTTAATGTTGTCAAGAAAAATATTGTTGAAGTTGAATCTTGAGTTGACTTGGGTATCTACTTGACTTGAGTCGATGTCTGAGTCGACTTGACTTTGTAACTTGAGTCAACTTGACCTGTCATGACTTGTGTTTGAAAATTTTTTGAATGTGTTTGGGAATGGATAAAACTTTTGATGAAAATTTTAGCAGAGTAAAAGTTATCGAATGATGTAATATAATAAGGGTAATTGTGAGGAGTAAAAAAGATAAAGTTAAAATAGATAAATTAGTTGTGTGGATAATTATGTAGAAATGATTGAAAAGTAGGGCAGTTGTATGAGAAAATATGAAAAAAATTAAAAATATGGTAGTAGTGGAGGGAAAATTTTAGATCAAAAAGTTCTAACTTGACATTTTCTACCCATTACCAAACACACCCCTCATTTAACACATTTCAAACACATGTTAGTACCTTAATTTTCAAAATTGAATTGTTAATCATCAAACCATGGATTATGCTTGATTTGCTGGTTTAATTTACAGCAAATGTCGAATTGGTAAGATTGTGATTCACTTAAGATGAACTTGTTACATTATATATTTGAACATTTATAGAACTATTATATCAGTGTGGTCGTTTACTAGATTATTAGTTATGATTGATGACATGTTATGGATGATATGGAGGTTTCTTTTATATAGAAAATATATGTATATGAGTAGTGACTTATGGTGTGGAGACACGAATGTGTATGCATGCTTATGGCAATATCTTCTACTTTTTATGAATGAGGAATATATTGAGCAAGCAACACAACTCCTGTTGGTAGGCTATTTATGAATGTTTAGCCAACTCGATCAAACTTGTCTTTTTGGATGAACTTTGAAAAAACACTTACACAAGTTCCAACCTCTTTTACAACTAGCCAACCACACTAACCCTACTCTCACACTAAGTTAAATAAATGACCAATTCATGTCAATTCCTAAAATTTCTTAGCCTTAGTCCTCATAAATGAGCTAAGCAGGGGGTCATAGTCTTGTTATATTTGCTAAACCCAAGAGGGAAAGGATAAACTAGGTCAATCAAAATTATTGATCCTTAAATGAAAACCCTTATTTTAATTAATTTCCTATGATAAATAGATACAAAGCTATAAAGAGCACATGAGTTACACTAATATAAATATATGATGGAACTAAACAAGCAAGCACACATATAATGATTTAGGAAATTGTCCCTTGTCTATTCTTCCAGGATTACACTTCTGTTCCTTAACTTCCATTATTGTATCATAATGCAATTTAGAGTGTCAACATTCATTTATATTCCAGCTCTAGAAGGAGTAAGACAATGAAGGTAAGTAATTGGTGAGCACTACAAAAATGTCCACTTCAACATCTCCTTAGACTTGGTCTCTAATTCCGATCCAAGAAAACACAAAAAATACAACAAATGAAGGAGTATACATTACAAACTATGTAAACCAATGAAGTACAGGAACTTTTGTTTAACACCCAGGTATTGACGACTACATAAATGGACGATGATGCATATAATGTAGCTTAAGATATCAAATGATGGTAAGATTTTGAAGAATCAAGGGTTCAATATGTGAAAATTTGTGACTTATGCTAATATGAAAATTATAATCATTAAGAACTAGATGGATGAATTTTGATAAATGTCTTGGTAGAAGCTCAGGATAAATGGTTATGAATGAGATTTAAAGATAAGATTTGATAGAATGATGAAAAGTGACCTAATTCTATAATTAAGCTAAAAAGGAATTGAGATAATGAAAATGAACAAGGACCATTAGTGGGAATCAAAATTAGTGTAATAATGATTCTCTTAATAATTAAAACATGTTTATGAATTTTTTTATATAATTAAGATGATAAACTTGAGAATTGAACTATTTGGAATTAATGGTGAAAATTCGGTAAAAAATGAGCTTAATAGTTGAAATTTTGGAAATGGCTTAAAATTTGATGGATTCTAGCATGGGTGAGATGCTAAGAATATATATATATATATATATATATATATAATTCATGAGAAATGATTTTAGGATTATTAAAGGTGATAGATGTGATTTAGATTATTGAAACCTGTTGTAAAGGTGAAACGATTAAAAGTTGAGTTGATGGGTCAAATTTCGCGTGAGACATGTTTTACTCAAATGAGGACATGTTTAGCCAAAATAAAAGCTTTTTATTTTTTAATTTAAAACTTTTCAATCTTCACAACTACCCTTTTATTTAATAATTTTTTAATATATCTATTCAACTACTTTACTTTTTGATCATTTGTATACAACTACCTATATAATTAACCTATCTATTTTAATTTTATTTTCTTTACTCCTTATCATTACTCCTATTATATTACATCATTTTCTATCCATTCAAAAAATTTTATACAAAAAATTTTTATTCAAAAGTTTTATCACTTCCCAAACATACCTTAAAACTTAAATACAATGTTATAATGATAAGAGAGTTGGGAAAATGATTGGATTGGTGTTTTGAAATATTTTTTTGATATGGTTGTGTGTTGTGAATGAATGAAATGGTTAACAAAAGTATGTAGCAGAATGCACGTTATAGTTTGTGGTGATAGAATTTTTAGCTAAAATTTTATCCAAAAATAGTACTTGAAATTAAAAATTTGATAAAAATTGTCTTGATTGAGGTTATGTAAAAAGCTTATAAGAAAAATAGTGGAGCTTAGTTGAATCACACAGGCCGTGTGGTTTTGGGAGGGCTAGCTTGACAATGAATCACATAGGATCATGTGGTTAACTATACAGATCCTGCGATTAGCCTTTATACATGCAAGGAGTTTTGAACCCACCCTATTTGCATGTCATTTCTTTCCCTCCTTCTTTCTTGTTACCCTAGTTTCTACCCTGTGAAAACCCACCTAAAAGGGCTTAGGATCACATCACTTTGCATCAAAAAATCTTCTTAGAATAAGGAGAAGGGTTAGAGCTTTAGAGATCTTGAAAATTTTTTAAGGAAAATGAGTTCAGGATTAGTAGATTGGTTTCTTTTCAAATAAATCATGGATTTGAGTTAAAATTATACTGTTTTAATGATTACTTATGGGCACTTTGTTCGATTTCATTGTTTAATAAGACAAAGAGGCTGGGCAACAAGCATATATTAAAGAAAAAGCAATGTGACTCTATCAATTTTACAAATGGAAGGTTAGCTAAGAGAGTCTAATGTCTAGTAGATGAAACCAAAGCTCTAACTACAGAAATTGAAAAACTAAAGAAAAAGAATGCAGTTATGTAGTTCTAAATGAATTATAGGCAAAATTCCCTAACCCAGGGAGAGTGTCAAAATGCTCTTCAATATGATAACTCAAACAAATAGAAGAGAACTAGGATACTCTACATTTGAGCAGGGAGAAAACATCAATTCAAATGCTGCAAGATGGGTCAAACCTCAAGCTAAGGTGGTTGCATCTCATGGGCAAGCTAGAACAATGTGAAACCCCACCTATTGTAAAGCATAGTAAATATGACTTAGAGCTTGTATAAAGATGGAATTTGAAATGTGCATGATATCACCTATATGGTTTTCGATAGATCTAAGTATGCGTAACTCACGTTGGCATGAAAATTTAATGGGAGATTAAATTTCACGCTCTATGATTTAGATGGATGAGATTTGGGCAACTAAATAAGCAAGGTGAAAGTTAACTACTTCGATTACTATGGTAATTATGCGTACTAAAAGACAAAATAAACTAAAGGACAACGAGGTTGTAGAGAATACTTATAATGTTATTTTTCATTTTATTATTTGATTTAATACTTGATATATTAATATCTTGTGATGTGTAATGTGGATTGATATGCAATTTTAAGGGAAAGCTTAAGTTGGTATGCCCTACATGATGAACGGTTTTGATCATAAAAATTATGAATGCAAAGGGGTTAAATGATTAAAGTTATATGATATTTTATGAATTAAATTTATTTTGCTAATATCTTAGCATATATTCATCATTTTGAGATGAACATTTTTACGACTAAATAAGTTTAGATGTTCTAAGTGATTAATGGATTAGATTATGTCAAACCTTGTTAGAAAATCCTAAATAATGGGGTATTAAGAGTGATTAAATATTAATGATGAAATTATCTAAAGCCTTTGACTTAAAGTTGTTAAAGATGATTGTCATAAATGAAAAGCTAAAGCAAAAGTTGACAATATATATTAAGTAGGGCACACATCATCGTAGGGTGCATTTAAGAGGATAAAGTTAGCCAACAAAAGGTAAACATTGACTTTTGACACTCTTATGGACATGTGGAATGCTTAGGATAAAAGGGCAGATTTTTATTATCAAAAAATGCAGAAAATCATATGATAATGTAGTAGTTAATGAGACAAGTGGATGGCCCATAAATGGACAGCAAGAAGGGTGATCAACGACTCATATTCAGGTAGTAAATTAACGAAAATAAAAATTCATTAAACCATGTTTCTTAGGTGGCAAGTAAGGTATGAAATGTAGCAACTATAAATAGAGAAATTAGAGGGCATGGGATGTTTTTCAACAAGTAGTTTAAGGAGGAAAGAAATGCAGCAAAGGGCAGCCACATTTGGGGCATCCAATTAGCATGAAAAAGAGAAGAGAAGAGAGAGAGAGAGAGAGAGAGAGAGAGAAGAGGAGATAGGGCTTTGATCAAGTGATCTCAACCATTAATCTGCATCATCCAGCTTAGTTACTATTTGTTTTATGTCTTACTTTCTAAATTAGGCAAAGATCAAGTGTGGATATCTTGATGGATGATTAGATTAACAATTACAATGGTTTATAAGTTACCTTATATATCCTATGTAGTGAATTTGGAACAGAAAACTAAAATATAAAAGAAATAGTAAATGAATAATTTTTAACATGAACATTTGTGTGCAAACCCATTATAAGACAATTAAGGAACAACTCAATTTTAAGCTGGAAATATTACTAAGATTGTAAATTAAGAATTCAAGAAAATCAGCCTGAATAGGGTAGAATGGCTATTAGGATCAGCTGCACTAATTGATTTATAATACTTTTTATATAATGAATTTTGATTTGAAAATTTTATATAGAATAACATACATCCCAAATATGACTTGACTAAAATAAAAATGAATTTTTGGATGATACAAATAGGGATAATAATTAACGTAATTTGAACTATCTTTAAACTCATACTTCTGTCTAGCAGAGTAAAAATACTTAATATTTTGTTCAAAAAATATTTATTTTGTTTAACTCATGTAGTTTTTGGTATGATACAAAATTTCAGACTTAAATACCTTGATTTGATTATAAATTAAAAATTAGAAATCAGTGTATCTGATTTCAGCAAATATGAAAAGATTGAGGAATAATTAAAATGAAAGTTAAATTCCAAATTTTTGAAATGAAATTTATCTTGCAATAGAGATTAAACAAGTACCTCAAATAATTAAGAAAATTTAGTATATTAAATGTAAGTTTTAAAAGGGGTAAGCAAACATTTACTATATTACATGGATTATGTATATGTGATTGTTTAAAAGGTAGATGTGTGCTTTGGAAATCTTACTTGAACTTAACTTATTATAATTTCAAGTAAGTATCTCAAATGATTAAAGAGATTAAATGCCCTAAATTAGGGTATTGAGCCAAGGAAATGATTAACTATTGAAAAATGGAAATATGTGACTTAAGGAGATAAGAGCATTCATCTCAAAGGAAGAATTGAATAAGATTGAGATATTAATAGTCACATATAGAATAATACTATAAAAGGGTTGGGAACAAGTGATAAATGCATGAAAAAGGTAAACCATGCAAGCATAAGATGTGATATGGGTATGGTTAAGCAATCATTTTCACTTATTTAGGCAAAAGCAAGGAAAAATTGAAAGAACAAGTTGAGTTTCCCACAGGTAAGCAAGCCCTTCAAAAATGCTATTTTAAAGAGAGTTTTGTGAAAAGAAAAGTTTAATTTTTTTTAAGAAATGATGTATGCAAGAAAAGTTTTTTAAAATGATGCTTTGGAAATGTTTTGAATCTCTTTGAATATTGAAATGTTTTGAACATCTTAGAATATTAAAATATTTTGAATTTCTTAGAATATTGAAATGTTTTTAATCTCTTTGAATATTGGAACGCTTTGAGGTTGCTTTATTTGGATGTTTCTAAAGGGTTTAAGGGTGACAATCCCGATAAGCTGATTGTATAAGATGATTTGATTTCTATTTGTTGATGATGTTCAAAGAATATGAACGCACTTATATATATATATATATGAAAATAACAGGGATGTCGTACAAATAACAAATCTGAGGTCGAAGTGGAAGAATGGGAATGATGCGATTGCATCTCCTTTGAAAAATCCAAAAATGGGAATAAAAATATTTGCTAGAAAAGCTATTGAAATGCTATTTTATTCTTGAATCTTAAAATGTTTCGAAAATTATTTTATTGTGATAATTTTAAAATTATTTTCAAGAAAACAAGCAAAACTTTTGAAATTATTAATTTTTCTTAAAAATTGACATATTTTGAAATTCCTTGACTTTTGAAGTATTTTGAAAATTGCTTTATATTGATGATTTTGAAAACCTTTAAGGGTGGTCATCCCAATATGGTGATTTGAATACTATTTTATAAATTATGTTCAAAATGAGTGTACAAGCTTTTCTCTACATGAGAATAACAATAATGTTATGTGAAAAAGGTATATGATGCCGGGGTAAATGAAAGTCATGCATGAAAAAGACATTAGATTTTCCCTTGATGTTGTCAAGTTAGAATGTCCAGTGTCTTCTAGTAGAAAGGTTATGTTTTCGTAGGTAGTTGTACCCTTGTTATTTCTAAGTTAGTGTGTCCAACGTCTTTCAGTAGAAAGGTCATGTTTTCATGGATAGTCGATTGCATGGTAAGTGTCATATACCATATAGCAAGGATTTCACCAGACTATCGTACCATCACATGAAGAATTATGACATGAATAGAAATGATGCGGTTGCATCACATGAAGAATTATGACATGGATGAAAACGATACATTTGCATACTCATTATTTATGAAATGATTATGTCAAGTTCCTAGTTTTGAAAGAGACATAGGATAATGCCTTTGTGGATTTTATGAAATGATTACGCCAAATTTTCGATTTTGAAAGAGACGCAAGATAATGCCATGTGGATTTAATGAAATGATTACGTCAAGCTTTCGGTTTTTAAAAAAGACGCAGACAAATGTCTGTGAGATTTTATGTTAAAAAGAGCACAGAGTTGCCAAGCTTTCAATTTGTTAATAAAGACACAAACAGAGATCTGTGAGTTTTCAAGTTAAAAATGGCATAGAGTTGCCAAGTTTTCAATTTTGAAATAGACACGAGAAAATGCCTGCATGGATTTTATGAAATGATTAGGCCAAGTTTTGACACAGATTGATGCCTTTTGTGATACCCAAATCCAAGTAGGACATTTGCATGTAAATTAGGCGTGTATATATGATATATGCATGATTCAATTGATTGATTGATTGATTTTAATTCTATTGATTAAGAAAGGTGATTAAATTGATCACCATAGCTCAAGGTGGGTCAATGTGACTAAAGTGATCTAATGAGGATTAGGAAATGTGAATATATCGGGGATAATTACCTCATATATTATAGTTTAATTAATGAAGATTATGTTGATAATCATGGATTTAAAGTGATAAATGTTAAAAAATTCATAACTTAACACCTACAACGTGGAATGAGGTGAAATTTGAAAGGCAAGCACATGATGATGTGCCTAACCTTATGAATGGATTTGACTATGAAAATTATGATGAGACTAGGATAATAATTATTTATTTTCATCCAAATCCAAAAGATAATTTCAAATGGTCATAACTTATGATAGAAAGGTCATTTTGGGATAAAATTTTTCATGAACGGTTAAAATGATACAGTAAATATTATGGATGGTGATTAAACTAATTATTATAGAAATTGCTTAATCATGAAAGGATGATAGCAGTTGACTTCTGTTTATAAAAAGTGACATGCTATTAATGAACTGAAAGTGATAAGTGACACGTGTCGATACCGGATTCATTAAGCAAGATTTAAATCAACTAAATTAATAGAGAATTGACTTTTGAAAAGCATATGGGACACATGTCATTGTAGTATCAATTTGGAATCCATGTAATCAATGAAAAATCAACCTCTTAAAGGAGGCAATTAAGGGATAAGGTGAGGTGGTATGATGAGGAATTTTTGGGAGCATTTTTGCATTTTCAAAAATTCAAAAAAATTCATGAATTATCAAGGTGCTTAATAACATGAGTATAGGCTAGGTTGTTGTGGCACCCCAGTTCGAGCGTCACAACATTAGCCTTACTCTGGGATCGTTATTGATTGATAAACATAACCAGGATTGTTATCTTGTCACACGGTGAGATTTATTAAGTATTTATCCCCTTAATCTTCACTTCTTAAGAGTTTATATCATTTAACACATTTTAATTTCCATCAATTGCCCTTTTTGGGTCATTATAACATCTGAATATACACATGTTATATCCTAAAATTCATACTTATTCATAATATCATAATTCATACTTGAGTATTTGTCCATAAAATTTTTCATCATCCATAGTCACATAACATAATATTATTCTTATACAACATCAAGACAATTATTTAGGATCACCATACAACCATTCACCCATAAGTTCATATACAGGTATTCATAAAATTTATTATTTTTTGAAGCTCCACCTGTGCTTCTTGCTTGGTACTTCTTTTCACCTATCTTTGGGTTTGGAAAATAAAATCGCGAGTTGGAACTCAATAAGCAAGCTATAAGGTTTTCAGACAATTCATTTTGCAGGCAATGTTTTTATTTAAAACATCTTGGAAAGCAAACATTATACCCACTCGAGAGTATATAATAGAAACATGATTCCTTATACCCGCTAAGGGTATATCATAAACAATGTAATGCATTATGTTTAAACATGACATCATAGATCGTGGCTAGCTAGGCAACCATCCGTCTCCAACGTCTCTCCCAATCTAGGGAAGCGAGGCCTATCTTAGTGACTTGGCCGCACCAAAGGGGAACAATTGGTCCACTTACACCTTTGAGGTGGACCTCATGCTTTGTGCATATAAACTTTTCATAAACATCATTTTTGACATGCTAGCATGATTTTTCATTCATAAATTCATGTAACATCATTTGTCATAAACATTTGAGAAAGCATTGTACAATTCAATTATTATATTGGAAATATCATTTCAATCTACAATGAGATAAAGGAATGACCATCCTTAAATATCTTAGAAAGAATTTAAAACATTCATTTGCTAATCCATACAAATAGTTAGAACATTATTAGCAATTATTTTATCGCATTTTGATAAAACAAGAAGCATTTAGAAAATCGCTTGCTTACCTCTTTTGCCTTAGCTTTTTGAGTCAACTTTCTCTTTGCCTTTTCCTACATATAAGAATGACATTGCATTTATAAAACTTTCATTTTCTTGCATACGTTTAGTTTTCCAACTCATAATTCATTTTACACACAACCAACTTGAATTTCAAGTTGGGTACATACATAGCACTCACTTGTGCATCATACCATCCATTCTATATTACGTTTTAAACTCATATATAGGGTAAACACATAATAACCATTCATTAATCATCACGTGGGAGTTCATACCTCCCATTTATCAATTTTCATATATTTTTCATTTTTTCTACGTCGATGCTCATTTTAAGCACATAGTTGATGTCTTAGGCTTCATATATTAATCTCAAAAATTCAAGATTATACTTAATCATAAAAATAGAAACATAATCATGCATTTCATCATACATTCATGCATTTTTGCATTCTAACAATTCATATAAGTCATTTATCATTCAACCATATATATCGTTTCACATATATTCAACTTACAACACATATCTTATGTGTTTCTTAAAATTTTTCAATACAGTATTTTGCATCATAATCCAGCATGATTAAAACCTTTAATTAATACATAATTTAGGATTTATTTTTGAAATTTTAATCCATTCATTATTGGGTTCCAAAACAATAACATTAGGACCCCTTTTTCATCCTTTCAATTCCTCTTTTGATACTTAAATCAAAATAGATTTTTAATCCATAAATTCTAGCAACTAATTATGATTTTCTTAAACCAAATTTAGGGTATTATCATATGTTTAAAATTCATATATTGGTTACTTCCAAAACAGCAACTTCTATACAATGTTTTGGATACCTTTTGCATCCCTCTTTGGACACCCCTTTGCATACCCTTAAAAAAATTAGATTTAGGGCATATCGATCCAAAGAACCGTAATCCTAGGGTATTTTACCCTCTAAAGTATTCATGATTTAATCATTTACAAAACAGCAACATGATATACATATAGGGTACCTGTTTTAGCCCCATTTGGACGTTCCCATGTATGTGTCACAAAAAATCAGATCTAGGGCTATCTCTTCCACCTCATATAGGATGTCCAAAGGGTCCTTAATTTAGGTTAATTTACCCTAAAATTGACCCATAAATCATTTAGGCTACTCCTTGCATCATATTTAACATAAAAATAGAAAATCGGGTATTACATGAAACCTTAAGTTCCATTCTTGCTAAAATCATTAGCATATGCTCAAATCAACATGTATAATCTATAAGAACATGAATCATGTCCTAATCATCATGCTTAAACCAAATGACAACTTAGCTTAGGGTTTTAAGAAAATTCAAGATAGGTTTCATCTCAAAAATCAACCCTAGTTTCCATTTTCTCCCTCTTGAACTCTTGATTTCATACATATCATTCAATCCTTGTTCAATGCCCTAATCAAGGGCATTATTAATCATCCTTGAAGGGTTCTTAATGAATCATATTCATGACTCATAAATAGAGGCAAGAACTTAGATTTAAATGATTCAAAACTCAACCCATACTTAAATCTACGCAACCTTTGATCCAATCTTTTCCAACTTGGATTCCTTTCTTTTCTTCCTTCTTTTCTTTCTTTTCTCCCTTTCTTTCTTACTATTTTGGCTTTCTTGGGGGACATCTCTAGCTGCTACCTGACTTGGAGAGAATTTTCTCTCTCTAATTCACCCTCTAAATGGACGTCCCATGTGTGTGCTCCCCTTTTTATAATTTTTTATTTGTGGGGCCCATTTTGCCACGTCATAGATAAGATATTTTATTGCCTTCTTATCCCTTGATGACTTTGCAAAATCTCATTGAAGTAAAATGGCTAATTATCTCATTTTCAAAATTCCAAATCTAAGCTCTTAAGTGAGCTACTTAATTCTCTTAGGTTAGGCGTCCACGTGGCTGCATGGTGTGGCTTTCTTGGTTACCAATTCAACTCCCATTTATGTGCATTTACATGCCCTCTCTCCCTTAGTTTAGCTAGGTTTTGACTTAGGTAATTAAAAAATCAAAAATCAAGCAAGAGAATAGCCTTGGACATCCACACATTTGCCACAAATACAAGCCTCCTTGAGCTAGCTCATTAGCTCTTTAAATCAAGCATTAATGCATGATATTTATCATGGATTTTGCCACTTTAGGAAATTCACAAAATTCACTTGGAATTACCTCCTTTTGACACCTCATTTGTGCCATTAAGCATATTTAATCTCTTTAGATTTTACATAAATGCAATGCTACTTTATGGTACATAAAGTCAGAGCTATGCGCCTTTTTCTGATTAAGTATCCTTTCATGATAATTAACTTAATCCAACCCTTCCATAATGTTAATCATATAATTTTATCCGACCACTTCAAATTTCCTTTCAATACGACTTTTCTACCTTAAGTTATAATCATTTGAAATTAACTTTTAGGTTGGGATGAAAATAAATAATTATCATTCTAATCCCATAATATTTTTCTTAATCCAATCCATCCATAAGATTGGGGATAAAATCATGTGCTTATCTTTCAAATTTCATCTCAATCCACCTTATAAGCGTCAAGTTATAAATTTTCTAGCATTTTCCAACTTAATTCCATAATTATTATTCTAATTCTCATTAATCAAATCAAGATAATTAAAATAATTATTCATGATACATTTGCATTTTCTAATCTTCCTTAAGCCCCTTTAACCATATTGACTCACATTGGGCTATGGCGATAAATCTTAATTTCCATTCTTAATCACAACCCTAATTGCAAAATATCATTAAATCATAAAATCATCTATAATTCAACCAATTCATATATGACTCATAATTACATATCAAATTCACTTATATGAGCCCTACTTGGGACTGAGCATTACAGTTGTGTAGCCATAAATGGCCAAGATGATGTGGCCATATGGACGTCCAAGAGGGTTTCCTTAAGTGGATTTTTGATATTTTAAAAATGAAAAACTTAGGGGGGCAAGTAAAGAAGGAGACTTAAGGAGCAAGAAAAGAGAAAAATAAAAGGAGAAAAGGGGCATCAAGGCAAGGGCGGATTGTTCAAGCCAAGAAAGAGAGAGAGAGAGAGAGATAGATAGTGGGAGAGAGAGAGAAGATAAGAAGAAGAGAGAAGAGAAAGAAGGCATCTTGAAGATTTCTTACGAGATTAATTCCTCTCCTACAATCTAGGTATGTAGTGATTTATTAATATATTTCAATTTTAAAATATGCCTAATTAAACAAGTTTATTTATAAATTTTTATTTTGTTGTTAATCAGCCCATGTTATCTAATCTATGCTCATATGTAATGAATCTAGAATAGGAAAGAAAACTATGAAAGAAATAGTAAATGAACGAGTTTTTACATGAAAATTTATATAAGAACTCATGATAAGGTGATTAATGAACGATGCAATTTTTCACTTAAAAGAATAATCTATTTTTAAATTAAAAATCTGAAAAAATCAACTTGAGCAGGGTTGAATGGGTGTCAGGACCAACTGCACCAAATGATATTTAATAATTTTTGTACAAGGAATTTTGAGCTGAAAATTTTATATGATAAAGAAGACATCTTGAATAACACTTCAATAAAATAAAACTTGATTTTTGAATGGTATAAATATACCTAATAACTAACGTGTTTTGAACCTTTTGAAAATAGATGCTACTTTCCTGTAGATTAAAAATACCAAAATAAATTTAAAAAATTATTACTTTATCCTGAAAATATTTACTTTAGTTAATTATTATAGTTATTAAGGTATGATATAAATTTTAGATTTAAATTCCTTGATTTGATTGTGATTCAAAAATTAGAGAGATCAGTGTGTCTGATTTCAGCATTATAGATAGATTAAGGAATAAATCAAAATAAATGTTAAATTCAGGATTTTTGGAATGGAATTTCACTTATAATGAAAGATAAAGAAGTATCATAAGTGATTATGAATGCAACCTATTAGAGGTGGATTTTAAAAGGAATGGGTGTTATGGAAGCACAAATTATACTAATAAGGGAATTAGAAAATGTATACCCAACTTGAAAGACAAGTGGGTTAAGCTAGTTCTATGTAAATTCAAATAGATTCATGTAGGTTGAAAAACCTTAAGGGATGCAAGCATTTGAAATTAATGCATATAAATGAAATGTCATTTTTATTTATCTAAGCAAAGGCAAGGAAGGTATGGAAGAAGGATATTAAGGCTACCTCAGGTAAGCGAGCGAACTTTTCAAAATATTGCTTTCCTCCTATGTGTTGACATGATTGAATATGTTTATGATGATATTTTTACGAATGAACAAGCACAAGTTTTGAAAATAATTTTAATGAAAAGCATTAGTTTTGAAAATGATGGCTTTAATGAAAAAGTCTCAAGGTTTATTTCATAGAAAGCAAACAACACTTTTTAAGATAATTATTTTATCACAAGTGTTGCTAAAGATTGTGAATACTTTATGTTGATGGATTTTGCATTCATGATGCTATTTCCAAAGCTTTTTACGCTTTATGCCAATGATTTTGAGAATTTTCTTATAAGCAAAAAAATTCTTTATGATGTTGTTTTCAAAAGGATTTGAATTATAGAAAAAGATTAGTTTCTTCTATGTCATGACGTTTAAACATAAACAATGATTTAGACATAGTCCATATGTTGAAATGGTGTTAGAAAAGTTTTAATTTCCTTAAAGAGGAAAATATTTTCAAAATGCTTCGAAAATGTTTACATGAATGTTTCTAAAGGGATTTAAGGATGACCAACACTATAAGTTGATTTCATAAAACAAATTGATTTTGGGTTGCTAAAATGGCATGTGTGGCACCCCAAACCGAGACGTCATTTCCTTACCTCAAGACCTTATTGATTGGTATATGTGAATCAGGATTGTTGCCCTGATCACGTAGCGGGATTTTAATTGGAACTTGTCCAAATTTTTTTCGTTTCTTCATTCATCATCATTTCATTTATAATATAAGCAATGGTACACTTGTACATATCCTTTAAACCATTTCAACATGTTGTTATACATCATAGGCCCTCTTGACCTAATCATGACATTTTTATCTCATACATACATATATTCAATCATTAGTTCACCTAGAACTCGGAACTTTAAACAAGTTCACATATACATCAACATACCTTGGATCTTTAACCAGGCAATCACATTCCATTCCTTATAATCCACATGGCTACCATCACGTACCTTTCCTTTATAGCTTAAATTTGCATCTCCTTGAGTTTCTTGGTACCTATCTAAGGTTTGGGAAAACAAAACATGAGTGATAACTCAGTAAGTAAGTATTTTATCTTTTAGGACAAGACTTCTTTGAAAATCATTTCCTAAAATATTTTTTTCATAAATCATTTTTGGTCAAGGGATATTTTATGTTCCAAAACATCTTGACATAAACCATATTTGAAAATGGACATTCTCATGTCCATGAAAAGACATTTTTCCACATAAATCATTTTGGCATTGGACGTTCATACGTCCTAAAACATTTTTCCACTTAAACTTGTTGGAAACAGACATTTATACATTCTAAAACGTTTTGCACATAAACACTTTGATAATGGATATTTTTATGTCCAAAATACATTTCCCGTAAGCCGTTTTGGCAATGGAAATTCATATATTCACAAGCACTTTTATCTCTTAAACTCTTTTAGAAACAGACATTTTTATGTCTACACATGTTCCAACATAAATTCTTTTAGAAAATGGACATTCTCATGTTCAACTATTTTTCCTATATAAACCTTTTGGAAATAGACATTCTCAAGTCCAAAATATTTTCCAACATAAACCCTTTTTCATAATCCCCATCTTAGAGCTTATTTATAGCAAACAAGTCATAGATCCTTTTAACGAAAACTTTTGCATAAAACACATTTTGTATAAACACCCTGCTTTTAGGGTAACTTATACATAATGGCTTATAAAAATCCAATTTAGGATATTTTTTGTATAAATGCTTTTATATCCCAATCTTCGGGCTTTTGAAAAGCAAAATGTATGCAAACATATTTCTCCCCAACTAGTAGTGATGCTTAGCAAGTGATAATGCTACCTTTTGGAAGAGAATCCTTAGTAGCACACTAGCCAGGCGGTTGTTTATTTATCCCGCTCTCGTCTTAGGGAGGACGCCGCTGGCACTCCTGTCATCCCTTAGCGACTTGGCCTTATGTAGAGTGGGCCCCAGTCATACCAACTGTGCTCTACAACCTGCCTATTCCTTATACTAGTGCATTGTATATTATTATGACGGACCGCAGTCCGTTTGGTTTGAAGAACCACAGACTACAGCCTATGTCCTTTTAAACCAAGATCATAGACCTTTGTCTGCATCCATAACTTAAAAACATCACAGACCGAAGTCTGTGTCTTTTTAAAACAAATCATTTTGAAAAAAATACATCACAGACCGCAGTCCGCGTTAACTTGTAAAGTGAGCGCACCCACTTTAAATAAGTTGTCATTTGAAATCTAATTTTAGGATGACCTTCCTTAAATTTTGTTAGAAACATTTTGAGTAAAATATTTTGATAAACGTTTGAAATGTTTGAAAAATAATATATCTTAAAATCCTTATAAAAGAATTTCAAAACTTTTATATTTTCAAGAATAAATCATACATTTTTCCTAATATTTTCTTGGTTTCTATTTCGGGGGCTTTTTGCTCACAAAAGTTATGCAATTGTGTTAACCCATTCTCAACGACCTTGAAATCAATTTCTTGTTCACATATCAATTTTTCATTTTTACATAAAGGGCTTGCGTAATCTTTTGCATACCATTTAGCAACCCAAAATCGAACCATTTTATGAAATCAACATAGGAGGTTGGTCATCCTTAAATCCCCTTCAACACATCCGTATAAAATTTTTTCAAAATATTTTCAACATAGATTTCTTTATCTAAAGGAAATCAAAATTTTTTGAATATCATTTCAAAACATATGAACTATGTCCAAATCATCATTTATTATTTAATTATCAAGACCTAGCAAAACAAATCTTTTTGCATAAATCAAATCTCCGTTTTCTTTTCGTCTTTTTTTTCTTTTATAACATGATTATTTATCATTTAACATCATAAGAAAACTTCAAAACTTATTTACATTTGTTGTTTTGTGAAAAAAGAAAAAATTCCTTTTTTCATATAAAATATTTTTGAAACAACATCATAAAGAACTTGCTTGCTTAAAAGAAAATTCTTAAAACCATCGGTATCAAATATGAAATCATTTGAAAACATTATCATGGAGAACTTGCTTACTCATAAGCTAAATTCTCGATTCCATTAACATAAAGCATTGCCAAGCTTTGGCAACACTGATGATAAAATTCTTATCTTAAAACATATTGCTTGCTTCACATAAAGAAAACCTTGAGGCTTTTCCTTAAAGCTATTCTTTTCCAAAACTTAAGGCTTTTATTAAAGCCATCATTTTCAAAACTAGTGGCTTTTCATTAAAGTCGTCATTTTAAAAACTTGTACTTGACCATTCATTTAAACATAAATATAAACATTTCAATCATATCAATCACATAGAAAGAAAATAGCATTTTAGAAAGTTTGCTTGTTTACCTGAGATCACCATAATTCTTTTCTTCCATTCTTTTCCTTGCATTTGCCTAAATTATTTGCATCATCCTTAAAGACTTATATTCCTTAGATTTTCCAACCTACATAAATCCATTTGGACTTATATTACACTAACTTAGCCCACTTGTCTTTCAAGTTGGGTGTTCATACGTATCATAACC
>JAXCLR010000063.1:23038478-23057052 GCA_035584095.1 Annona squamosa | reverse complement strand
AGGGCAACAATCCTGAGTCACGTTTACCAATCAAAACGATCCCGGAGTAAGGCTTCTAGGCACCTCGGTTCGAGGCGCCACAATAAGGTCTGTGAATTTAAACAGTTTCAATTGGTATAATTCAGAAATTTGAAATTCCTTCCAAAAAAATTTATAAAAATTCATTATCATATCTAATATTTATGAAATCATTCTTTACCCCCTTTTTGTAATTTAATCTCACTTTTCTAAAATTGCGATACGTATCTTTCTATAGCTTTATAACAATAATAAACACAATGTACAAGCTTTTTGTCCGCATCACATTCACTAAGTTTCAAATAACATGGGTTTCACAAAGAATTTACTAGTCTAAGTTCAATCATCTTTATATATATCTTCCAATGCATATAAATCTAATTACACAACATTCAATCGCTATGCTCCCATGCAATTAAATGAAATAGAATTGATAGGTACATAACTTGTTCATGACGACATAGGGTTTAACTGTATATTTCTATCCATTAAACAACTCTCCTTAACAAAAGAAGAAACCTATGTCCTACATATGGATCTAGTAGAGATTTTCCTTTATCAAAGATAAATCTTGCAATTAAATCATCTTACAAGGTAGCTAATCTTGTAAAAGCATTAGACAACATATGCAAGGGTAAATCCACACAACATAATCATATATAAATCAAATATTCATTTCTAAATCTTAAAGAACCAAAATAGTATAGTTAGATATCAATTCATCCTAACTTCTCATCTATGGAAGTTTAGCTCAAAGACATGCCATTAACAACCATTACATCCATAATAAAAGTATTCCAAGAAAAATAGATGAAAGAAAATAAAATGAGAAAGAGTAAACTAAATCTCGGAAGCTTCCATCAAAGAGATCGAATCTCCTCTTCAGATTGCACTGGAAACAAGTCCTTTTCCTCCTCTATGCAGCTGCTCCATCGGCTCTCTCTTCTTCCTCTGCACGAATCCCTAGGTTTCCATTTAAGTCACTTAACCCATATGGCACGGGGTGGAAATGCACGTGTGCGGATTTGCCATGGCTCCTAGGCGCCCCCAGCTAGCACCTGGGTGCCAACTCCCTAAATGCTGCATAATTTAGAAACTCTTCAGGATGCCTCTGCATACTCGTGATGTGGAGCCTAGGCGCCTCAAGCCAGTGCCTAGGCGTCAACTTGCTAGAAGCATTATGTCTCAGAAACTTTTCGGAATGCCTCTGTATGCTAGTGAAGTGGTGCCTAGGCGCCAACTCACTAGAAGCATTCTGCAGTGTGAGGTGCTGGAACTTCTGGCTAAGGCATGTAGGGTGGTGCCTAGGCACCAACCTGTTTGCTTCTTCACTTGGCTCCATTCTTCATTCAATTCACTCGCACACTTATAATTATTCGTCCTTCCTATGAAATTAACTAAAACTAAATAAATGAATTAAAAATGGTATTTTTGTACCAAAAATGCATAAAAATTATATAATGCTCCTAAAATGCAAAGTGACTGAAAACTAAGCTAAATAGATGTAAACTAACCATATTCTCTTAGACTAACATATAAAAGTAGTCTGAAATGAGTCATGATAACTTGCATTTTCTCGAGTTATCACATGCCAAAGGCTATGCAAGCCCCTTTTGATGTAAAAATGGCAAGATAGATATGTGGACAAGGATGTGATATCGGGGTGGATAAGAAGGGGATGATACAATTGCATAACCGTTGTGGGCAAAAGACCTTAAAATAGAAACCAAGAAAATGCTAGGAAACTACGTGGTTTATTCTTGAAAATTCAAAAGCTTTAAAGTTTCTTTATCATAAGGATTTCAAGATTTGTTGGTTTCTCAAACATTTCAAATATTTATCAAAATGTTTTACTCAAAATATTTTTAGAAGAATTTAAGAGAGATCATCCTAAAACTAAGTTTCAAATGATAACATGTTAAAGTGAGTGCACTTGCTTTACAAGTTAACACATACTACGGTCTATGATGTTTTTCAAATTGATTTAACAAGACACAGACTACAGTCTGTGATGTTTTTCAAGATGGATACGGACTGTGGTCTATGATCCCACTTTTTCAAGAGAGTTTAAAAGTACAGGGGTTGTGGTCTATGATACTTTAAATCATATGGACTATGGTCTGTGATGTTTCGAGAGATCATGCTAGCATATGGACATCTGTGATGATGTTGTATGGTGTACCAATATAAGAAATAAGTCGGTTGTAGAGCATAGTTGGAGGTGGACCGGGGCCCACTCTGCATATGACCAAGTCGTTAAGGGATGATAGGAGGCCAGCGACGCCCTCCCTATGACGGGAGAAGGATTAAGGGACAGCCACCTGGCTAGTGTGCTGTTAATGATAAATTCTCTTCTAAAAGATAGAATGATCACTTGCTAAGTGTCACTATTGGATGGGAAAAGATACATTTGCATATGTTTTGCTCTTGAAAATTCGAAAGATTGGGACATAAAAGCGTTTATATGAAAAGTTATCATAAATGGGATTTTATAAGCCATAATGAACAAGTTTACCTTAAAAACAGGGTGTTTTACATAAAAAGTGTAAATATCAAAGATGAGATAAAATATTTTCTATACAATGCTTTCATGAAAAAGGATTATGTGTTTTTGTCTTGTTACCCAAAATGGGGGTTATGAAAAAGGGGTTTATATAGAAGAATGTTTTTAGACATAAAAATATCTTTTGCCGAAAATGGCTTATGTGCAAAATGTTTTGGACATAAGAATGTTTGTTTCCAAAAAAATATTTATACGAAAAATATTATGGGACATATGAATGCCTGTTTTCAAAAGATTGATGTAGAAAAATGTTTTAATATATATAAATATTCATTGCCAAAGAAAGTTTATGTCAAAGACATTTTGGGACATATAATGTCCCCTGACTAAAAGGATTTATGAGAAAAATGGTTTGGGCGTAAAAATGTCTACTAGGAATGAAGATTTTATGTAAAATATCTTAAAACATTATAAATATTCACATAAGACCAAAGAGAAATTACTTAAAAAAGGTAAAATGCATATGTTTTGCCTTTGAAAGCCTAGGCGTGGCATTCAAAAAGGTTTTGAAGATGTTTATAAAAATGTTTTAAAGGAAAATCTTGCTGTAAAATGCTTGCTTACTAAGTTATCACTCACATTTGTTTTTCAAAACCTTTGACAAGTACCGGAAAGCTCAAGAGGTCGTGGACCTGAGTCTAAGGAAAGGTATGAGATGATATGCAAATGTGGGCTAAAATGATTAGCCATGATGAATGAGATGATATGCCTAAATTTTTTAAGTTGACGTATGTGAACTTATTTAAAGTTCTATGTGAACTGATGATTGAGTGTATGTATGTATGGAATGAAAATGCCATGATTAGGTCAAGAGGACCTTTAATGTAGAAGAGAAAGTTGAAATGTCATGAATGAAATGCGCACTTGATATGTGCAATTGATTACAAGCGTATCGTCGCTTGTTCAATGAATGGCGTGGAATGCAAAGAAGTGAAATGATGATAGATAAAAGGAATTAAATGAAAAAAACTTGGACGAGATCCAATTAAGAACCTGCCATATGATTAGGGCAATAATTCTAATTCACATTTACCAATCGATAAGATATTGGAGTAAGGCTTAGGATGTGACTCTCGGTTCAAGGCGCCATACGTGTGTTGTTTTTATAAAATTATGCTAGCATGTCAATGTAGATAAGAATGATGTATTGTGCACCAAAATGATGAATTGGTCTATTGTAGTGTTGATCGCAGTCTAAGGCCCCCCTCTACATATGGCTAAGTTGCTAAGAAAAAGGTGGGAAGTTGTTGAGTCACATTTATATTATGAATTTTGATTATTAATGTAGAAGAATTTGAGTGTTTAAGATACTTTAAATCATATTTTGATTAATTTAACTCTAAAAAGCATAAAAACTCACGATTGACTGATTTGTGTAAAGCAAGAGGATTACGTACAATTTTGGTATATAACATGGACAAATTGATAAGCGTCGATGAAAGCAAGAGTAAATTGCAAATTCAAAACTGAAATCTGAATCAAAACTGTATTTTAAGCAAGGCACTATTCATATGAAGTTACTATTCGTGTGTTGCACTATTCATGCACACACTATTCATATATTACTATTTGAGCACTGTAGTTATTTATGCATTACTATTTGCACATTGTTACTAGTCACGCAAGTTACTATTCATGCAAGTTATTGTTCACACCCCTCACCTCTACATAAACACTTGTGGGGAACATCTTAAGGCATCTGAAAAAGTCCTAAGAGCTTGGGTTAAGGTTCAGAGAGCTAGAGAAGGCGTAGAGCACGAGGCAAGAGGTAAAGCGGCGAGTTACATAGAGCGGCCGACACACCATCGGAGCTTCCAACCAATAAGCTTTTCTATCTCTTTTTCTTTTTAATTTTAATTATATTGTTTAAGATGGGTTTGAATTTTAATTTTATTATAGACTTAAACATGCTCGATGAAGTCCTAAATCTAGGGTTTAGGATGTAGCATGTGTACGATGTAGCGTGGTGTGTAGTTCTAATTTATTTATGATGGATATCATTGTTAATTTAATATCTTGTGATTTTAATGCTTGCTTTGTACATGTGCCCATACTTTGGTATAATTCTATATATTAGGTGATGGAACCAAGAGGTGGAAATCTAATATACTCTAATCAAGATGTTAAACTTGAAAATCTAAGACCATGAGAATAGGCATAATGACCTTGAGGAATTCCATGAACAAGTCACAAAACGTAATACATTTTAATTAACTTAATTCCATGAGAATAGGTAATTAAGAAAATTAGGGTATGCCTTGTAAGTTTTGAGAGAAGGTGCAAGAATAAATTAGAGTTTGTTCTCCTTTAACAAACAATATCCGAATTAAATAATTATATCACTACTCATTGCAAAAGTTGCATGTAAAATCCTAGACCCTAGGTACTCGTATACTTATTTTCTACTACTCGTTCTAGTTTTCAATTTTATTTTCTCTACCCATTTTTCTAATTTTTTCTTCCATTTTATTTACTATATTCTCTTTATATCTGACACAAAAGCGTTTAAAAGCAAAGTTTATAGTCCTGAATTTTTCATTAATTGATAATTTATATACTACAATCTATGACCCGTGCACTTCCAGTGAGATTGCGAATAGAGGTTGGCAGCGCCCTCACTGAAATGGGAGAAGGTTAAATGGATGGCCGCCTAGCTAGTGTGCCTCCACATGAAAGGTTCCTTCTCTATAGGCAGAATGATCACTTAGTAAGTGTCATTGCCAAATGGGAAGAACTGAAGGCATTTGCTTATAGTTTGTGCATGAGCAACCCTAGATTTGGGACATGAGAGTGTTGATACAAAATGTTTTTGCAAATGCATTGTTTATGAAAAGCCCATAAATGGGAATTAAAATATTTTTAGGAAAAGGTTTGCAAAAATAAAAAAAATGAAAAATGTTTGCTTATTGATTATTCGTACTCACGTTTTGTTTTCCAACCCTAGACGTGTACAAAGCTCAAGCAGAAGTGGAAGTGGGCCTTGAGAAAACCTCAAGGTATAATTGATTGCTTGACAGGTTTGAATATATGTGTGTAGTAATCATGAAATTTTTAAGTTATGGATATATAGGATGGAAATAGATAAGTGGTTATGTTGATAATTCTATGAGAATTTGATTTATAAAGTTATATAATTTAAGTGATCAAGTTGAACAATCCTGACGAAGATTTACTAATCAAAAACAATCTTAGAGTAAGACTCCGATGCCTCAGGTCGGAGCATCTTAAACAATTAGGATAGCTTGGGTAAGAAGACTAACTTGGCAACCAAAATGTACAGGAGCCCTCCCCAAAGAATTCATTAGGCATACAATTTTTGTAATAGGTTTGGTCACAAAATATATCAATGCAAAATTAAGAAATTGTATAACAAAGGTGCTAAATTAGTTTGGGTACCAAAGAGCATTAGATTTGTGTCTTCTAGATATGAACAACATAGGCTCCAAATGTTTACTAACCTAAATAGACCCATGAGATAGATACCAAAGGGATGAACTTTACTTGATTATTTTTACAGGTATGTCTTAAAGGAAAAGCAAGTAATACATAATCTATGGATAATGGCTGCTCAAGACATATGACTAAAGATAAAGCTCTATTCAATGATCTTAAGCTCTAAAATAGTGGAACTATTGTATTTAGCGATAATGAGAAACGTAAAATAAGTGGTAAGGGCAATGTTTATAGAATTCAAATGCATGCATAGACAAAGTTTTACTTGTTGAGAGACTCAAATATAATCTAATGAGTATTAGTTAATTACGTAATAAAGATTATAAAGTTGTATTTGAATTATATATATGCAATATTTTTTATGTAGATCATATAATCTTTAGTAGAAAATATATGAAAATATATATTTGATATGCTTTGATGAATTGGATGGAAAATATTTAATAGCAATTAATAATAATTCATGAGTATGGCAGAAGAGACTTAGACATATAAATATATCAAATATTAAGACTTTATAGAAAAAGAGCTTGATAGAAGGTCCACCAAAGCTCAAACATAATAAGGACAAAATTCGCAAAGCTTGTCAAATGTCTAAACAATCAAGAATATCTTTTTCACCAAAGAATGAGGTCTCAACTTTTAGTCTACTAGAGTTATTATACATGGATCTTTATAGAGCATTTGATATTTTAAACTTCGAAAGAAAGAAATATGTATAGGTCATTGTTGATGATTTTTCATGTTCACTTGGATAATGCTATTAGCTAGCAAGGATAAAGCCTTCTCTATATTGGTTAGGTTTTCTAAGTTCATGCAAAATAAAAAGAAAAATACAATCATATCTATAAGAAGTGATCATGGTAGTGAATTTGAAAACAAAAACTTTATAAAATTTTGCAATGAAAAAGAAATTCTTATACATTTTCTTCATCAAGAACTCCTTGACAAAATGGAATTGCAGATAAAAAGAATAGAACCATTCATGGGATGACTAGAACTATACTAAATGAAAATAAATTATGCAAAAATTTAGAGATGAAGTTGTAAGGACAACTTGTTATGCCTTGAATCATGTCACCATAAAAGCAATCTTGAAAAAGATCCTTATGAGCTATGAAAATGTAGAAAACCAAATATCTTATTATATTGTGCCTTTGGTTACACTTGTTATGACTTGAGTAATGGAAAGGACACCTTGGTAAAAAGGCACCTTGGCGAATTAGATGCCAAAAATGATGAGGCTATATTTCTTAGTTACTCCTTAAATAACAAAGTATATAAAATATTGAACAAAAGAACTCAAGTAGTTGACGAGTCAATTCATATTACCATTGATGAATTTAACCAACTCCAAAAAAGAGGATAAGCTTAGTGATGTAGTTGATTTATTAAAGGACTTTGGAAAGCTACAAGTAAGAAAGGAAGGGGAAGAAGAGCTCAAAGAAGATCAAAGTACAGAACAAGAGATAGATGAAGGTAATATTTTCTATAAACCTCCCAAAGATTTGAAATTAAAAAATGACCATCCAGTTAAGCAAGTTATAAGAAACATGTATGAAAGTGTGAAAACTAAAAGCTCTAGACAAAATATACGTGGACGTTTTGTATTTGTATCAAAGATAAAACCAAATTCAATCGATTAAGCTCTTAATGATGAAAACTGAATAGTCGCAATGCAAGATGAGGTAAGTCAATTTAAAAGGAATCAAGTATGACAATTATTTCCAAGACTCAAAGATTACACTATTATTAGTATCAAATGAGTACTTCGGAATAAGCTCGATGAGAGTGGATTGATGATAAGAAACGTGGTAAGACCAGTGGCCAAGGGGTATTGTGGCGCCCCAGCCCAAGCGTCACAACCTTATTCCAAGATCTATCGATTGGTAAACGTGATCAGGATTGTTGCCCCGTCACACAGCAGGCTTATTGGATATTTATCCACTTAATCCTAACTCTTTAGGAGTTCATATCATTTCATTCTTTTCAATTTCCATCAAATGCCTTTTTAGGTCATTAAACCAATTTAGAATACGGATATGATATTATTAAATCAAAACTTAGTCATATCATGCTAATTTATACCTTATCATTTGACTATAAATTTTTTTCATTATTCATAGTCATAAAACTTAACGTAATCCTTATACAACCTTAAACCACAATTTAATGTCTTCATTCATACAACCATACAATCCATAAATCCATACACAGGTTACTCATAGAAATTCATGTATTCTTGAATCTTCTCCTATGCTCCTTGCATGATGCTTACTTTCAGTTGTCTTTAGGATTTGAAAAATAAAATCGTGAGTCGAAACTCAATAAGAAAGCTATAAGGATTTTCAGGCAATTCATTTTCATTTAAAATAACTTGGAAAGTCATATTATACCCACTCAAGGGTATATCATAAAAACATGCTTTTATACCCGTCTAGGGTATATCATAAACAATGTGATGCATTATTTTAAAACCATGATATTCCTAGGCAACCATCCATCTACATTCTCTCTCTCATTCCATGGAGGCACCGCCGGCCCGAGACTTATCTTAGCGACTTGGCCAAATCAAATGGAACATTCGGTCCGCTTACACCTCTAAGCTGGACCTCATGCTTTGTACACATGATTCATTTCATAAACATGAACTTTGACGTGCTAGCATGATTTTTCATTCATAAATTCATGATTCATCATTTATCATAAATAATTGCAAAATAGTAAGCAATTCATTTATCATATTGGAATATTATTTCAATACACATTTCTATAAATGAATTGTATCCTTAAACATCTTAGAAAGAATCAGAAACATACATTTGCTAAACCATTGAAATAGTTAGAACATCATTGATAAACAATTGTTCACATTTTGATAAAACAAACGCATTTAGAAAATTTATTTGCCTACCTTGTTCGCCTATCTTTCCAAGTCAACCTTTTCTTTTCCTTTACTTATACATAAAAATAGCATTGCATTCATAATAATCCATTTGCTTGTATTCATTTAGTTTTCCAATCCCATAATCCATTTCACACATAACCAACTTAAATTTTCAAGTCGGACATACATACACAACATTCACTTGTGCATCATACCATCCATTCCATATTTTATTTTAAACACATATTTAGGGTAAAAACATAATAATAATTAGTTTATCAACATGTGGGGATTTATATCTCTCATATATCATTTTCATCCATTTTTCATTTTTCCTACGTCAATGCTCGTTTTAAACATATAAGTGACGTTTTAAGCTTCATAACTTAATCTCAAATTTTGAGATAACTAAAAACCATCCATACAACAACATATTTATGCATTTCATCAAATATTCATACATTTTTTCATTTTAACAATTTCACATGAGTCATATATCATCCATTCATACATATGTTCTACATACGTTCAACTTATAATGCATATCTTATGTGTTTCTTAAAATTTCTTGATACAGAAACTTACACCCACTTTTAACATCATTAAAAAATTAAATTAATATATAATTTAAGATCTAATTTCAGAATTTTAATCCATTTATCATTGGGTTCCAAAACAGTCATATTAAGACCCATTTGTCATCCTTTCAACTCCTCTTTCAATACTTAAATCTTTACAAATTTTTAAATCATAATTTCTAGCAACTAAACATGATTTTTTAACCCAAATTTAGGGTATTATCACATATTTAAAATCCATAATTTAGTTCCTTCCAAAACAGCAACATCTCAAGCATGTAGGGTACTCCTTTTAGCCATTTTGACGTGTCCATACACGTCCTTAAAAATCAGATTTAGGGCAAATATTTACAAGACCTTTTAGACATTCAAAGTACCATAATTTTAGGATAATTTACCCTTCATAACTTCCATAATTTAATTATTTGCAAACAGCAATGAAATCTATACGTAAGATACCCGTTTTGGCCCCCATTTGGACATTCCATACATATACCCTAAAAAATCAGATTTAGGGCTTTCTCATCCAACCCACTTAGGGTGTCCAAAGGGTCCTTAATTTAGGGTACTTTACCCTACAATTCATCCATAAACCATTTAAGCTCCTTTTTACATTAGATTTAACATGAAAATGGAAAAATCAGGTAATACTTGAAACCGTAAGTTCCATTTTTGCTAAAATCATTAACAAATGACCAAATAAACATATGTAATTCAAAAGAAAATAAATTACATCCTAATCATCATGTTCAAACCAAATAGAAACTTGATTTAGGGTTTTAAGAAATTTCAAGATGGATTTCATCTTAAAAATCAACCATAACATCCCTTTTAACTCTCTTGAACTCTTGATTTCATTTATACCATTCAAAAATCATTCAATACTCTTATCAAGGCATCATAACTCATCTTTTAAGAGTTCATTATGAACTATATGCATGGCTCATGATTTGAGAGAAGAAATCTTGATTGAAATGATTCAAAACCTAAGTTTCACTTGCTTGAATTGAATCCAACTTGAGTTCAACTTCCTTGGCTTGGTTCTTCCTCTCTTTCTTTCCCTTTTTCCTTCTCTTTTTCTCCTCTTTTCCCTTCTTTCCTTGCTGATTTGGATGTTCACAACTTTCTCCACACTTAGAAATCTTTGAGAAGTTTTTCTCCCCCTTTTCTCAAGTGGATGTCCCCCTTGGATAAGGTCCCTTTTTATATTTTTTAACCAGCCCTTCGGACCCACTTTGTCACATATCATGAGGGTAATTTAATTTTAACTTATCCCTTGTTGACATGGCAATTTTATATCTAAGTAAAATACCCATTTAATAATAAACAAAAATCATCAAAAATTAGCTCATTGATGGGTGTGTGGCTGTCCACTAGGGGCCGTCCCCTATTAGGCTTGCTTTTTGACATTTTTATGCCTTAATTACCGCACATTTAAGTGTCTCATTAATTACCCTAGGGTTTTAGCTACTTAGACATGCATTTTAGAATTTTTAAAAATCCAATTTCCATCCCATATCTACCCTTGGACGTCCCTTGGTGTGACACCACATCTATGCTCTCATTTGAGCTACACTTAGGCCATTAAACCCACGCATTTAAACCCTCACTTTTCCATGGATTTGACCCTTAAAAAAATCCAAAAAATCCATCTCCATTGACCTCCATTTGACACCTCTCATAGCATTAAACCAAGTCATTTAATCCATTGCTTTAACATAAATGCTATGGTAGTCTAGGGTGCACAAAGTCAATGCTAGGCACCTTTTTCTAATTAAGAATATTCTCATAGTAGTTAGCTTAATCTAATCCTTCCATAACATAGATTTCATAATTTTATTCAATCATTTTAAGTTTCATCTCAAACCGACTTTTCTACGTCAAGTTATGATCCTTTAAAAACACCTTAGAGTGTGAGATTAAAAATAAATAATTATCACCTTAATCTCATCATATTTACCTTAATCCAATCCATACATAAGGTCGAGCCCAAAATCATGAGCTTACCTTTCAAATTTTATCTCATTTCGCCTTGTAGGTGTCAAGTTATGAATTTTCTACAATTTCCAACATAATTCCATAATTTTCCTTTTAATCTTCATTCATTAAATCATGAAAATTAAAATAAATATTCATGCCATATTAGCATATTCTAATCCTCATTAAGCCTCTTTAGTCATCTTGAGTCACATTGGGTTATGGCGATTAGTCTTAATCACCATTCTTAATCGCAACTCTAATTGCAAAATTAATCAATTCAATGAAATCATCCACAAGTCAATCAATTCATACATAAATCATAATTATACCTTAAATGCACTTATATGAGTCCTACTTGGATCTGGGTATTACAGTTATTCACAAGAAACAGAGATTGATTTTGAAGAATCATATGCCCCCGTAACTAGATTGGAAACTATAGGTATCTTATTAGCTTTTGCTTCTTATGTGGGTTTCAAATTGTTTTAAATGGATGTTAAAAGTGCATATTTGAATAGATATCTTAATGAAGAAGTGTTTGTCAAACAATAACCTAGTTTTGAAGAAAAGGATCAATCCAAGTATGTATACAAATTAATCGAAGCCTTGTATGGATTAAACAAGATCTTAGAGCTTGGTATGAAAGACTTAGAAAATTTCTGATTAATCATAAATTTCAAAGAGAAAAAGTTGATGCTACTTTATTCATTAAGTACAAAGGAAAATACATTCTAATTGTTTAGATTTATATAGATAATGTAGTATTTTGTGCTACTAATGAATTTTTAAGTCAAGAGTTTCTAAGTTAACGCAGAATAAGTTTAAAATAAGCATGATAGATAAACTCAACTTCTTCATTGGACTACAAATCAAGTAACAAAGTGAAAAATTTTTCATAAACTAGTCTAAGTATATCAAGAAAATGCTCGAGAAGTTCAATATTCGAAGTTGCAAATGAGCAAGCACATCCATGAATTCTATAATTAAAATGGACAAAGACGAAAGAGGCAAATAAGCATATCAATACTTATATTTAAGCATGATTAGTTCCTAGCTTATCTAACTGCATCTGGGCCGGACATATTGTTTAGTGCATGCATGTATTCCAGATTTCAATCAATTCCTAAGGAATGTCACACGATAGTTGTAGAGAGAATATTTAAATATTTGATCAACATAACGAACTTAGGCCTATGGTATTCCAAGGGCTTAATATTTTATTTAATTAGATGTTCAAATGCAGATTTTACGATTACAAAGTGGATAGAAAAAGCACTAGTGCAACTTATCAATTCCTTAAAAGCATGATCTCATGGTTCTTAAGAAAATAAACTAGTGTTGGTCTATCTACGGTGGAAGTAAATATATAGCCACCGATAGTTGTTGTGCCTAATTACTATGGAGGAAACAACATTCAAAGAATTATGGCATAGATTATAAAGATATACCAATTAAGCGTGATAACACAAGTGCCAGTTGTTTAATGAAGAACCCACTATTACACTCTAAGACCAAGCACGTAGATGTTAGATATCATTTTATTAAAGAACATGTTAAAAATCACAATATTTGCTTGGAATATGTCAAAACTGAAGATTAAATTATAGACATCTTTAGTAAACCAGTCGGCATAGAATTATTTTATAAAATTAAAAAAGAAATGGGAATGATTAATATTGAGGCTTAAACTTGATATGAAATTGGTCGATTGATGTAAATTCAATGAAATATGTTGAAATGTGTTGTTTATGTGAATATATGCTTTGAAACAATCATAAGGACTATTATATATTTATATTGGGGAGAGAAAGGGGAACACTTAGGTTGTATTTACATTTGGTTCAGTGGAGCCAAGACGACTCCACTCAACCCAAGTGGACTTTAAAATCGACTTAAGGTCTGGAGTTGACATCTCACGAGTGATCATTCAGCTACCCATTTAAATGTCGTATTCCCTTTCTTTTTCATTCCTCACTCATTTCGTCTCTCTCAAGCAAGAAATCTCCAAGAATCCCCCACCAAATTCTTCTGAATTTTAAGAAAAATCTTCAATCCAATTGCAAACTCTTAAATTTCATCCTCATCTTCACAATTGGCCCCTAAGCCTATCTCCAAACCGTCCAAACTTCTCATCTCTTGACCATTTTGCTCAAATACCCATGAAGAAGTCCCCAGGCATCAACATATTCCATCTAAACGAGCTCAGGATGAGGTAACCACTTCTGCTAGCCTACGAGTTTGATGTAGATAAGTAATCCATTTGTATCTATCCCAAGAAAAACAACCAGAAATTCTAGTGGGGAAGAAGAGGTTGTAGGTAGAAAAAGATAAGTTAATACACCTAGGGGCAAGTACTCAAAATGTCAATTGAATATTTAGAAATGAGAGACAACAGAGTAGAGTTTACAATCATTTCTATGAAACCAACATTTTTCATGGCTAGACAAATCTACTCAAGGAGGATGGAAAGATATACATTGACTTGACAAGACAATTTTATTATCTCTGGAACTTAGAAGTATTAAATACATTTGTGAAAGGCAAGGAAATTAACCTAAGACAGGGTCATGGAGTATGTAGGTCTAATGCATTGTTACAGGTTAGTAACATACTTAGAGTTCCTTGTAATGAAGACCCCATTCCAGAAGATCTCACTCTCACAAGAATGTTAATCATTTAACAAGCAGTGATAAATATCATTTAGGCATCAAATTCATACACTACATGAATTTACCACCTTAGTTAAGAGTTTTGAGACTTCTCATTACCCATTGCATCTATCCCAAGGGCGGAGGAAGAAATCAAGTTAACCCTTAAGAAGCTGAGATTCTATTGAAAGTAGCAAATAGACAACATGTTAGCTTGCCCCACTTGTTTCTTGAAGCTTTGGAGCTCAAAAAGGATATCTACGAAGGATATTGCCTTGTGGAACTTGGATTATAAAGATCCATGGGACCTATCACATTGACTTGAATAGGGAACCTTTTGAGGTCCTAAAGCCCACAAATGTTATCAAAAAAGCCCTATTCATTAGAATGAAGATAGATATAGAGGCTTTTAGGGAAGGATAACTGAAAGTCAAAGTAGGAGGAGGTATTCCTGAAAAGCCAAAGTTTCAAGAAGCTCCTCCTTAAGAAGAGGCACCAATCGAGGGGAAGGCATGCCTCTTATTTACCACCACAACCCTCTCCTATTCCCTGTGCCTAAGCCTCTCCTGCCTCTTATGCCTCCTATTCCCCCTGAGGGTCTAGGGCTATTGACCAGCTTGCCAATCTCCATAATATCCCACCACATGCTCTGCCATCATAGAATATATCAAAGTCATGGACTTTAAATCCCTAAAGAGCTAGGAACCATCAACATCTCTCTTATGCAAGTTCATGGTAGGCAAGACAAACTTGAGCAAAAACTTAAGTCCAACAAATGCAAATTTGCCTTAGGTACTGACAAGCTATATATATCTAATTAAAATGCTCGATTTTACGCAAGTATACATGCCAATCAAATAATAAAGAGCGAGTAGAGTATTGTTCCCACAAGGATTGTGTAAAGTAGCTTAGCACCTTAAAATTCAATTTTCTAAAGCGAATTGATAAATTGAGTTAAACTAAACTAAATTAAATAAAAATAGCTAAAATGGGATAGCTACTAATGAGATTGTCTTTAGATGATCAACATGGATAGGAGAATGAATTCATTGACTCATAGCTATGTTAAATTAGTTCCTTTTTAAGTTTGTTGTGCAAAAATTACTAATCTAGGTTCATTTATGTCCATTTATGTTCATATATGTCTTCCCGCATATACAAACCTAATCCTATTTTAGTTGATTATTATGTTTCTATGCAACTGAGTAAACAAGGCTGATACCACATAAACTAATCAAGATTACACAGGATTAATAGGTATATTCTTATTCATACTAGCATCCATCACAAATAGGGTTGGAAAAACTTGTGCCATATATATAAATCTCATCCAAAACTCACTCTTCCAAGCATAGATTTGAATATTAAATCAATCTACAAGATTATGAAGCTTGTAAATGCACTAAGCATGACATATAAGGGTAATCTTAATCAACACAAGTTACAACACAACTAAAATTTCATTCAAGCACAAGGAAACCAAACTAATATAATTCATGACATCAAACCATAACTCCCACCATAATGAGATTTGGCCCATAAGCACTCCCTTCAAATCAAGTTAGCCCAATGGATTTGCAGTGGACAGTTTGGTCTCCTCTTAATCTTCTCTCCTTGCTTTGGAGCCTTAATTTTTCTCCCCCTATCTCAGCAGCCATGAGCCTTTGATGAACTCTTTTGTAAACACTAAAAGATATATTGCAAACCGTAAAAGATATATTTATACCCCCCATGAAATTGAGCTTGTCACATGTGAGATCCGCATGTGCAGGGATTGGCACCAAGGCACCGCTTGTCTAGATCATGAGTTGGAAGTTTTTCATCTGGACAATTCTAGAATGTGGTTATTAGCACTGGGTCCAAATTTTGGTACCGAAGAGCCAACTTTCTATATTGAAAATTATCTTTTTCTTGCAATGCAACTCTCTTCTCTTCATCCATAACTTTAGCATTGCGTCCATGTGTGGCGCCCCCAACCGGGGCGCTGGGGAGCCTTACTCCGGGATCGCTTTCTGATTGGTAAATGTGAACAGGATTGTTGCCCTAGTCACGCGACAAATTTTTTTTATTCATATATAATAACCATAACCTGTGCAAGGATGAGAAAATCAAACCATTTCTATTTAAATCCACATGTGGTAATGAGAATTTTTTTTATTTTTACATTCATAACACATTCATCAATTATTTAATTACAATAGAAGTTTACTAGCCAGTCACTACTGCCTTTACAAAATTCAACCTTTCATGGATTTATACAAAAGGCAGTAACTTATGTAACCCTGTGCTTCAATTTGGTGTCTGTCTCGTACCTGTCTATATATTTTGAAAAAATCACATGAGTATTAATACTCAGTAAGCAAGTTTTTTCATTTTGTAAATAAACATTTTCCATTTCCTTTGTATGCATTTCATAAATATAAAAATGCAATGCATTCAAGCATACATGACATTTCTCACGATGGAACGCTAGCCAAGCGTTCATCACTTGATCCTGCTCCCATCTCAAGGAGGGCGTCGCCGGCCTCAACCTGTATTAGCGACTCGGTCATGCTAGAAGAGGACAACTGGTTCAATTACACCTCTCTCATGACCTATTCCTCGTGCACCTTGTACATTCATTCTAATGCTGGCATGCCACTTCATATATAAATAATTTTGTACAAATAATTTGTAAATAATTTTCAATAAATAGAAATATTCTTTGAAATTCAATGATTATAGGAATGACCATCCTTAAACACGATTTAAAAATATCTAAACCAAACTATTTATAACACTTTTGCAATACAAGAAAAAAATTTCAAAAGATAACTTGCTTACCTATAAAATTAGCTTGTACCTTCCACCTTTTCTTTTCCTTTTCCCATACACATAAAAAGACCATTTTTCTCTTATAATAACTCATTTAAAATTTTTGGAACTTATTATTAAATTCCAAAACAGTCCTTCTTTTCTTATTTTTACTATGTTTCATCTTCTCATTTATCTGTTAATTCCATATTCATATAATAATATTAATTTGCTGTCCCTAATCCTTTATTATACTCTTTCCTAACATATATATTAGTTTAGAGCACTTTCATTTAGTTTTCATATTTATTTTTGATTATTTCTCAAACTGTCCTCATTGGCTGAAATCAGTCGTACTGATTTCTTTAAAACTTTATTTGTAATCAAATCAAGGTATTTAATTCTAATTAACCCTCATAAAAAGTTCAATATGAAATATTAACATTTTATATTTATTTTGACATTTTTCTGTGCTGGACACTGTTGTGAAATCAGGAGCAGCCTTAATCACGTTATTTTTAAACCATACTTATGTCATCCAAAAATCATTTTTTATTTTTTTCAAGTGATATTTGTTATGTCTTTTATATAATATCAAAATTACAGATCAAAAATCCAACTAAAAAATATTAAAAATCATTTACTATAACTGATATTGTCACCCATTTTACCCTGTTTAAGCTAATGTTCTCAAATTTTTAATTTGAAACGTACTTAATAATTTAAGCTAAACCTTTGGTCGTTCATTAATGATCATATAATTAAGTTATGCAAAAATTTTCATGGCAAAATTCGTTCTTTTACAATCTCTTTCATATTTTTGTTTCTAACATCACATAACCTCCAGATTTAAAGCAATATATCAAGATTAACTTAGCCTTCTCAATTTAATCATAAAAATATCCTGCTGAATTAGTTTAATGATTCTGAAATCATTTTTTTTCAGAAATATTAACGTTTTAGCATTTAATATTCAAAACTAGAATTATATATGTATAAATTTGTTTGGGCATTGTATGCTCATACCCACTTATTAATTATTTCAATACTTGAAATCTTATTTATTAATGATAAATCAAACTGAATTACACTGAGTTAATTCAAATCATGGTAAAACCATGCTGAATTAATGAAAGTCATGCTTCATTAATTTAATAATATGAAAATCATGCTGATATTAAAATCTGCTTGAATTTGTATTTAAATCATGTATCCAGAAATTTATTCATCATATGAATTTACCATGGGAAGAATACTTAAATAAACTTTAATAAAAATCAAATGACAAGCAGCAGTTCAGAAGAGAACATTTAGACGTGAAATAAAAAAAAAATGCCTCTAAGTACCTTGCTTGTACCGTTGCTTGGTGCTTGGCTAAAAAAATATGTATATATATATATATTTTTAATGCTGATGCCCGTCCAAAATGCCCAAGTCCAGCAATTGCATCAATAGTCTCCAGCAACCGCTTTTTATATATGTCATTTAAGCGGTTTGCTATGGTTGAATTTTAACCATACTTCAGTTGCCGCTGAAATCTAAGTACAGCTGTTGTTTCTTTTTTTTAAAAAAAAATCAGCAAATAATTACAGCTGCCCTTTCTTTGTGACGTCCAGCACTTCATGTGAATTTTTGTTATTCACATGTAGATGCC
>JAXCLR010000063.1:23020297-23030796 GCA_035584095.1 Annona squamosa | reverse complement strand
GTGAAGTCGCAGATGAAGTCGACCCCAAGTTCGACTTGAGCTCCTCCAAGTTCAAAATGCAGATTCAAGCTCACTTTGAAGATCAACTTAGGACTTCTCAAATCCAAACCAAGAATATAAGCTCACTATCAAATCAAGTCTCTCAAGTCCTAGGCACAGTTTCGAACGTAGTTGAAGATGAAGAAGTTCAAGTCATGAAGACTACTATCAAAAGCAATTAAGACAAGTTCTTCAAGGAGTTTTGCAAACATGAGAAGCCATTTTAGAAGTAAATATTTCAAGAAGTAAAACTAAGCAAGCTAGAAGAAATCAAGCAAGGACCAAACAAGTTTCAGCATAAGAACAAGTCAAGTCGCAACCCAAGTCGACTCCAAGATCGACTTGAGGTCAAGTCTGAAACCAAGTCTACCTAATCTCAGACTTAAAACTGAAGTCGCAAATGAAGTCGACTCCACCTACGACTTGGGGAACCAACGTTCGAATTTTTGAACGTTGGAACATTTATTGCGCGCCAACCACTTGTATAACATTCAAATCTTCCCTATTCTATAAATAGACATTCAAGCAAACGAAAATACATACACTACATTATCTAAGAAGAGAAAAGAAGTGCAAAAAAGAGCTTCCATTTGCTTTTCTCTAAACTTGAGTGATCTATATACATTCAAAGGAAGAAAGAGCCCCAAGTTGCAAGTAGTTTCAACGACATTCAATCAGTTACCTCTACGAATTCTTCCTCAAGCTCCATCCTACCTATACAACTCTGTAAAGTGTAGATCTTTTCCATTTTTTATTATTCTTTGTTATTGGTCTTGGTTTGAGTTTGTTGTAACAAATCAAGACGCTGCAAGTAGAGTTGTAATTAGAGTTGAACTAATAACCTACTTGTATCAAGTGTATAAGCCCCCTAGAGCTAGAATCTAGAAGAGAGCATAGGCTCTGTTTGTGTATGCCTCCTAGAGCTGGAATCTAGAAGAGAGCGGAATCTCTAAGTGTATTCGTGGAATACATAATGGAACCCAAGTCACAACGGTGTGTAAGCTTGGAAGAGTGGAGTAGGGAGAGGTTGCCCGAACCACTATAAATCTTGCCTATTGTTTTACTTCATTGTTCTTTATCAGTTTTTATCAAGGGGATTAAGTTCTCAAGGTGTTAAGTTTTAATTTACCAAAGAATTTTTTTTTGAACCCAATTCACCCCTCCCATCTTCGATTTTGTCATTAACTTGGGACCAACATTGTCTTAGTTATAAAAATGGAAAATATGAAGTATAGCAAGTTAAGTTGATCACTAAGTCGACTCCAGCATCGACTTAGGCAAAGTCGGTCCCCAAGTCGACTCCAGAAGCGACTTCAAATGCTAAATTTTGTCCAACGTTGAAATTGGGGATCAAAATGTTCTGAAGTCACAGACAAAGTTGACTCCATCTGCAACTTGGTTGAAGTCGCAGGCCAAGTTGACTACAGCATCGACTTCAGTCAGAAAGGGCAGAATTTCAAAAGTCAAGTTGAAGACCAAGTCAACTTAAATATTCGACTTGGAGCATTTGAAGATTAATCTAAGTCCAAAGCAAGCAAGATGTGGAATTCATTCATTTCAATCAATCCATAAACATTGAACTTGTTCATGCATAGCAAGATTCAAGGTTTCAAGACCTTTGGACAAAAAGCTATAAAATATCTATGCCAAGAAATTATGAAATCAAAGAAGAAACACTTATGTGAAGAAGTTAAGCAAGCAAAGGATATTTCAAGGAAATTTAAACTCACTTGGCAAGGTAACAAGGTCAAGTCGCACCCGAAGTCGACTCCAAGATCGACTTGGGTCAAGTCCCAGACAAAGTTGACTCAAAAGACTGACTTGGAAGATTGAACAGCTGAAATCGCATCCAAAGTCGACTCTATTTGCGACTTAGGCCAAGTCTAAGGTCAAGTCGACCCAAGGAAAAACTTGAACAAGCTGAGCACAACTGAAGTCGCACCCGAAGTCGACTCCAGCATGCGACTTGGGCAAAGTCGCACACAAAGTCGACTCCACCTGCAACTTGGAAAAATAACGTTTGAATTTTTAAACGTTAGAACATTTATTACGCGCCAACCAACTCTATAACGTTTAAAATTATCCCTCCTCTATACATAGACACTCAAGCAAACGTGGAAACACACAAGTAAGAGCTGAAAAAGTGGAAAAAAGTGCTACTAAGAGTTTCAATCTACTTTTCTCTATAATCGAGTGGTTTATACACTTTCAAAGGAAGAACAAGCTTCAAAGTTGCAGTTTGCTTCAACACAAAATGATTCGTTGCTTCTACAAATTCTTCCTTGAGCTGAAACATACTACACAAATCTGTAAAGTGTAGATTTCTTTCATTTCATTTTGATATTCAGTTTTTAGTGCTTGGTTTGAGTTTGGTGTTTCAAACTAAGTTATAGCAAAGAAGGGTTGTGATTAGAGTAGAATTCATCACCTACTTGTGCTGCTTGTTGTACACGCCCCCTAAAGCTAAAATCTAGAAGAGAATGGAGACTCTAATTGTATTTATGGAATACATAGTGAAACCCAAGTCACAAGGGAGTGTGAGCTTGGAAGAATGGAGTAGGGAAAGTTGTCCAAACCACTATAAATCTTGTCTACTATTTTTGATTTCTGCTTTCATTATCTTATTGCTTTCCATTTGTTTTATTAAAAGGGATTAAACTAAAACGGAGTAAAATCTCTAATTCAAGTTTTTAAACTTTTAAATACCCAATTCACCCTCCCCTCTTAGGTAATTTCCATCAACTCGGGACCAACAATGTACACCCGACTTGGAATTCAAGTGGGTTGTAAATGTTAACGAAAATGGGTTGGAAAACTAAGTTAAATGCAAGCAAATGGAAATTATATGAATGCTATGTCATTCTTACATATATAGGTAAAGGCAAATAAAAGGTTGACCCAGAAATCTCACATGACCAAGGTAAGCAAGCAAATTTTCTGAATGATTTTGTTTTTCAACTTATTTTAAAATAGTTGCAAATGTTATTTTAACTGCTTTGATATGTTTAGCAAATGATATTGAATTTATTTTTAAGGTATTTAAGAGTAGTCATTCCTTTATCTCAATGTGTATTGAAATGTTATTTCAAATATGACAAGTGATTTGCTTACTATTTCGCAATTATATATGAAATATAATGAAATATGAATTTAAACAATGTTTCATTAAAATGATGTTTAAAAAGGATGGTGTAAAGAATTCTCTGCATGAGAATAACAAGTTCCATGTGTAAGAGGTATATAATGCCGGGGTGACTAAAAGTCATGCATGGAATGGAAATCAAGTAAGCTAGTCAAGGCAAAAAGCAGGACAAGGAGTCCACCCTTGACATTGCCAAGTCGGAAGGTTCGGCGCCAAGGATGAAAAGGATCATGTTATAATAGAATGTTCCCCGAGCTAGCATATCGTTACATGAAAGATAATGTTATGAATAGAAATGATGCGTTTGTACATCCAATTGTTATGAAATATTTACGAAAGGTTTATGAAAAGGTTTCTGCTTCGCAGGTAATTGATCACTTGCTAAGTGTCTCTACTGAACGGCGAAAAATGCTTTTAATAAGGTTGCCTTCAAAAATGAATTGCCTAAAAAATATACAACTTGCTTATTGAGTTTTCAATTCACATTTTGTTTTCCAAACCCATAGACAGGTGAAGGAATGAAGATGACCAAGGAGCATGAATTGGACATGGAAGAATGGAAATTTTGATGATTTCTTATATATGTCGCTTATGGCGAATGGTTGTATAATGACTTGATACTTGTTATTTTGACGATCATATGTGATCTATTTTATGACTTGTGTTTTATGAACAAGCATCAATGGTTGATGAGCATGATATGAATTTCTACAATTTTATATGCTATAAAATGTTGTATATGAATTATGTTATGATTTTGTGACCATAGAAGACGAAAATTTTATATGGGTAAATGCTAAAGCATGAAATATCATAATATGATTAAGTATGAAGATTATGAGATGACATATGTAACTCTCAAATGATATAATGGCCTAAAATGGTATCTGATGAAAATTGAATGTATAAATGATATAAAATCCTAAGGAGTTAGGAATAAGTGGATAAATATCCAATAAGCCCGCCGTGTGATAAGGCAACAATCCTGATCACATTTACCAGTTGAAAGATCCCGAGGTAAGGTTGTGACACTTGGGCTGGGGCACCACACGTGCACCTAAGCATTTTCTACATCCTTTTTCATCCTTTAGTGTATTTCATGTTTTATTACACATAATTACCATAATAATCAAAGTGATCAACTTAATCTCCTTGCTTACTTAGTTGCCCAAATCTCATCCATCTAAATCATAGAGCGTGAAAGTTAATATCTCCCATTAAATTTTCATGCCAACATGAGTTACCCATACTTAGATCTATTGAAAACCATATAGACTTTCAAATTTCATCCTTATATAAGCTCTAAGCTTTATTTACTATGCTTTAAAATCTGTAGGGTTTCACAATGGAGAAGTGAATTTTGGAATTAATGCATATATCATCTCTTATGTAAGTGAATATATAATTTCTTGAATTTTATACTTATTGATAAGAATTATAATATTCATGTAGACATATTTGTGATTTTATGAGAAGGAAAGATAGTTCAATTTAAATTTTGGCAATCATTAAAAAGGGAGATATTGTTGATCATATTCTTGTTTAAGAAAGATTAATTTGATTTTGATGATTAACAAACCATTGAAATATCATTGAAAAGGATCTAATGAATATTTGTAAGTGTCCTCTAGTTATTTTGTCTCCAATTATATATACGAAGATAAAAGTGTGAAGTAATTTAAGTTTTAAGAGCTCAAGTCCATATAGAGAAAGTTCAACAAAATGAAGATTCAACAGAGGGGTTTACAATTAAAGTACCAAAGATTTTTTAAGAACCGAATTCATCCCTTCCTTCTTAGGTTTTGCCGTAAACTCGGGACCAACAAGCATGTGACTTGGAAGACTGCAGCCATCTGATGAAGAATCCTAAAAAGTCAAGTCATATCCTAAGTAGACTCTGACATGCAACTTGGTGAAGTTCCAAATAAAATCAACTCAACTATGCAATTGGGCAACACAGGTATAAAATTGAAGAATTTTGAAGTTCTAAACATATAATGGGTACTAAAATTGCACACCCAAGTCAACTCCACCTTTGACTTAAATCAAGTTGCAAGTCAAGTCAACCCTAGTGTTCAACTTGGATACAAAGGAACTCAAAATTCACAAAAATAAGATCAAAAATCAACAAATGGAACCCAAGAAACACAACTTGGATATTCAAAGACACCACAAATCAAAATTTGAAACTATCAAGGATTGAAGACCAAAGTGTATGACTCAATATAAAGAAGACTTATCTCAAGTTCGAAGATCATTGAGTCAAATAGAGCTGAATCATGAAGATATTAGAGCACAAAATTTATGAAGATTTACTAATGAATTCACAACTTAAGTCAACTGCAATTGCAACTTGGGTCAAGTCTCAGACCAAGTTGACCTCAAGATGGAACTTGGAGCTGAAGACAAGGAGAAAATCTTTTGGGAATGAATTGAAGTCACAACCCAAGTTGACTCGAGCTGTGACTTGAGTGAATTTCATCTGAAGTCAATTCCATATGTGACTTGGTTCGTAACAGTCAAAAAAATTAAATGTTAGTGCATTAAATGCGCGCCACCTATCCTCCAACGTTCAAAATAACTTCTCTATTTAAATCACAACAAGACAAGATATGAGGGTTAACTAGAGCATTCATTGAGCTTCCACCTTCCCTCTTACAAGCATTCAAATGTGCACTAAGTGCTCTACAGAGAACTCTATAACTCACTACAAGAGGTGCAACTTCTTATCAATCTTAAGCTTCATAAAGTTCTTTCTTGTGCTGAAATTTCCTCTACAGAATCTATAACGTGTAGAACTTTTTCTTAACTTATTTTCTTGTATTCCTAATTGGCTTGGTGTTGGTGACCAAGGCCAAGTATTGTACAGCTGAAATGAGACTCACATGACTCACCATCTACTTGTGTTGAGATTATAAAGATTCCTTAGAGCTATAATCTAGAAGAGAACAAGAGCTCTAATTATATATTTGTTAAAATAGTAGAATCCAATATATATGGGTGTGTTCTTTGAAGAAAGAATCCAATATAGTTGTCTGAAACCACTATAATTTCTTGTGTTTGCTATTTGTAATTTCGTTTGCTTCATTACTCTCCACGTTTTCATTCAAGGGGACAAAACTTATAAGGAGTTAAGTTTTTATCTGTTAGACAAAATTAAAAAAAAGACTAATTCACCTCTCCCCTCTTGAGTTTTTCCATGAACTCGAGACCAACAATATGTCATCGTGATTTTATGGCAAACACCATATTTTGCAAGAAATGCTTCAAATTGTTGGTTGAAAAAGTGATAACCTTCATTGCTAACAGTAGCATAGGGTGTACCAAATCTATTAATTATGTTCTTCTTAAGAAATTTCAATACAATCCGAGCATCATTAGTAGCGAATGCAACTACTTCTACCCATTTGAAAATATAATCAATAGCCACACGAATATATTTGCTTCTAAAGGATGAAGGAAAAGATCTCATGAAGTCTATACTCCACAAATTAAAATTTTAACTTCATAAATATTTATAATTAGTGTCTCATTTCTCCTTGAGATGTTCCCAACTCTTTGACATCTGTCACGATTAAGAATAAAAATTTTAGCATTACAAAATAAAGATGACCAATAAAAACCAAATTGAAGAACTTTAATTGCATTGCGATCTCCCTAAACATGGCCTTCATATGGTGATAAGTGACATTGCTCCGGAATTGTTTTATGTTCTTCCTCAGGGATGCACCTCCAAATGATTTCATCGGCACACTATCTAAAAAGGTATGGCTTATCCCAAATATAATACTTAACATCATGCAGAAACTTCTTCTTTTGTTGCCAAGTCAAAATAGATGGAAAAACATTACTAACTAGAAAATTAACAAAATTAGCATACCATGGAACTTTAGAATTTTGAATTACAAAAAGTTGTTCATCGAGAAATTTTTCATTGATTTTCTTTGGCAATATCTGAAATTCATCATTCTCCAAACGAGAAAGATGGTTTGCAACTAAGTTCTCTATTCCCTTCTTATCTTTAATCTCCAAGTTAAATTCTTGCAACAACAATACCCAATGAATGAGTCTTGGTTTTGCATCCTTCTTCTCAATGAGGTACTTTATTATAGAATGATTGATATGGACAATGACTTTAGTACCTAGAAGACATGCACAAAATTTATCAAATGCAAAAACAACTGCTAAAAGGCTTTTCTTCTATTGTTGTGTAATTTAGTTGGGCAACAAAAAGAGTTTTGCAAGCATAATAAATACAGTAAAAGATTTTGTCAAGTCTTTGTCCCAGCACTGCTCCAACCACTAAATCACTAGCATCACACATTAGTTCAAATGGTAAATTCCAATCTGGAGTGATAATAATCAATACAAAAACTAGCCTTCGCTTTAACTCCTCAAAAGCATGCAAACATGAATCGTCAAACACAATGGAAAGTAATCTTTCCATGTTTCTTTGTATTAGCAATCTCTCTATAAGTCCACATGTCATAGATTGTAATATATAAAATATCGATCCATAAGAAATTCAGGACTTAAGATATTAGATTTAAATATTTATATGAAATATAGGGAATAAAGTAAAAGAAATATTAAAAAAGACAGCTGATCTTAAGAACATGAAACAAGAATTAAAAGTCGAAGAATGTGAGCACCTTTGATCTAAGATTTCACATACGTCTTCTGTAATGGATATGTGGAGTGCTTATTTAATATAGATATTATGTGTTAAAGGAGAACAAACCCTAAGTTATCCTTGCATCTTCTCTCAAAACTTACAAGGCGTAACCCTAATATATTCTTAACCACCTATTCTCATGGGATTAAATCAATTAGGATTCGTTAAGTTTTATGATTATTCATGGGATTCATGAAAGTCATCACACATATTTTCATGATCTTAGATTTTCAAATTTGATATCTTCATTATCCTATATTATACTTCTAACTTTCGATTCTATCGTCTAATATGTGAAAATCATTGCCAAAGTGTAAGTCTTCACATAAAGCAAGTATTAAATCACAAGATATTAAATTAACACAAAATATTTTAAATAATTAAAATATAATATCTGCTATAATTTACGCATGCTACATCCTAAACTCTAGAAAACAGGTTTAGTCTAGCATGTTTATAATAAAATCCAAATACAAAAGAAATATATTATTCAAAGTTTATCACAAACACAATAATTAAACTCAAAGGAAAGAAAGAAAGGAAAAGCTTATTGATTGGAAGCCCCAATAGTATCTCGACCGCTTTAAGCAACTCGTTGCCTTGCTTCTTGCCTCGTGCTCTTCATCTTCTCTCATTCTCAGACCTCAACCCTAGCTCCAAGGACATTCTAAGTTACCTCGGGACGTTCTCAAGAGGTGTTTATATATGTTTCCAGGGAGTACTTGCATACAGAATTCGTTTTGCACTCAAAATTGCACAACCAAAATCCTACACAATTTGAACTGTGTCACTCTAAAGTGCTCATCTCTATGCACAATTTTGCTTGTTCTTTGCCCGTTTGGCCCTAAAACTTCCCCAACACATTCTAAGATGCCTTGGTCATTATTTTAACTCCTTTAAAACTTTCAAAATCAACAAATCAAATATGGTCTTGATTCTTGAACTTTTAACTTCTATGTTATACCAAAATGAGCAAACCAACTTCAACTAACCATAAAGTTTTGATCTGGGAGGAGTAATGAGAGCTACGTTAGTGCCCCGCCGGCCACAGCCCCAAACCAGTGATCGCTACGACAGAAATTTTGCAACATCTCTACAGGATCTGCCATAATTTCAAAAATAAAGGATCACATTTGCATAAAATTACACCTATGGCAATCCTAGATATCCACAACTAATTCATCAATTATGCATATAGCAATAAAAACCAATTGAATTATAATTATTTTCATCATTCACATCTCAATGGAAGTAAAATACACACTCATAATTTCCAAATATATTAATATGACCTTAATAGGCCATACATCTATGTGAAACCCCGACCGTATACGCGTCATTTCGACCGCATACGCATCATTTCAATTTATAATTTTGTAATTATTTTATGAATAAATAAAAATTAATGAATTATATTGATGGATATGTGTATTGGAGATTGAAATAATGCAATTAGGAATTTAACCCCGTGAATAGTAATCGGGGATTAAGACACATGATTAAGAGTTGATCACTTGCATTAACCTAATCACAAAAAGACAAAATAGGAATTTAATCACTACAAGACAAAATAGCATTACTTTTTATTATTTTAATACAAATTTGGATTTTAGTGGAAAAATATAAAAAAATTCATAAATTGCAATCCGGGCGTCGAAATTCGATGAAATTTTTATGGATGGTTAAAAATTCATGATGAACATGATGAATGGGTTAAGATGTCATGAAAATCACAAATCAAAGGTCAAGATGAAGCGTCAAATACAGATCGAAAAAGTAGCTTAACTATTAATTAATTCAAGTTTTGACTTTTTAATACAATAAATAATAAAAAATAATAAACAATAAATGAAAATAGCAGCTACAGTAGGGCATGGCAGGCTAGGGTGGCTGAGCATTTGACCAAATCAATGGTTTAAGATCATGATCATCATCAACCAACGGTTAGGATTTAATTAGCCTAAATTAAATAATTTTAAAAATTTTAAAAATAGGTTAAAATAGGGCTGCAATAGGGTTGTTGGAGCAAGCCTAGGGTGGGCAGCACATGGCTCAAAGCATTTTTTAAAATTAAAAAGAAATACCAATTTATAATTAAATACTTCAAAACTAGGGGGTAAATTCTAAATTCCTGAAAAATTCAACCCTATAAATAGGGTAGCAGGGGGAGAACATCCAAAACCACTCCATTTGAGCATTTTTCACCCCCCACCACGTTTTAGCCTAGAGGAGAAAGAAGAGGAGGAAGTTAGAGAGAGAAAGTGTGAGAAACAGTGGGATATCTCCACTTCGGGTAAGTGATTTCTAATCAAAACTTTTTTTGGATGTTAAGTAGGGTAAAAATATGCTTAGATAATGCCTAAGAATGAGAAAATAAGTATAGATATAATGTTTAAATGAAATTATGTCAAAACATCAAAAATTTGGAGTGAAGATAGAATATTCGGAAAGATAGCATATGAAAGATAGCATGTGAAAATATTCGTCTAACATAAAATATATTTCACATATCATAGTCACAAACCCAAAACTGTTTCATAAAGCAATAATATTCATTTCCATCTCAAAATTATCATCATGATCTTTACATAAAGTTTACATAAACATCAAAAACTACATAACTCTTGGCATGCTGCCTTCATC
>JAXCLR010000063.1:22986919-22999473 GCA_035584095.1 Annona squamosa | reverse complement strand
TAACTTGTTCTTATATAGGTGACATGTTTTATTTAAGTATTTATGTTTTACTTTGACTGATTAGTAATAAATTGAAGCATGTAGTAGTTAAATTTAATATGGACTTGTCTTTATACTTGATAGGTTCATAAATTCTTAACAATTTCTTACTTGACCCGTAGTTTTTACCCGACCCGTTGTCCCGACACCGACCCGTTCCCGACCCGAATTTCATACCAAAACCTAGTAAAAAAAAGTAAGGGTCAAACCGACCTTGTCCCGACCCGGAAAAAAATAAGGGTCAAACCAGATTTTTGAAAGTAAGGGTCAGGGTTGGGCACACCCTAACCCGCCTCGACCCGCCCCGATTCCCACCCCTACATTCAACGCGCATTTTGATGTTCTTGGTCTTGAGTATGTTGTTCTAACAATAATATGGTCCTTAAATCTACTTCCCAGTATAATAGGGGTTATCCCATTTTAAATCTTTCTCAAGTTGCTAGGTTTAGTTGACTTGACTTTTTGGCATGACCCAAGTCGCATGTGAAGTCGACTTCGTCTTCGACTTGACTCAAGTTTCAGTTCAGTTTCTGCTAAAGTTGCCTCAGATCTTCGACTTCAGGTTTTCTAGAAACCAAGTCGCATTTGAAGTCAACTTAGTTTGCGACTTCACTTAAGTTGCATGCAAAGTCGACTTCGAGTGCGACTTCGGCAGCTCTTGCTACCCAATATCAACGCTGGCCATAAAATCGCATTTGAAGTCACATCTGGAGTCGACTTGATTTGCGACTTCACCTAAGTCGCATGCGAAGTCAACTTCGAGTGCGACTTGGCAGCTCTTGCTCCCCAATTTCAGCGCTGGCCATAAAATTGCATTTGAAGTCGCATCTGGAGTCGACTTGGTAATCGAATTGACCTAAGTCGATGCCTGAGTCAACTTGGAAATCGACTTGACCTAAGTCGATGCCTGAGTCAACTTAGAAATCGACTTGACTTGTTAAACTTCATTTTCATATTATGAAACCTTGCAAATACTTAGAGAAATGTCATTAGTGCCTTATTTAACTCAAATTGAGCTTGTTTAATCATCAAAACACGATCATTGCTTAATTTGTCAATTGTTTCCAACAATTATCAATCAAATGCAAAAAAGTTTAGGCATAAAAGATAGTCAATAATTTCTAATTCCATCAACACTTAGAAATTGCATTAAGAAATTGTATATGTGGTTTTCCACATCTCCAACTGTCCATCTATCATGCTAAGAAATCAGTAAGGTTTCTACATATTGCCAACATTTGTTAAGTTAGGTGTATGAAATGTGAAGCCGTTCCCGGTAGAGGGGAATGACTTGAACCCATAGTAGCAAAGTAGGTTCAAGTAATTATAAATTTAAAAGTTCTCCTAATTTGGGCAAAACAAATGAATTAATAATCTAAAGTGTACTGTAATTATATATTTTTAACAAAATATTGAATGTCTAAGTAACAATGCTTGTCCATCTCTTTTGACTCATTTGAGCAGATCACAACCCAAATTATTATTATCTTAGCTAGGTACATATTAAAAGTTGTATTCATCTATTCGTCACTGCATTAGTACTATTTAAACTTTAAACAAATGAAACTTTTCGCTAAAAATCCAAAAAAGAACCACCATCGTTAATGGCTGAATCGCCATTAAGTAGACCTATGTCAAGGAGCAAGTATTAGAAGCTATCACTGAGAAAGACGAGAGGGGCAAGCAACAGCTATAAGGGGTGTGACTTGGGAGAGAAGGGAGGAGGGAGGAAAGAAAGGGGAGAGGGAGGAGGGAGAAGAGAGGAGAAATGAGAGGCTAGACAAGAGAGAGCTATTATCAACCAGTGATTTCCTTGAAGTAAGAGATGCGGCAATGAGGAAAGGAGAGAAAGGGTGAGTGAGAAGAGTTGAGAGAGCGAAAAGAAGGTGAAGAAGAGGCTTGACTCTCTTTGTTGGAGACAAGTGATAAGCTAATAAGGGATTTTTTGCAAATCTTCTACACTATCAACAACTGCTTTTAAAAATGAAATCCATGACACAAGTAAATGAAGTGGTATCAAATGGCCAAAATGTGTGGTCGAAAACAAGCCCCGTTAACTACCAAGTATGAAAGATCAACACTCTTCCTTACACACCTATAACAATTTGTTAATTATTTTCATATCCTTATTGTTTTAGCCTAAATTTTAACATATCAACATAGTTAGCAATCCCATTATTGACCAATTGAAAACCTAATTTCACCCTTATGAATCATTGAGCCCTAGCCTCTATCTCCTTGTTGATGGAGGTAAGTTGTAACTGTAAAAAATAGAGGTGTACCGGCATAGGTAGATGGAGGAAGCCCACATTCATCTGTCTTCAACCTCCATTGTCGACATGGAGAAAAGATGGTAGTGGGGGAAAATGGCGTCATAACATATGTACTTATGATTAAGAAGCCATGAATTAAAATCATTCATATCACAAGCAATGGTGGATATTGTCGTGTATTCCAAACATGAATGTCCAATTAATCTCTAGTTTCGACTTTCTTGCATCTCTAGTTTAGACTTATCTTAATATCCAGTTAATCCACCCATATCCTTTAATCCCCTACACAAACCTACTTTCTATATTCATTCTTCCATGTATCTTTTCCCTTCATTAATTGCTATGATGCAGTGGCACTATTGTTATTCCATTTTTTTAATCCTTGTTTTTTCCCTTCTTGTCATTGACATGTACATCAGCTATTTTTATTTTATGAGCTCTAAAAAGGGAATATTTCACTATTAACTTCACTAATTAGCGTGCTACTATTTTGAATCTCATACTTCCTAAAAAAAATGTTTTAGTTATTGAATTCAAAGATTAATTTTAGGTTTTTGGTTTTAGATTTTAATTCTCTCTATCTATTTTGTTATTTGTTTGAGAATTTAAATGATATTATTTTTAGATTTAGTGGTCTTTCTTCTCACACTATAAGTGCTTCAATGTATACACATACATCTTTTTCTGTCAATATATTTTACATGTCCTGGTATTTTAGTGGTGTTGCTAGTTGGGTCACAAATAGAATTGGAGCAGCCAATTCTATAGGAAGAAGATAGAGTAACTAATTTGGTACGCTATCAGTGGTGTTTTGGGTATTACATAATGGTCTCCAACCCATGAAAAGCTCTTCCTACATTTTTCTCATCAGAAGCTTTATATCCACCATCTATATTCAATTGACGATGGAGAATGGATAGGGCAATTTTGGTAAAAAAAAAAAAAAAACTTCTAAGAAGGGGTAATGGCTGGAACCTCTCTTACACGCCCCATAGTCTCCTCCACCACCCATTATAGCTTAAGAATAGCTCTCCATTTCGCCTGCCTCCCTATTAGATTCATTCCATCATCGGATTTATCTCCCTTCTTCACGAACTATCATTGGTTCTTTATCCCCCTCTAGTGTACTTTTTAGCATCATCTTCCATCTATATTTTTAGAGGCCCGCCGCTGGCTTTTTCAATGATAGTCCAAATCTCTTTTTTTCTTCTCTCTCTCTATCTCCCCTTCAATATTCTAGCATGATTTTCATAAATCGGTATAAGTATCTACCTATCTTGTTTCATTTTTTTAAGAAAAATAATGAAACTCATTCCAATCATACTATTTCCATTTTCTAATTGATGTGCATTAGTCACGGTTAGTTTCTAACAATCCCAAGCAATTTCTCTAAATCAAGTTGCACCGACCTTAAATGATGTGGTGATCCAACCAGAGTGTCACATCATTCACCTTACTCTGTAGATTGGTAAACGTGATTAGGATTATTGTCCTGTTGCATGGTAGGATTTATTGGATATTTATCAATTTCACCTTTACTTATTAAAAGTTAATATCATCATATATGTTTCCTTTTTCATCATTTTGCCCAACTAGGCCATTATAAGATCATGATAACCATATGTTATATCATGAAAAGCACATTCATTCACTACATGATAAAACATACCTTAATGTGTGATCATAAAATTAATTTTCATCCATAATCCCACATATCATAGTATAAAGCTTCTACAATCATCCAGACCGTCATATAAATCATTATACAATCATTCGACCGTAAACTCATAAACATGCATTCATAAAACTCATCATTCTTCAATGCCCAACCTATGCTCCTTGTCATATCCTTCCTTTCACCTATCTTTGGCTTTGGAAAATAAAATGTGAGTTGAAACTCAATCAACAAGCTGTAAGGTTTTTAGGCAATATTTTTTTAAAAAACATCTTGGAAAGCAACATTATACCCACTCGTGGGTATATTATGAAAACATGATCCTTATACCTGTCATGGGTATATCATTGTGAAACCCCAATTTTAGGAACGTGTATGAAACCCTATGGTTATAAATCATGGGTAATCTAATTATATTTATACGAAATATATATTAATGATATTTTGCAATATATGGCATTGGAGGACTAAATAGCTAATTATGGAACGTTAATTTGGATGAATAGTAAACGTGAATAATGAAACGTGAATAGTAAATGTGGGATTAAGGAATATGTTAAGTTAATTACTTTGGATTAACTTAATCATAAAAGATGAAAAAGGAAGCTTTCCACTAAAGGATAAAAGTGCTTTTGGATTAAAATATTAATTTTTGAATTTTTATGGATTTTTGTGTAGAAAACATAGAAAAATCCATATTTTGCAATCCGGACATCGGACTAGGATGAAATTTTTTATAGATGGCCAAAATAATTTGATGAACATGATGAATGGTCCAAGATTGATCAAAAACTATGAATTAAGAGTCAAGATTAAACGTCATTTGAAGATCAAAAAGGTAGCCCACTTTTCATTAAATATAATTTGACTTTTGGGTTATTTTTAATTAATTAAAAATAAAATTAATTAAAAAAATCTGCACTTAAACCAAGGAGCAGCTACGATGTTGATATGCATTGATTTTGGGGCCAAAATCGACTGCCCAAAATCAATCTTATCTTAAGATCAATAGTTTGGATGAATTAAGTTAAAATATACATTTTTTAATGAAATAAAAATAATTAAAATGGCAGCTAGGGGGCATGAACAGTAGTAGATGAGGCTGCACATGGCTCGAGAAATTTCATGGATTTTGAAGAAAAATATTTAGAATTTAATCCATGGAGCTAAGGGGGTAAATTACAATTTAGTAGAAAATTGAAGGGTATAAATAGGGGAGCATGGTGAACGTCCAAAGGCACAAATCTCAGCTCCATTGAGCATTTTGAACCCCCAAAAATTCATTTTTGGCCTTAGAGAGAGAAGGGGAGAAGGAAAGAGAGAGAAAGGCCAAGTAGGAGGAAAGTTTTTCTACTTGAGGTAAGGGAATTCTTTTTAAATTTCTTTTGGGTGTTAAATACGATAAAACCATGCTTGGATAATTCCTAAGCATGAGAAAATAAGTATAGTTATAATGCCCAAATGGAATTATGCCTAAACATCAAAAATTTAGAGCAAAAATAAAGCAATCAGGAAAATCATGTATAAAATATGAAAATAATGCTCCAATATTGCTAAATGATGATATGGGATAAATGTTTATGATAGTTATGATGTTGGAATGATGATATATTAATCTCATAATTTTTGGATTTAAAGATTATGCTTAAGTGGTATATGGAGAAAATAATTTAATTAGCCAAGTTAAAGATGATAAATTAAAAATTCATAAATTTTCCCATGATATACTAACTGAGAACTATGTCACGGTATTTTTATTTTTGAAAAAAATATCAATTTTTGGAATCCATGAACAGTAATCAACACGTTGTGAACATTAACCTCAAATGAATAGTAACCTACTATAGTAAATGTGAACAGTAACTATGAACAGTTAACAGCGTGATTTTGGAAAAAATTGAGATTTATTTTTATATTTTATGAGGATATATGGATGGAATTTTTAAAGAATTTATGAATAAAAATGAGTTATAACCAAGTATCTTTATAAGATTAACCTCTATGGGAATAAGGTAATGAATGGTTATAAAGCAAGCATGGAAAGCAACCTAAGGCATGGAATGGATGGATAAAATATTTATTTTCTTTGTATAAGGAAAAAGGAAGGAGAAGGTTGAGGACACCAACTGAGAAGGTAAGCAAGCAAACCCTTTTGAAAATATATTTTATTCTCAAGTATTTATGAAATATGTTTAAGGGTGGTCATTCCTATAATATTTTGAAATGATAAATGTTTATGAGTTTTTATCATGCTGGCATATCGATATCATGTGATGTTCATGGAAATGTGTAAATATATGATGCATAACGAAGAAGCTTTGGTGGAGAAAGTAGGATAAGAGGACTCCTCTTCACTATTGCCAAGCTGTTAGGAGTGTGTGCCGATAGCATTCTCCCAAGAGGTGGAGGCAATGGAATATTATGAATGCATTGCATTGAAAAGGAAAGCATCGATTTGAAATGATATTTTAAAAGGATAGTGCAAATAATTCTCTACATAATAATGACAAGTTACTTGACGTAAGAGGTATATAATAACCGAAAAAAATTAAAAGTCATGCATGTAGGAGATCAGATAGGTTAATCAAGGTAAAGGATGCGAGGTCCCCTTGACGAGGCCAAGTTGGAGAAGCCAGCGTAATGGACCATGCTATGTGAGATGTTTCCCAGGCTAGTGTACCCACACACGAATTTTATGTCAGATATGGAAAGGAAGTATTTGCACATTCAATATTTATGAAATGATTTTTATGAAAAAGTTTCTGTTCCGTTAGTAGTTGATTACTTAGTAAGTGTCTTCTATCGAATGGAGAAAAATGAAAGAAAAATGCTTGCTTATTAAGTTTCGACTCATGTTTTATTTTTTCAACCTCAAACAGGTGTAGGGAAAGCCAAGAGATAAAAGACATGTATTGCTAAAGGAAAAGAGGAATCTACAAAGGTTGGTAGATTTTTGTATGAATAAATGCCCTAATGGGATATGGCGAAAAAGACATAGGTTGTATAAAATTATGAAGTTATGAATAATATGAGAAGTTGATGATTTATGATGATATGGATAAGTCTATTATGAATGATGATGAGTATATGTCTATATATGATGATATGATGTTATGTGATGAAAGAAATGAAAATTTTTTTTGGATGAGATCCAATTAAGAACTCGCCGCGTGGTCAGGGCAACAATCCTGAGTCACATTTACCAATCGATAAGATCCCGGAATAGGGCTTCTAGGTACCCCAGTTCGGGGCACCACAGAAATTGGTATCAGAGCAAAAATTGGTAAAATGGTGTAGAAAGAAAGGATTTGATATCACAGGACTAGATATCAAAGCAAAGATAGACATAGGAAGATAGAAATGAAGAATCATGATAGGAAATATGTGATACCACAGATAGTGATATCATAGCAAGAAATGATAAATAAGTATAGAAAGAGTGAATGAAGAAAAGAAATGAAAATCATGAATTGTCTCCCATGATTCGGAATGTCATGGATGAAGGAAGGAAAGGAATTGTTTGAGATTCTTTCCAATCCTAATGCATTTTGGAAGATAAGCAAGAGAGGAGTTTCCTCTATGATTAGTAAATAAGGAAGAAAATAGCGAAAATGATGAACCCATAAATAATGGGAGTGAAAATGGTAATAAGGACTTTTTATTGGTCCATTGAAAGTGAATATCAGGAAGAAAGTAAGATAAAAGTAAAAATGACCTAATTGGTCTAGCCTTAGTATTTTCACTAGGCAATATGTATGTAATAAGGAAGTTTAGCAAAATTCTCTTCTGACTTTTGAAAGATTAATGAATAAAGGATAATTTGATGCAAAGATGATTCTTTACTACAAAATAAAATTTATTTACACATGTATGTCATGTGTATATGGAATGATGTGAAATCCCAACCTAAGATGGATTTAATGTGTGCATTGAACATGTACATGTGACTTATATATGATTAAATGGAATTTTTGGATGATTTTATGATTTAATGATATTTTGTAATCATTAATTAATAATGGTGAATAAAAATTTAATTGTCGGAGCTCAAAATGAGCCAGTATGACCTGAAGGGCATAATGAGGATTAAAACATGCTAATGTGGCATAAATGTTTAGTTGAATTTCTAGGATTTAATTAATAGAGATTAAAGTGAAAATTATGGAATTATGTTAGAAAATCATAGAAAAATTTATAACTCAACGCCTGTAAGGCAGAATCAAGTGAAATTTAAGATCAAAGTTAATGAGGTTGGGCTTGGTGTTATGAAATTATTAGGTTATGAAAATCCTTAATGAAATTGGTGTGATGATTTATTGAACATAGCGCAAATCTAACCGTTAACTTTAAACAGCTATAACTTGAGCTAGAAAAATTGGATTGAGAATTTGAAATGGTTCAATGAAATTATGAGATGAAAATTTTTGAAGGTTTGGATTAAGCATATTATGCTAGGAAAATATCTGAATTGAAAAAGTGGGCATAGCTGACTTTTACAAGTAAAGAATATCGTGCATTTAAGGCAAAAGGTGCATGGATTAAATACAATTTTTAATGGACCAAATAGGTGTCAAATGTAGGTGCAATGCAGAGTATTTTATGAATTAATATGTGTAGAAATTATTTGGATATTTTGCTGGAATTAATGAGCTATGGAAAGAGCTCAAAGTGAGCATAGGTGAGGTGTCCATACATGGACGTTTAAGTGATATTATTGCTGGATTTTTTTAATTTTTAATTTTATGAATTATGCACATAAATAGCTGACATGTTGGGATACATAAATGAGTATTTCACTATGTGGAAAAATTTTAAGAAAATTTGCGAACAACGGTTGCCATGGATGGATGAAAAGTGAACAGCTTGTTGCATGCAAATGATGTGTGGTTGCTGCCATTTTTGCTAAATTAATTATGCCAAATTAATGCACGAATTAAAGGTTAATTAGGTGTATGATTTACCCTTAAATTAAGATTAATAAAAAAATAGAAAAATATGAAAATGGGCAGCAATGGTGGACATGATTTGGTGGACAACTATAGGGTTGAGATGTAAGCAGATTTTTTGTTTTATTGAAACGTGTAAAAATTATTTTACATAGCTAATATTTGTCCAGCACATGAAGGGGATAAGTATACATTAAATGATGTGGAAAATCCAACCCCAAAGTGGGGCCCACAGCTGGAAAATCTAGCTCTATAAAAGGGATGCTCAGTCATATGAAATGGGGTGTTGTAATTTTTTTCTAAGTGCTGAAACTTCATCTTCCCCAAGGCAGCCCTCACGTCCAGCTCTAGAGCCAGCAAAAAAGGAAGAAAAATAAGGAAAAAAGGGGAAAAGGAGGGATTATTAATTAATTAAGTAAGTATATTTAAATCTTAATTTTATGCCTTAAATCTGGAAGTTATATGATGTTGTAAACCAAAATATGAATGGAACAGTAAATGGGTGAATTTTAGCATGAAAGTTTTTAAGAAGAATCATTATGAGTAATTAAGGAATGACCCAATTTTCAGCTTAAAATGATAAGCTAGTTGCAAATTAAAAATCTAAGAAAATCAACCTGAATAGGGTTGTACGAGTGGCAGGATCAGCTGCACCAAAAACTTTTTAATAATTTTATTATAAGAAATTTTGGGCTGAAACTGTTACAAGATATATAAAAAATATTTAGGATCACACAACTAAAATAAAAATTAGGTTTTTATAGGTATAAATATATCCCATAATTAACATGATTCAGGCTATCTTAAAATTGATGTTGCTGTCCAGCAAGGTAAAAATACTCAAATAAATATAAATGCTTAATTTTTTATGCTGAAAATATTTATTTTGGTTAATCATATAGTTATTGAGGTATGATAGAAATTTTAGATCAAAACTACTTGATTTGATATTAATTCAAGTTTTTGAGAATTCAATACGTCCGATTTTAGCATATGTAGATAGTTGGAGAAACAAATCAAAAAGAAATATGAAACATGTGTAGAAATGATATAAATTGATATATATGTTATACCATAAATTTGGATTAAGAAAAGAGGGATTATTTGCTGGAAATTCGGATCTATAAATCTGCTTAGGGTTATGTGTAAAAAGACAGGTTAAATTGGTGAAAAATGGGTTCCAAAGTTGTTTTTTTGGAAACCTATGATTACTGAATTTAAATTCCATAAGATTATCCTAAGTATAGTGGTAATTAAGTATAATTATAATACTAAAATGTAGATTAAATTGCTTAATTGGAAAATTCTATAAAATGCGTCATACATGTGTTGCCAAATGGGCATATGTGAAAGGATAGACATGCATAAGTGATAAATGACTTAAGTAAATTGATTTAGTGAAAAAATGAATAAAAATATGATAAATTTTGTGAATATATTTCTATTTAGAATTTCATGATGTTAATATCAAATTTTGGAATTAATTAATGAGGCTTAAGGCGACCACGTGTGCTAAAAATGAGCAATGATGTGTGAATTTTGGAAAATGAGTGAAAAATGGTAAATGAAAGGTGATAAACCTTTAAATAATTATTATTGAATAATTATTAAGTGATTGAATGATTACACTATTTATGAGATTTAATGTAATGTGTAATAGCTCATGTAGTGCACAAGTATGTGCTATATGGGCATAACGACTTGAGAAGTCGAAGGAATTATATATGCTAATAAAAATGGTTTGGAAAACTGAGTTGAATGCAAGCAAAGGATATATATGATTATTATATCATTCTTATATATATAAGAAAAGACAAAGGGATAAGCAAAATGAAAAGCTAAGCAAGCGTGGTAAGCAACCAACTTTTTAAATGATTTTTGTTTTCGTTATAAGGTATTTAAGGATGGCCATTCCTTGTCTGTATGCATATTAAAATGTTTATTTCTGTTGAAATAAATGATTGCTTACTGTTTTGCAATTATTCATGAAAAGTGATGAAGTTGGAAATTTAAACGATATTTCAAAGGGATGGTGCAAAGAATTCTCTCCATGAGAATGACAAGTTCCATGTGTAATGGGGTATATAATGCCGGGGTGACTAAAAGTCATGCATGAAATGAAAATCAAGTTGGATAGTCGAGGTAGTAATGGACAAGGAATTTCCCTTAACGTTGCCAAGTCGGTAGGTCCGGCGCCAAGGATGGAAAGGATCATGCCATGAAAGAGGGTTTCCCATGCTAGCGTACCGTCACATGAAGGATAATGTCATCAATGGAAATGATGAATTTGCACATCTAATGTTTATGAAATGTTTATGAATGATTTATGAAAAGGTTTTTGCTCTAAAGCTAGTTGATCACTTGATAAGTGTCTCTACTGAAGAGAGAAAAATGTTTTTCAATAAATATTCCTTTAAAATGAATTGCCTGTAAAATATAAGCTTGCTTATTGAGTTTCGACTCACGTTTTTGTTTTCCAAACCCATAGACAGGTGAAAGAAGAGACCTGGCAAAGGAGCAAGGAGCTGACTATTGAGGAAATGGAAGACATTATAAGTTTCATGTTTGTGAAAAACTTATGTCGTATGATTGTAAATACTTTGATGTTTTGTGTTGACATCTATGATGATGCATGGAATGACATCTAATTTATGAGATGGTTTGAAATATGTTATGAAAATCACGTCTAGTTATGACATTATTGGATGGAAATGACTTAGATATGCATGAAATGAACATATGAGGAATTAGACTCTTATGAGAATATATTTAATTGGATAAATATCTGTTAAAACCCGCCGTGTGACAGGACAACAATCTTGATCACGTTTATGTTGGAAATATGTGGAAAATAAGCTAAATCTATGTTATGATGATTAACAATCAATTTGAGTAAGTCTTGGCTACTAACTTATTTGTGTAAGTGTTTAAAGGATATACATTTGAAGAAAATAGAGCATGGAAGGATAAGTCGATTTTCAAGTCGACTCAGGCATCGACTTAAAGCCAAGTCAATCCCCAAGTCGACTCCAACATCGACTTCAAGGCGTCCATTCCTTCCAAAGTTGAAAACGGGGAGAAGAGCTGCCAAAGTCGCAAATGAAGTCGACTCCGCATATGATTTGGGGCGAAGTCGCAAACCAAGTCGACTCCAGCAACGACTTCAAAATGACGATTCCTTCCAGAGTTGAAGTCAAGACCCCAAAGTGCCGAAGTCGCACCCCAAGTCGACTCCACTTGCGACTTGAGGTGAAGTCGCAGGCCAAGTCGACTCCAGTAGCGACTTGGAGGCGTCGTTTTCCATCCAGAGTTGAAATCGAGATCTGGGGGCACCGAAGTCGCAAACCAAGTCGACTCCAGCATGCGACTTGGGTGAAGTCGCAGACCAAGTCGACTCCGGCATCGACATCGATCGGGCAGAAGAGAAATTTCAAAAGACAAGTTGGGATTAACTAATTTCAAGACAAACTTGTATGAAGATGAAGATCAAGCCAATCTAGATGCTCAAACTAAAACATATGAAGACTAATCCAAGTCCAAGCAGGATGCATAAACTCAACCAAGAACTTATTCAAGATTACATGATTCAAGACTCATGGATTCAAGGCTTGCAAAACATGG
>JAXCLR010000063.1:22947629-22966617 GCA_035584095.1 Annona squamosa | reverse complement strand
GAAGTCCAAGTCGACTTGGTGATCGACTTGGCTTCTTTGCTTTCCTTAAACACTTGGCAAACTCATTAGTATACTTCATAGTCTCAAATTAGTTCTTGTTGATCATCAAAACTCAAGCTTTGGTCAATATGTTTTGTTTTGAACATTGTTTCCAACAACTTGGATCGTAACGATCAAAAAAATTTATACATTAGTGTATTAAATGTGCACCATTATCCTCCAATATTCAAAATAACTCCTCATCTATTTAAAGCATGGCAAAGGGAGTTATGGGGGTTAATTAGAACGTTCATTGAACTTTTACCTTCCCCTTATAAGCAATCAAGTATCTATTAATTGCTCTATTGAAAAGAACTTCATTGCTCAATAAAAGAGCTGCAACATCTCAACTATTTCAAGCTTCCAAGAGTTCCTTCTCTATGCTAAATCTTCTCTATACAACTTGTAACATGCAGACTTTCTTTGTAATTCATTTTGTCGTATTGCTACTTGACTTGGTGTTAAAGACCAAGGATAAGTAAAAACAAGTAGTGCACAATTGAAATAAGCCTCATCTTTTACTTGTGTTGTAACTGTAAAGGCCCCCAGAGCTATAATCTAGAAGAGAGCAAAAGCTCTAAGTGTATTTTTTATTGATAAAGTAGAACCCAAGACACAATAGTGTATTTTTGAAAAAGTGGAGTAGAGAGGGTTTTCCTGAGCCACTATAATTTCTTATATTTGTTATTTTACTTGCTCTATTACTCTCCAAATTTTCATTCAAGGGGACATAAATTATAAGGGGTTAAGTTTTTTATTACTAAAAGAATATTTATTAACAAATTGTCATATTTATTAAAAAGATAATCATTTTTGGTTGAGTTAATCTTCAATTCAAATTACTTTGAATTATGAAAAATTTGATACAAAATTATAGTTTTGTATAATCTTTCAAAATAATTTACAAACTTTCTATTCAATACAAATATTAATTTGATACATGAATTTGTGTTTCTACAAAATATTAATACACTTAATTTACAAACTTTCTATTTAATGCAATTTTAAAATATCAAGCATCACCCAATTTATTTCACAAATTTTAATTTAAATTAATTTTCATAATAAAGACTAAAGTAAATATGAACTAAGTTATACATCAATCTAAAAAAGTTACATATATTTTGCCAGTACTTTTTATGAATTTGATATCATATGCATATAGCAATTGCAAACATGGTATAAAATATTAAGCACCACCCAATTTATTTTGTGAATTTTAAATTCATATTAACTTTCATAATAAAGGCTAAAATAGATACGAACTAAGTTAATCAAAATAATTATTTTCATCAACTTAATAATTTTCCACCAATATAAAAATATTTAATTATCAAGTCATGCTAAAATGTCTTGTATATTTTACAAATTATATATTTTTGAGTTACAACTTCATATGTTTATTTATATTTTAATCTTAATTTAAACCTAATGAACTTTGATTATATTTTATTAAATGTAACAAATGAAGAAATGATCTTGTAAGTTGCAAATTACACATGTATAAAATAAACATTAAAATAAAAATTAGAATTTTTTTACTTTTTCCTAAATTTGTGTAGATTAATTTTAAAATATTCAAATTAGACACATAAAAAATACATATATACAAAATTACAAATCTATTATTTATTAGAAAATATTATTCACTAATATATAAATATTAATGTTCAATTGTATAAATTTGAAAAGTTTTAATATGCGTTTAATTGAAATAATGAGCCTAGGACCTAAATTGCAATTTAATCATTATTAAACCAATCCCAAAAAGTCATATATATTTCTCTTATTAAATCCAAATTATAGTTATATATATAATTTAGTAGAGCTTTATTTTTAAAAAAATCATATATGTAAAATAATTATTACAATTTAATATATTTATTTAATTTTATTTCATTTAATTTAAATTAATTATTATTTTTAGTTATAACTTTGTGTATTTATTTAGTTTTTAAATTATTCAATTCAAAAATAAGGTTTGCAAGGTTCTACAATGAATTACTAAGTACGTATCTTTTGCAAAATACAAAAATTTATGTAAAAGATTTTTAAAAATATTAAAATTAGATATTGTTTAATATTGTTTGATATTGTCAGATGTGGTCAGATGTCATTATATGGGATTAGATGCCATTAAATTTAGGTAGATTTCATTAAATCTCATTATCTATATTTTATTTTCTATTATTAAAGTATAAATGACCTTATAAGGAGCCTAAGAAGGCATTCCGAGTGTTAAATTAGAATTAAATTATTAATATCAAAAGTTAAATCAAATTAGATATCATTAGATACTGTTAGATATTATTAAATTTAAGTAAATTTTATTAAATTCTGTTATCCAAGTTTTAATATATGCAATTAAGGTATATATAATCTTATTAAATCCTGTTATCCAAGTTTTAATATATGCAATTAAGGCATATATAATCTGATGAGGAGCCTAGGATCATACTATAGGTATTTAATTAAGATTAACTTATTTATGAGTATGTTTGGTTAGAGATGAAACCTTTTAAAGAAAATTTTTTGGGGTAAAAGTTGTTAAAATTGGTAGAAAAGATGTGATATAATAGAGTAATAATGAGGTATAACAGAATAAAGTTAAAATAGGTAAGTTAGTTGTATGGGTAGTTGTGTAGAAATAATTGAAAAGTAAGAGAGTTTGTGTAAGAAATATAAAAAATAATTAAAAATAAGATAATTATAATGAGTGAAAAGTTTTTAATTGAAAATTTTTGTTGACATTTTTTTAGTTGAATCAAATGCACTCAATATCAAAAGTTAGATCTGGTTAGATGTCATCAGATATTGTTATAGGTCATTAAATTTAGGTAGCTTCCATTAAATTCTATTATCTAAGTTTTAATTTCTATGAGTAAGGTGTAACCTTATAAGTAGTCTAGGATCATATTATAAGTATTAAATTGGGATTAACTTATTTGTATCAAAAGTTAGATTTGGTTAGATGTCGTTAGATTTAGGTAGATTTTATTAAATCATATTATCTGAGTTTTAATATTTATAATTAAGGTATAAATAAACTTATAAGGAGCTTAGAAATATATTATATGCATTAAATTAAGATTAACTTGTTAATATCAAAATTAAATCTGATTAAATGTTGTTAGATCTGGTTAGATGTTGTTAGATGTCATTAGCTGAGTGTTAATTTCCGTATTTAAGATATAAATAACATTATGAGGAGCCTAAAATCATAGTAAAGGCGTTAAATTGAAATTAACTTATTGATATCAAAAGTTAGATCTAGTTAAATATCATTAGATCCGATTAGATGTTGTTAGATCCGGTTAGATGCTATTAGATTCATTTAGATGTCGTTAGACGTCATTGAATTTAGATGTTTTTATTAAATCTTAATATTTTAGTTTTAATTTTTGTACTTAAAGTATAAATGGCCTTATCAGATGTTAAATTAGGGTTTATTCATCAATATCAAAAGTTAAATATTGTTAGATGTTATTAGATATCATTAGATACTGTTGGATGTCGTTAGATGTCGTTGGATGTCATTAAATCAAACTAGAAGTCATTAGATGCTTTTATATTCTATTACATTCGAAAAATAAAAAAATAATATTATATTTTCAAAAATTCAAAAATAAATATTAAAATTGTTATCCTCGAGAGTGCGTTGTTTGTATGAACTTTAAATAGTATAACATAATTTCTTATATAAAATATATTTTTGAACATTATCAATTATAATGAATTATTATTAAAAAAATAATATTCTCTAAACAAATATTTTTAAAACAAATATCAAATAATAAAAATTATGTTTACATATGTTTTAGTGATTGATCTACTATTGAATGTAATAGATTGAAATTTTATATACAAATAATTCAAATTTTATCAAAAAACAAAATATACTCACACTTTCAAACAAATGTACTTGCACTGTAAAATTACTACAAGGTCCCTACTTTGTTTTTTTCTCATGGAAAGCCCTTCCCACGGGTTGGGGCCCTTTCATAATATGTAATAACAACATGGATACCAAAAGAATTTTGTGTAAATATTATGGCCATGAGCATAATTTTCAGAACTTATAGATATGTAAGGAATTAGCTGTGGATATAGCGCAATTTTTATTAAAAAAAAACATAATATGTACACAAACAACCCCAATTTTCCCACAACATCTTGCAATTAAATGTAACTCGTGTGTGTTGGATTGAAGCTTAGTATTTTCGGAAACATTGAATCATGACTCGTAAACAAGTAAATTGAAGTAGTGTACTTAAGTTTTTGTTGGACAAATAACTAATAAAAAATTATTAATGGGCCAAATACTACTCACCGCATTAGTTTAAAGTAGGAGACCAACTTTTTTGATTGATAACTTGCCGACATCTTAAATTCTATTCAACTTAGGGATGCCCTTTGTAAGAGATAATTTAAAGGAATTTAGTAGTAAAAAGAAGCTTGTTGATCCAATAAAGTATAAACTTATTAATTAAGCCTCATTTGGGAGCTACAACGATCAGAGACCTTTTTTTTTTAGCCTTGGAATCAGTGACTCTTGAACCGCACGTAATTCCTAAATTCCTCTTGCTGGGGAAGGAAGAATCTGTCAGTTACACATCATGTCAGAAAAATAAGAATCTAAATGCATACCATACCCATATTTATTGCTTGTGATTAAATGTTTGCGATACCCAATTTTTTTTATTTTTGATGTTTTTAGAGATAATTTCTCTTATACCCGTAACAATTGCACATAATTCCTCGTATACCGCCGACATTTCAAAATTTCCTTTTATACCCATAACATTTCACCTTAAATTCCTCTCGTACCCACCCCGTTAAAACCACCATTATCTATCTCAGTGAAAAGACAATTTCGCCCTTTTCAATTTTTTTATTAAAATAAATCAATCTTAATATGACTTTCAAGTTATTTAATATTTTGTATTAATTGTTTACTACCATCAATTGAGTCATGTTAAAGTTAAATTATCTCAATTAAAAATTTTAAAAAGGTAAATTTGTCTTTTCATTAAGATAGATAACGGTGGCTTTAACGGCGTAGGTATTAGAGCAATTTATGATGAAATGTTATGGGTATAAAAGAAATTTATGAAATGTTGTAGGTGTATGAAGAATTATGCACAATTGTTATGGATATAAGAGAAATTATCTCATGTTTTTATGAAAATCGAAGCCCAATTAAATTTTTTTGGCTACCAAAATTTATTTTAAAATATTTTTAAATTTTCAGATACAAAAATGTTCAAATGTTTTTTATTTTTGGAATTTGAAAAATATTTTAAAATTATTTTTTTCAAAATAGGCCATTTTTCGTGTGCTTGTTGGGTTTTCGCCAAATGCAGTGGTTTATTTATTTCTTAAGCATGAGAAGAGATTTTTAATCAAATGCGAAGGATCCATGTAATAGACCCCTAGATGGGAGTGTTAACGGATCGGGTTGTACGAGTTTGAGTTTAATCATAATCCTCACTCATTTAAAATATCTGAACTTAATCTGTTTATTAACCCATTTAAAAAACGTCAACCCTAACCCATTTATAACTCATTTAATAAACAGGTTGGTGGGTTGTTAGCAGGTTGTATAGCAAATAACTTAAGAGCCTAAACTCTAGTAAATAATGATTTCACAGAGAGAAACAAGATGGTGTTTTTGGTATAGGAGAAATGAAAAATAGGGCAGTAACAGAAAAATAAAATTAGGGCAGCGGTAGAAAAATGAAAATTAGGTGACTGGAGGAAGACATAGAAAGGAAAAATAACCAAAGGATTTACATGTATATATATATAACTTTAATGAGTTAAGTGAGTTAAATAGGTTAAACGAATGAGTTATAAAATCTCAACACTAATTCATTTATTTAATTAAATAGTTAAACAGATTGATAAATCATAACTCATTTAGTTAAAAATTCTAATTCAAATCCATTTATAAATGGATTAAACTACGAGCGAGTTGATGTATTGACTACGAACATTAACACCCTAACCCCTAGATTTTATTATTACCATTGGCCGTATTATTACCATTGGCCGCGTGATGCAGAAAGCGACAGGTTTGCAACATTCCGATTGCCTAGCGCAGAACGGTTATATCTCCCACCCGACGCTTCAATTCGCGACCATAAGGCGTAACCCCCAAAACCCCAAGCCTAGCAGTCTTTTCGTAGTCGAGAGAGAGAGAGGCGATGGGGGTAGTGATATTAGATGGGTCGACGGTGAGGGCCTTCGTTTCGAACGAGGATGCCTTCAACAAGAGCGTGGAGGAGCGATTCAAGGCCCTCGATCTCAACAGCGATGGGGTGCTCTCGCGATCAGAGCTCCGCAAGGCCTTCGAGTCATTCCGCCTCCTCGAGTCCCACTTCGGCGTCGAAGTCGTCACGCCGCCCGACCAGCTCACCGCCCTCTACGACTCCATCTTCCAGAAATTCGACTGCGACAACAGCGGCACCATCGACCTCCGAGAATTTGGCTCTGAAATGAAGAACATCATGCTCGCCATCGCCGCTGGGCTCGGATCGTCCCCCATTCAGATGGCCATTGAGGACGACAATCAGAACTTCCTGAAGCAGGCCGCCGATCTCGAGGCCTCCAAATTAGCAGCAGCAGCAGCACCGCCACCCTGATTAGACTTCTGTTCTGGACTATGAATCCTCGCTATGTATGTTATACATATACTATATGCTTTGCGCATGCTAGTGAGATGCTGTGGATAGTGTACTGGTACTGCTTGTGTTATTCTCAATCCCATAACTATGTTTATGTTGCGAATTTTGTTTGCCGAAATGCATTAGGAACATTCAGCCCATCATTCTTGCAATCGATATAAAATGAAATCCTTGAGCAGAAGCGGTTTCATGTAACCTTATCATGTATTTAACGTATTTAGCATATTTTTTGTTTAGCTAAGGAGCTATATTTCATCTAAATAGAAGATGTGCATGGACTACATGTGTATATGCACATTTGCTTATATATACACATGTATTCATATGTAAATTACAAAAAATGCACAGCTTCATTTACATATGCATTAGAATATAATAATACTTATAAAATTATTTACCTACATAATGATGACATTTTAAACAGTTTAAATGTTAAAAATAGAATTTAAAATTAATACATGTCAAAACCATTTTATTACCTTAATTTTGCCCACATTTATAGGCAGAGCATGTTAACAAATCATCTTATTGCCGTGATTTTACACCATTTGCACATCGGCCTATGCACATTAATACTAAACAAATGATGAAATTTTCATGATAATAATAATAATGCTAAATACAAATAATGGATCGAGTGAATTTTTCATGATTCATTGGGAGATGATTACATAGAAGTTAGGTTTTATAAAAGCAAAATTACAAGAAGAGAAAAACAAAATACAGGATTTGGTGGGTAAGCATAAGCTAACGCGAATAAATAGCAAAACCCCTTAAGAGTTGCACCTTCGACATCGAATCTCTCAATGGCTACAAGAATAGAACAAAATCCACCTGTTCTCGTCATCTTACATGGTTATAAATAATAACCTAAGAATTAATTTAAGTCTGGTAAGTGGTAGTCACTGGGGCAAATTCTCCTCACTCAACGCTAGCTTCAGTTTCACTTTTGGCCGCAGACTCTGGAGCCTTGAGGAAGCAATGAGGAAACATGGGTGGGAGCGTCATCAGAGGCTCATCACTGCCCATTCGCCGTGACGCACACCCCAACGAGTATCCAAGAGCCCGCGCCACAGGAACAGCTACAGCATTTCCAACTTGGATGTACCTGCCAACAATTTCAGCTGCCATTAGACATCGTACAACACACCTAAGGGCGACAAAAGCATGTCGACATCAATTTTTTATTTAGAGGGAAACTAAAGCTTAAAAGCTATAAAATTGAGAATCTAAAGATCCCTGTCAATTATTAAAAAGCAGATGAATAAGGACATTTGGGATAGATGTGAGTTTTTGAAAATCGAAAAGCATCGTGAGAAGAAATTTTATGAATAATCAATCTGCATAATAGTACTGCTCAAGATAGACATGTTGAAGTCATTTAAATTCAACCACAATACAAAATAAAAAGAAAGTCAAACAGAGTATAAAACGTTTTGTGCCATCCATAGAATATCAAACCATCTTTCACAATTACCTTTCTTTTACCGGCCCAAATAGTTTATAATAATCTGGGAACCCTTGAAGCCTCGCATTTTCACGAATGGTGAGAACTCGGTCTTGCAGGGGGTGCAGGATCGTCTGTTGACAATCAAGGAGGTAAAAACACAGCAGTATTTCAAAACAAAAATCATTTGGAACTAGTGTGAACGATGCAGCAGCCTGCTAAACCTGGTTGTGTGGTTCTGCTCTTGTCACGACTGTTGGCACCGTCTCGTCATACCACAACCGTCCAAATGGCCTTCATTTCAATCCAGTTAAGTAGATAGCACTAAGTACACAGATTACCACATTTTTTAAATGGATTTAATCAAACAAAAAACAAATGAAACTCACTTTGAGGACTTCCCTTTCACAAAACTCATTGCATAATCTGGTACCTGCAGAGTTATTCACATCATTGCATAAGCACGCTGCATGCATCAACCTCAACCAATTTTGTAAACACAGAAGAGAAAGAAACCAGAAAATAGAAATTACACTCTTAATCCCAATTCAGAGTATTCTTACTATTCCATAGAATAAGATTTACAGCAAGTTCTCACTTCGTTAGTGCCTTCTGATGAATGCAATATCTGGTTTTGGTTTACTTGGGGAGCAAAGTAGGACGTGGTGGAGACCTGAGAATGAGGTGCTAAAAGCCAAATCCAAGTATAAAAAGGGTGGGTGGGGAACTTTCACAAGTTGCAATGAACACTTCTGCACTCTACAGGTACTTGACCCACTAATTCGTCAGATATGCTTGACACTAGGGATTTGAGAATGGGGTTAAAGACTGACTTAAGCTCATTAATAAAAATAACAACAACAAAATACTTTTCCCAATTTTCATGTGTGCTATAACCATATATGCAGTTTATCCTCGGCCTAATTGGTTGCATAGAAGCAGGAACTCTTTAACTGCTGGGATGGCACTACGACAATAGAATCAAAATCCAACCTGCCACGTTGTTTAATATCATTAGTTTGATAATACCTACTTTCTGAATTTTAATCATTAGCAGCTTTGATATAGGTCATAAATTAAATTAGTTTATTATATATTTTACGCTTTATACAGATAGGACAAGCAATGGTTTGATTTGAAAGAAACTCCGTAGCCTAGTCAAACAAATAGTTCCAAATGCAATGGGCAGGTTAGATTTTGATTACATCATGATGAATGGGCCCATCAATGTGGTTATTGGACATTTATATGTAAGCATAGCATAGAAAAAACCATTATAAACAAAACTCTAATCCTAATTTTTCATGTTGGTCAAGTGAATTTGGATTAGCTCCAACAAAAACTTCATCCTAGTTTTTTCATATCAAATCAAGTGAATTTGGGTATGCCCTAACAAAAATCCTGATCCTAGTATTTTCAAATTAAGTCAAGTGGGTTTGGGCTAGCCCTAACCTCAGTCAGAAGTGTAGTCTGATCTCCTTTCTTGTTGAGGAAGATTTTATGTGAGGAGCATTGTTTTCTCAATGTATTAGTAGGATACAAATTGACAATGTAATTACTGCAACATGAAAGATGGTTGTTTTATATCAGATGAGGGCTTCGATGTCATGTAAAGTTCTCTTATACTGAATATTTCTGATTCATTTTATACTATACTGACATATTAATATAGAAAACTCATTACCTAAAATTGTGTAATCCCTTGATCCACATCACAAACACCAAAAGCTATGATTTTGGGAAACTATAGTATAAAATAATGTTCATATAAGTCGTGTGGGTCATGATTCAGAACATTGGTAGTGGGGGGATTGTACCAACCCCCTCAAAAAACAATGTGATACAGCTGTATCATGTTGATATCAGACTATATGATGTATCGGGTAATATCAGATAGAATTGTTTCTTGAGTCAAAAAATATTAAAATTCAGAAAATTAGGGAAGAACGCATATTTACTTTACATTGTTCATACATAGATGGTATATCACTCCTTTTCTTCTGTAAGTAGGCTAAGTAGCTATTAGTGCCAGTACATGCCTGTAAGGATGATTTCGATACAATATTGTAACTATATATTGGAATATCATGCTTAAATTAAAGAACCAATATTGAGGCTATGTAAATAGACCAAAACAATAAACAAATAGTAGTTTAGGAGTATACTGAGAAATGATTGAAAACGAATCATGATTATTATCATCATATCATAAGGTCTAACCCGTTGAAAAGTTCATAACTCACAAGCATAAAAATTAAAGATGACAAACAAAGGAAGAAATGCAAGTTATTGGAGTCTTAGAATGTTACCTCATTGAGCAAAAAGACAACCACAAAGAAAATAAGTGTCTGGGAAGTTCCTCAACTTTCTCGTCATCATTATTGTTGTTCATGTATTGTCCATACGCATATCCATATTGAGAAGGATACCGATATTTTTATTCCTCAGATTATTTTATTAAGGGCGTGTTTGGCAAAGAGTATAAAATGTCAAGTTAAAACTTTTCAATCTAAAATTTTTCACTCTCTACAACTATCATATTTTTTAATTATTTTTTCACATTTTCCTATACAACTACCGTACTTTTCAATCATTTCTACGCAACTACCCATACAACCAATCTATCTATTTTAACTTTATCCTTTTTACTTTTCATTATTATCTTTATCATATAACATCATTTAACAATTTTTACTCTCCAAAACTTTTCATCAAAAGTTTTATCCATTTCCAAACACATCCTAAATAAAATAAAAATAAAAACTAGCATATTTGACAACATAGAACCTCAGATCTTCTTATAAGCAATAATACATGGATCAATAGTAAAATTTTATATGCAAAGGAAAAAACACATGAAATATTATATATATTCCAATTTTTAAATCTAAATAATTAAAATATTACATAACAAAAACACTGTAAAAATACAGATAAAAACAAAAATTTTATAGCAACATAGAAAATATGAAGCAAGAAGAAAATTTCCTATTTTTTAAAAATTGCAAAATTATTTATTAAATTTTTTACTTAATTCAATTTTTAAAAAATTGCCAATCCTACCCATAAACATACAAAATTCATAAATAATAGTCAGACATGAAGTTTGAAAACATTCTAAAACAGAAATCTTAGTTGTTATAATTTTTTTCCCAAATTTGTTGTTCACGGTGGACCATCGATTATGCTCAAACTTAGTTTTTCTTTAGCAGCTCCGAAGTAGTTGAAATGGCCTCTCTTAGCTTCAATTCAGCAGTTTTTGTGAAGAAATTAAGTTTAATGGATTTCAATCCCAATTTTTGCGAGAAATAGGACTACTCTTCCCCAAATCTGATGATCTCTCTAAATACTTAGTGATGTTTTTTTCAACTGATAGGTTCTATTTGAAAATCAGGAAACTGTGTTTTGGAGGTGAAATACTGGAAAATGGAAGAAGTTTTGGGATAAAATAAGGGAAATAGTTTGTTGATTAATGCTGCCAATATGGCTACCTGATACACCAACTCTGACATGCCTAATATGGGACCGCATAGAGTGAAAAACATAAATCCTAATCGAAACAAGCATGCATTGTGTCTCAGCCAATATTCGAAACCATGGTGTAGGTATGAAAATCTTATACGGCTCTGCTTTGATGTAACAGGGTTGCATAGAAGCAATTTCGTATAACCCTCTATTTTTAAAATGTTGATTATTGATGCAAAATTCAATTCATTTATTGTATTTAACACCATTCGCTTAGCTAAGAGACCAAATTTCATTCAAATCAAATACGGGCATGAGCCACATTTGCTCAAAAATAAATATATTCATGTATTAATTAGGAAAAATGTTTAAATTCATTCATAGTGTGTTAGAACATAATAATATTACTTTATAGAATCATTTATTCATATAGTAGTGATATTTTAAATGATTTAGATATTAAAAATACTACTAAAAATCATTAAATTATTTTATTACATTAATTTCACACATTTTATAGATATACCCATATACAGTGATAATAAACAAATGAGAGGGTTTCCATAATAATATGAATAATGTCAAATACGATAGATAGAGTGAATTTTTCATATACTATCAAGATATTAAAAATAAAAAGAATTAGATAGAAGAGGGGTTTCATACAAGTAGAGCCTAATCTTATAAATTGTGATTGACTATTTTAAATGATTTTATAACATGCATCCCAAGATACAAAATATTAAAGGCCTTTTCTGTTGAAATTCCTCCATATGTACACATGTTGATAAACCTCAACATAGATTTCATTTTGCTGTTGTAGCCTTAACCCTTTGTTATGTGAATTTGTGTTAGTGCACAGGTATAAATTAAGAGTGTATTAGTATATGTTTTCTAGTACACATTTTTATTTATTTCATCCAAACACACCCTATCTCCCAAACAGTATCCCTATGTTTCATTATTTTAATTTTTCAATAATTAATTCCTATATATTCCCTATCTTACAATTGTTCACCTTATTCTTCCAAGTAGTCTCGTTCACTATCAAATATGCACCTTAAGAACATTGCTGATGTTATTTGCTTTTTTCTACAACACACTAATTCACTACATGTCCTGATACACAACTATCCCAACACACATTATTCTATGGTCCCCGGTGTGCCTTATACTTTGAAAGCTAAGGATGAATATGAAGCCCTACAACAATTTCTTTAGATTACTTCTAAAACAATGTGACAACCAATTTCAATATACTTCATATATTATGAAACATGAGATTTTTTTATTTTTTTTTTGAACTACGGGAATGAAAGAGGTTGGGTTGTTTAAGATGGTGGAATAGTGAAAGAATTGTAAGAGGAGATTGGATTAAAAAAAAAATGTTTTCTGTATTGAGATGTGGGAAATTATATTAGGATTGAAAAAATAATATTGAAAATTGAAAAAGAAAAAACAATTTTGTTCTATATTAAAATGGAAAAAGTTTTTCATGAATGGGAAAATTGTGGGGGAATAGGAAATTCATTTCCATCCTCATCTCATCCACTCACTTTGAAAAGACCCTAATGTGAGAATGCTATAATTTCTAGAAGAAACAAGTGCATCGAATCATTAGTGAAAAAAAATTTATAAAAAATATGTTACCAAAGGCTTTCCCGATGGCAAGTACACACGCTCGACATTTTCATCCCATTCTACAGACTTGTCAGGGCGAACTTTGACACCAGGAAGGTCTCGAAAATTAGCACCCTAGTCAAAAGATCAACCATTATTATTAGACATTTTTATAGAATTTTTACTAAAAAAAAACTAATTATAAACATGTAAATTTCTAAAAAAACATTAACTGACCTTTCTCTTAGGTATTTGGCACACTCTTTGATAATCGTCATCGTTTAATTGGAGAGGACGATGATCAAATAATACTGGTTTCTCGCTGTTCTTTTTCATAGGGGCAAATGAGTCACCAAACTCTGGAAAGGAAAACCACCTCTGAATTAGCACAAACAGACACAACGTGTCTTGCACATGATTCATGGTCAAAACTCTTGATTTTGCATGGGCATGAGGCGAAACAGCATATCGTCATTAAAAAAAAAAAAAAAATTCAATCAATGATCAGGACAGAGTGTGGGTAAAGATCAGATCAGCAGTGCAGATCATGCACAAGAGATGAGCTTCCTTCAACAATCACATCATGATACTACACACTGCACACAACACACGAAGGCATAAATCCTACAAACATCAAAGGCACGGACCATATAACATAAACGATCCTCAAATACCTTTTGTAGTCAAAATCATCCATAAACACAAACAAGGGGATCCTGCAATGTTCTATCTAAGGTACCAGTCTCTCAAGATGAATGATCTCCAATCCCTTTTGGAGCAAAGGAAAGAGGCAATGATATAAGGATACAAGGCACATTATTGTTAAAGGAACATGCATAGGCTCAAGGCTTACTGAAGCATGCTTCTTGCATCTTGAGATATGCCTACTGTGCTTGACTGAATTTTTTGCCTACGTATTATACCATGGATACTAAATTGGCATTCAATTTTTTTAATTATATGATATTCCTTCATAGCAACTGGTATGTAAAAAAATAATTTAACACAATGAAAAATTAGGGTGAAATTTGTCTGACACTCACATAGGAGATTCTAAATTGGCATTCATCAAGGACATCTGTGAGTAAAGAAGTTTTTAAATAAGATTCTTCCAAAAATATCAACATTATTCAATTTTGGTTGTAAGTGTATCTCCCTTATTTGAAAACTTGAAAATAAACCCACGTTATTTGACATAAATCACAAACACCCCCAATATTATTACAATTTCATCATAACATGATTTAAGAAATTTTCAACTTCCCAAAATTATCCCCTTTCTCCTCCCCCACGTGAAAATCCAATTTACTTCATCCTTAGCGTCATTATTTTTATCCACCTTCATAATGATGTTGTATGTAATTTGGAAGAACTGAAAAAAGCAATTATTTTTATTTCTAAATCTGAAAAAGATATATAAAAATCATGACTAAAGATATTAAAGGGTGTTTGGGGTGAAAAAAGAGCCCAATAGTCATTTTGTTCTTATAGCCAGCATGGGCTTTGACCCACACAGGTGGTTGACCATTGATGCACCCTTCTATTGGCATGTTTTCATAACCTTACACAAAATGACCTAGTATCCGCTATAGGTGGCATCCGATACAATTTTTGGAACCATGTATTTACCCCTAACCCAATATTGTAAACATAAATTCTTAAAATTATTTTCTACATATATCCTTTTATGTAGTATTTATTAAATGAAGGACATGAATTTAATGAGCAATCCCTCATCCACTAAAAATATTATCTTCTCAAACAACTACATATAATCAGAGTCTTATAAAATCTCCTTTGTAGTTTAATTGATTCCCCTGTTGATATTTAATATAAAATATATTGTATATAACACCTAAACAATATTTCGTGATATTTATGTATTTTATATTATTTGTAGTTTTGTTTGAACATTTGTCTGTCATGTTGAAATTATATTAGAGGTAAATTAAACTATTTTCATTTACATGTATGTGTATATTTATATTATTTATTTTTACTTTTATTAGTTTCTTCCTTTATCTTATTTTCAAAGGTAAAATTTTCTAGTGATATATTATACATTAGTTTTTAAATTTTAGTTAATCTACATATTATTATGTTTGCTTATGGTTTGCTGTTATTATATATTTATACGAAACTTTAAACTTGTTACTCTTAACTCAAATGAAAACTTGAGAACCCAATTCTTCCCCGAATTTCAACCCAAATCTGATTTACAAAAATAGCACAAGGGCTAGAGTTTAAATTTACAAAGGGGGTCTAGGGATAAAGTTGAGAGAAATCCAAGTTTCATGAACCTGAGTTACATCCCTAAATACAAAACTACCCAATATGTTGTAAAAATAATTCTTTATATGAGAAAAAAGGAGAGACATTTAGATGTTAGCCAAGAGTATTTTGGAAAAACATATGAGCTCATTGTCATATTTGGAGCTACAAAAAAAAAAAATCTGGTCATATTTGTCATTTTAATAAATACGCGATCATATCTAGAAATAAGGGTAAAACATGTGGTCATATTTGGAATTAATTTTAATAGATTACTATAGAAATTCAAAAAGATTCATAATATGATTTAAATTTTTAATAATGTCGAGGCTATTCCTAATTCACTAATTTTGAAAGCATTTGCAATGCTAAGATATTTTTTAAAATCATTTGTTGAAATTTAATATAATTAGATTAGAAATTTATAAGAATTTCCACTTTTTAATTATTATTATTGTTGTTGTCGTTGTTGTTGTTCCTGCCAGTGACATTAATTGTAAATTAAGGTTGCAATATGCTTCAAACATATATTAGTTTGATATTAGGTTTGATAATTTGATGCTTTCTTTTTAATACTAGGTTTGATAATTTGATTATTTCTTTAAAAGCAAACATAACTTTAGTTTGCAATGAAAAACCATAATAACTCGATGTTCAACCTAAATTTCAACCCATGACTCAACTTGAATTCCAACCCAAACTCGACTTTAAGTCATAGATAAACTCAACCTGAGAACTAAGATTAGGTTAGGGTTTACTCTTTGTACCTCAAATAGCAAACAATTATTAGTTGTACTATGCTAATAGTTGAACAACTAATGTACCAACCAATATGGTCGACAAGATTGTGAATGAGATGAGTTTTGCAAAGAAAAACGCAATATAATAACTAGTGGTTCTTATATAAAATCAAATCAATGATACTCACCATGTCCTTGTAATCTGATATACTTTTGGAACTCTGTTATGGGTTGGTTTTCATAGGGCATCTCATCTTGCCCCTCACTATTTGTCACCTACTTAACAAAATCAAAAAAAGTGAGCAACAAAACCTTAGCTAATTCCTTACCAAAAAGGAAAACACAAAAAATTTTGACAATCCTACCGGTGGAAGGTCTGAAATTGCATCACCGAGCAATAGAGCTTTTTCCAAATCATGTGATTCACCTTCATCAAAACCCACCACACATCGCTGTGTATATAGAAGACAAATCATACAAAAATTCAAGAATAACAAAGCTAAATTCAAATGCAAACAACAAGGATGTCAGACCTCAAATTCTACTGGAATATTTCCACGAACAACAACATCATGGGTTGGTAAAGGGTATGGTGGCAACTTCTGTAAAGATTAGAGGAAGTAAGAAAATAAAAACTAAAAAAAGGCACATTGTATATGCCACTTTAATAGATAGCATGCCTGTAATAAAATCACTATACTAACCTGAAAAGGGCTAGCTCCCCATAAAAAAGCACGTAGACGAAATTGTGGCAGGCCAAATGAACCAGCTGCCATTATTCCTAATCTTGCTTGATAACCAATAGAAACAAGGCGACTTAATGCATATCTTCCAAGAAAACCCCCTGCAAACTTTAGTATATCAACTACATTCTCCATCAGCGCATATTTGGGTTTCAAGTACTGTACTATATCCATATAAACGACCATTTGCTCATTTTTAGGATCTTCCAATGGCGCATCAGTTCTCCTGAACCTGTTGAATCCACTAATCCCTTGACATGGAGGCCCTCCACAAATAACATCGACATCACCCTGAAATAGATAAACAAATACAAATAAAATATGTAAATTGGTCTGAACAATGCAAGGAACAACATTTTCTAACATGAAATAAGCAATGAGATATCAAATTAAATTTGTTCCAGCAATATAAGATACTCACTGGAAGAGGTAGAATGCTTGCTTTATAACCTTTCGTGACAAAGTCCTTCAAGCTTTCTTTACATTTACTGAAGAAAATTTTCCCATAACAAAATCATATACTACATAACATAAAAGCAACCCAATGCCATGGAAAAGTATCCGAAAAACAAAACAAAAGAAAAAAAAAGAACACTACCTTAATCCCTCTATAGGCTCCCATGTATCTTCGCTAGAGCCATATCCTTTCCAACGCACCTAAGCCAAATCAAAATTTTCATAAAATAACTTTCAAAAAAAAAATCATAAAATAAAAGATAGAATAAACCTGGTTTGCATGACTAGACAAGCCCAAAGCCAATGCAAGAAAAAAATTCCAAATGTTAATGCAATACATCACAAGAATATAAGCTATGGTAATAACTTCAATTTGAATTTTCTTTTTATCCATGTGAAAAATGCTTCACACAATGTTATGAACATGTTCAGTTTTACATTAGTTGTTGTGTTAGAAAAATGGAAACCTCTAATGGATACACTTGTGACTAACATGCCCTGCTTAAGAACCAAAAACATTTTCATTTTGACAGACTATGAACAGGTTATAAGGCTTTATCTAAAAATTAGGGTTTGTTACTTTAAAGTTTATTTTAATTAAGATTTTATGATTTTCGAGATTTGATAGCTTTGGTTTGATTAATGATTTAGATTGCTTCAAGAGATGTCTTTCTATTTCCAATTATTTCTTGTTATACAAGTTTGATTATTTCGTAAGTTTCCTTGTTTCCTTGTTAACTAGGCCTTCATATTATTATTGCTTGAGTTATCATTTGTATAAATAAGACTACTTGGCTCATTGTAAGACAATTTATTTTGACAATTGATTCATTACGTTTGCATAAAATTCCCTACTTTGGCCTTTTCCTAAATTTTAAATTCTTCCATTCCTATACTTTTCTTCCTGCTCATCACATTAAGATGATCCTTCTTTTTCTTCTATCTTTTCCTCTACTCATCCAGCATCATATTTTTTATAAAGTAATCTCAAGGACATTATGTAGGCAGCTAGTAGCATTTCACACAAATGTGTTGGGGTGTCACCCAATGCCATGAGAGTTGTAGTGTGTCGAACCTAAGTTCCCTTGACAAGGGTGTTGAGGGATGATGCTATAGAATGCTGACCACGTTCCCTTGACAAATAATATGGATGTGGAGGCCATATGATGTAAAGTTTCAAGTTTCAACATCAGGTTCTTGCTCACACTACAATGGTGTAGAGAACACTCCCAATGTGAGTGAACAAAAGAGGCATGAGTTTCAACTCCAGGGATTCCATTATAGTGTTGATGGCAACTTCATTTGAGTTGCCTTGTTGATTGTGTCAAAGATTTAGATGAAAAATAAATCATGAAGTGTGTGGAATCTTACGTCAACAGTGAGTCGAGGAGTTGCCTAGATTAAATAAAAGTGGCATGGGAAAACAACAATTGGTATTCTTTTGAATTACAAATCTAATGATATTTTTTAATTATATCAGTTTGCTAAATTAGAATATAATATATATATATATATATATAT
>JAXCLR010000063.1:22921786-22947529 GCA_035584095.1 Annona squamosa | reverse complement strand
ATATATATATATATATATATAAAATAGTTGAATGGTACATTTGAATTGTGTTTTTAGTTTTAATGATTGCAATCTAAGATATTGTTTGCCTTCTGAATGATAACATTCCTTGCTTGCAAAATTATAAGCAACAATAATGTGCGCCTTACCTATACATCTAATGCCTTGGTGTGTTTTATGTGTTAAACAACTGAGGTATGAGCTCTGCATCTCAAAGTTCTCATTAATGTATAGGACGCTTCAAATTGGTCCCCCTTACCAAGCGAGTTAGAGATTTATGCAATGAGGAAAGTTTTAAGAGTGAATAATCTATGCCCATTATTTGCTAAGGAGTTTTCTAGATTAAACAAGTGTTCATAATATAGATAAAAATAACTATTTATTGGTAAGCCGAAAACAGATATTACCATATTTATTGGAGATAATATCATTTTTTACGAGAATTTTATCAGTAAATAAAATACTTTAAAATTTTTTAAAAATATATTAAAATTAGCAAACCTTTCTTATAAATATTGATAAATTTAAATATAAATGTATCCTAATTTTCTTAATGTTTATTTACAAATAAACACTACATTGAAAATATGTGACATAAAACCATATAGTCTCAAATATTAATAAGTAGAATATTAATTTTAAAAGTAATTAAAATCAACGTCTAAAAAATAACATAAAAATCTGTATAGTTGCTAGCATTATTCCAAGAAATTAACATCAAAAAGATATCAATTAATAGAAGATATTATCAAATTTATCAGAGATAGTATTGACAAATAGTAATATGATAGTGTTTATCGGTTATGATATAGATAGATAGACCAATATCATTTTACACTTATTTATCATATTGGTGACTAGCAAAAAAGATGATAGTAGCAATCATGTCAAAAGCAAATAACCTGGATATCAACTCAAATTTTGTGGCTTAAAAAAAAAAAAAAAAACTGTGTAGAGAGAATTTTTAGATGGAAGAAAATAATATGATATAATAGAAGCAATGACGAAGAGTAGAGAGAATAAAAATAAAATAAATAAGTTAGTTAAATGGGTAGTTGTGTAGAAATGATTTAAAAAGTAAAGTAGTTGTATAGAAATATGTAAAAAATAATTAAAAAACATAGTTGTAGACAATGAAAAGTTTTAGTTCAAAAAGTTCTGATGTTTAGCAAAATACCTTAAATGTGAAATGTTTGATTAGGAAATTACCTATTTGCTGGGGGAAATCAAATTAGACAGTCATATATGCTACCTTGAATATGGATGACAATCATTTCGTAACTCGTCTTCAAATAGTCATGCATATTTATACCCTTCTTTTGCCTTGTTATTTTTTCAGGTAGTTATCTGAATTGAAAGAAGGTAATATAAAACAGAATTGCCAATAAGGACTCATGTCAGGACAGGAACATAAGATCATTCAACAAAAATATAAGTAAGAATGACATCAATGTATCACACCAAAACATTAGAAATGTAATTTGAGTAATATTAATCTATTAGACAAATCAACCAAAAAGGATAGAATATAGAACTAAGAATAAAACATACCTTAAATTTTAACCCACGCTTGTCGATGTTATCCGTCTTGCCAAAGCAAATACCCACGAACTTTTCTACCTCAAATTCACCAGGGACTTTTTTGACATTGTCAACTTCTTCTTCCTCATCGAAGTCAACCGCGTTGCTTTGCCCATGGATCTTTTTGGTGCCTTTCAAACCAAATTCATTGCATAGCTTCTCCCATTCTCTCAATAAAGCCAAAAAATCGTCTGCAAACTCATTTCTCACCTAAACATTTTCAATCACCTTTTAAAAATTATATTGAGGAGCGAAACTATCAGTAATGACAACAAAAAATAAATTTGGCTCATGCAATAAATAAGGGTGCTACTGGGGTCAGTTTGATTCAATTCTTAGTTCGACCTTCCTTAATCCTATTTCTTAAAATCCTACTCTACCCTAACCATAAACTAGTTTGATTTGAGATTAACCATGGTCGTTGTCTTAGATTTTTCAAGTGAGCAATCATATGTTCTTCCTGATAACAACAAACCCTAGGGTTTTTTTTTTTTGAAGAGGAGCTTATTATGTATAAGTTTTTTATAAACCCATGCTGTATATGTTTATTTCGGTTACTTGGCTTCATTTTGAATTGAATATGGAGGTTTATTTGTCATCATTTATGGGATTGTTGGTATAATATGGATAGATGTGGTAGGTGGATGGATGTGAATGTTTATACTGTATGGGAGATGTGATGTGTGTTATGCATGACTAGTGGATTGTGATGTGGGATTACATTGCCTTGATATAATGATGGTGTTGGCACAAACTGCACTAATGATAGAAATACTTTATGTTTCATTTATATTGCGAAAGATTCATGAATTGATGTGATTGTGGACATGTTTCTATTTGCATACGAGCAAATGATGCAATATGCAGGTTCAACAGGTCTTATACTCCACGTTACGCCCCATAACAATAACAAGTTTGATGTGCATGCAAGAAAACAAATAAATTGCCAGCAACTCTAATCACTAATACTAAATATTTGCCAACGCATTCAGTGTTTAGTAACGCATGGATATCCATTAACGGTCTATTCCACGTCAACAATAGGTACCCAACATGGTTTTGAATGTATTGGAGAGCATATAAACCATCTCCAAAAACATCATTCAGCCTACCATATCAGACCATACTAGACAGCATTTTTTAATATATATATATATATATATCAAAATTTCAAAAAATTGAGGAATGCAAGAACATGTCAGTATTTTACATTTTACCCATACAGAGAATGGTGTCTCAGTCCATTTTCACTTATGAGTAGCTAACAAATTGAATATAATTATTATATGTAACCAATTGTTGGAATATCAAGTTCAAACTTCAAAGTTAAGGGGGGAAAATAGTTTGACAATAAAAAAGATACAGCCATTTGAGAAAAGGAAAAAAAATGGTGAAGTGAGAATGGGAAGAAAAATTTTTAAAGAAAGAGAGTGATGTGATGTGATGTAAGAATTAGTAAAGAAATTAAAGATAAAATAAATAAGGCAGTGGTATAAAAAATGATAATAACGTAGAGGTAATAATGAAAAAATAGAATAGTTAAAATGTCAAAACATATCAAAAAGTATGCAGGAAGTTTGACAGTTTTTTTTACCTTTTACCAGATGAAGTCTAACAGTAATGAAACAACTAAAACATTCAACATATTCACACATAAAAAGACATCAAGAAATTTATCCAAGACTTCAAATGAACACACAAAATCAGAATTTTTATACCTATAAATGATTCTAATGTATACTATAGAATTACATATACTGAAAAAAAAAACAACACTTGTTTATTTTTTAAAAGCTAAAATTTCAAAGCTGTATAAAATATCATGAGTAGAGAGGATGAGTGTTTTTGGACAAGAAAACAAGACATTTGGGGTTTTTTAAAAAAAGTACCAATTATTTTGTTCCTTCAGCCAATATGAGCCTTTGCGGATATAGTTGGCTGATGCAACCAATAATACACCCCTGTATTGGCCAATATAACCTCGTATCAGCCAATACCCCACTTTTCCAAACCCTAACCTAAAACAACCTCGTATCTTGTATAGGTGGCAATTAATACCAATCTAAATATGATTGTATCAAATTCATGTCAGTTTTTTGAACCATAATACCCAAGGCATGACTACCATACATAGGTAATAGACACGGAATTTTTAGGAAACATGCTAGAGAGATCAAGCATCATGTGGACAATAGGAACATGCAATGAGTAGAGCCAAGAATGATTTGGTTCAGTTTCATGTCAAGAGGATTGTATATGGGGATGTTAGGGATTGATTGAGTTGTTGAACTATGGTGTTGTTGTGTGTCAATGAGTCCTTGGTTGAACGGTCAACATTATAAGTGGTTTTGTTTTTTTTTTTTTTTTGGGTGCATATTGGTGTGTTTCCTTGGCAACCACAAATTGCTAACAAGTCCATTTTGCTATGAAGTATTCATTTTCAAGTTGTGGATCCGGTACTTAATTGAGGACTTTGTATATGTACTTTACATAATTAATGAAATGGTATCTACGGCCAGAAATTTTTCCTATTTTTTAAGTAGAAAAGCATCACTTATCTCCAAAACAATTACCATTGGAAATAACCAATTTAAACCAATTCCCATAAAGTTATCAAAGTCTCCTCAATCCAAAGAAAGAAGTAGCCAATGGACTCCAATCAAAGGTGCAGAGAAAGAATCGACCGAATTGCAATTAGAAGGGTTGATTGTGCAATAACGATGATAGGGAATCAAAGATTAGAACAAAAATCAAATGAATCAAGGCCAATTTAACATGAACCCAGCATAATCAAGGTGATCTTAAAACACAATTCTCTTGAATCAGGTCACATTTACCCAATTGATTGAGGCTGCATTTGGCATTTGGGAAAAAGTGGAGGAAAAAAATTTAGCAGAAACATTTTTGAAAAATGGAGAGCAATGTGACCTAATAAGGGTATAATGATTCTAAATAAAAAAAAATAAAGTGAAAATAGAAAAACAGCTGTATGAAAAGATATGAAAAAACAATTGAAAAATAAAGTAGTTAGTTGAGATGTCAAATCATGCAGAAAAAGTGTAAAATATGTAGGAAAAAATTCCCCTAATATCAAACACTGCATGAATGTATGGACTGGAAAATAGACAAATTAATAAGTTTAATATCTCGCATCCATGTTGGTCGATTCTAAATTGGTAATAGCTCTTCAAATAAGAAGACTAGTTCAAAAAAGACACGATACAAACAAGTTTCTATGAATTCAATGTCTAGATCATTTGAAAGAGATGATCAAAAACCACTAGCACTGAAGAGGGCAAGGATTTCAGTAACCATGGCCAAAAATGATTCCTTTATCTTCTCAAATGGAGATCCTTCATCATGCACAACCATCTAAGTAATAAGGCATGATCTTTTAAGGCCGGCCTAAGTAGAGCCTTAGGCCTGCCTAAAAATTGTATTTTGAAGCATTTTTTAGATTTTTTATAATCAAGTTAAGCTAGGTGTATTGAATCTTTAAATCAAATTTTACTATTTTTGGATATTTTTAAGTATTTTTTATTTTTAAAAACAATTGAATTCTCGTAATTTTCTAGCCTCTACAAATTTCGAGAATGCCACTTTGTTTTAAAATTAAAAAATATTCAAAATATCCAAAAATAGTTAAACTTAGTTTGTAAACTTAATATACCTAATTTAACATGCTTATAAAAAAAAATAGCAAAGCCTCAAAATACATTTTTTAAACCAACCTAAATAAAGTTTTACTTAGGTCGGCCTAACAGGATCATAACTCCTAAGTAATACTTTTAACTTGTGTTGTCTTCATAGTTAGATCCAAGAGTATACCTTACAATCTTAATAAACAACAAACAATATGGTTTCAGTGGTATGCCCATCTTTTATTTTGGAAACAATAGTAAAAAAGATATCAGTAAATTTCCATCTATTTCATTAGAAGGACAACCTCTACCCTTATTTTAGTTGAGAAGACAAAATTTTGATAATGTAGAGATCCTCCATATCCTAACAGGGTCATGAGGCAACTAATTCAGTGTCAAGCTCGAGGACACAATTTGCAACAAGAAACTTGTGTTGATTCCACTAGCAAATACAAAAGGCAACTATGATCTCCAAATTGAGCAAACCAATGACTATTACACTAAACTTAGTGGTGGCCTCTATGTTTATGACACCATGCTTACAAAAAGACCAAGGCAATACAATAGATCCAAATAGATTCACTGTCACCCTAATAACATTAGTTTTTTATTTTTTTATTTTTTTTGGTGCAGTTGAGTGCCAAAAGGGGCATTACATGAAAGAAACAAATGTTGACAAATTTGAAGCTTAACATTATGGGTAAAAGGGGAGAACACTGATGGCTTGCAAGGATTCTAGATACCTCATTCTTTGAACAATGATACTAGATTGGTAATGAGCCTCTTCATATTTTTAAGATCAAAGATGAGTACTATGAACACACGATATCAATATATCCTACTTTTCTCTCACCAAAGGCCTTTGATTCTATTATTGAGCTAAACAATGCAAAGGGCAATGTTGATAGCTACAATGCTCAACATCATGGGGGATGGTAAGAATGACAATGCCTCACAATGATTTGAGGTACATTATTCCTTGGGTGATGATATTGGATCAGGCATGGGCACCTTTCATATTCTTAAGATCAAAGATGAGTATTCTAATCACAAAATGCCAATGTTCTCTATTTCCCCTCACTCATGGTTTCTGACATTGTTGTTGATCCACATAATACTCTCTTTTATGTTTGCCAACTTGCAGAGAATGTTGACAAACACATGGTTGTAGATAATAAGGCTCTTGCTAACATTTGTTTTCACTCATTGAAACTCATTGCACCTAGATTTCGCAATTTCAATCATCTCATCTATGTCACTATGTTGGAGCCACTTCTTGCCCCTGTTCCTTAGGGATGGAGAAGATGACAAGAGATGTTCTTAATCATTTTGTTTTCAATAAATCTAATTTTCAGTTGGGAAGAGGTGTTATTGCTTCCAAACATGCACTAAATGCAATAAGATAGGAAGATTGATGGTGCACCTCAATTGTTTGAATGAATGGAGGACCATAAACTCTCATGGCAACTCATTATGGATAATGAAAGCTTTAATGTGTGTAGACATACACATTGTTGAATAGCAAATGACTAGAAGTGTGCTTCTTATGGTAATTTGATAAAACTATCAAGTAGCAAAGGTTGGGTTGTGAATGTAGGGCACTATTGGAACTATTAAAGTGTGAACAATGTGACAAAACTGCAAGAAGATTACTAAAAGCTTTACTGAGTATTAGGAAGATCCATGAACAAAAGCACCTAAAGCTGCTATTAAATAAATATTGACTTTAATGCCCTGACTTTGTGATCTCAACCTAGAGGATTAGGTTGACTTGTATTTGAGGGAGTATTGCTAGGAAATGTGTGAGAGATAGCAAGCACTATCTGGACAATGGGCAAATGTAGACGAGTATAGCTGGAAATAACTTATTTAGTTGGTGTGGTGCAAAAGGGTTCCACTTCTATTCAACAAGGTTACATATAAGTGATTTTGCATACATCCCTCCATTTTAAAATGTCGATAATTAATGCAAAATCCTATCTATTTGTTATATTTAACGTCATTTGTTTAGTTAGAAAACTAAGTTTCATCCAAATCAAATATATTCATGGTCCACATTTACTCGAAATAAGTATATTCATGTGTTAATTAGAAAAAATACTTAAAACTATTTACATATGTATTAGAACGTAATAATACTTTATAAAATTGTTTATCCACACATTTGTGATATTTTAGATGATTTAGATATTGAAAATACTATCTATTTTTTTAATATTAAATTATTTTATTACATAACACATTTGTAGATTAGGTCTATATATAGTGATACAAAACAAATAAAAGAATTTTTATAATAATATAAATAATTTTAAATACAACATATCAAGTGGGTTTTCAATCAACCATTAAGATATTAAAAATGAAAGGAGCTACATGGAAAACAAATTTCATAGCAGTGGAGATCAGAGTTCAATAGGTTCATATGGCCATGTGAGGATTGGTAGAGGTGACGGCCTGCAATTTTGTTATGTGTTTAGCACTAATTAAGTCCTTGGTCAAACAATCAAAATCATGTTGTGTGTTTGTTGGTGAACTTTTGGTATTTCTTAAACAATCACATCAATTGCCAATACGTTCATTTCGTTGTAAATCCTTCCCTTATTAGTTTTTTTGAATTTAGTAGTATGGATAGAAACTATAAATCTTATCCTATCTAAGAGAGGTTCAAATAACATGCTAGTTCACAAGTACTCTAAGTTGCACCCTCAAAAAAATAAATAAATAAATAAAGGCATACCTGAGTCTCTGGGTGGTTGTGCTTGAGACTTTTACAAGCAAACTCATTTATGTCCACAGCCCATCGCTGCAAAAGATGTAATGAGTTAGAAAACCATTAACAAAATTCAAAATAATAATAATAAAATTCAAAATAATAATAGCAAAATTCAAGATATTATTATTATTACAATTATTATTATTAAAAATGCATACTCACTGTCACAAGATTCACGCCAGCAAGGTTGGCTCCAAGACATAAACCAGTGGACATTGCTCCACAGCCAGAATACAAATCTAACAAAGACATTTCAGACTTTTGACTTCCATGCACAGAAGAAGTTTCTTCATAATCTACTGCCCCATCAATAGGAGCCTCACTTGAGATGGTTGATGAGGTGTCACTTGTGACTCCTTCATTTTCTATAAGAAACATAGTATCACTAGCTAATATTAATACATGAAGCAACAGCAAACAAAAGCATTTTGCAAATCTTCAAAAAATGTACGATTACCATAGGGCAAATTTTCAAAAGAAGAATAGGGTATGGAATAAGACATGTCATAATAGAAGTCACACTTTTTCTTTTCTTCGATATCCATCTACATCAAAATGCAAGTAGAAAGGTTAGTTTAACGGAAGAGTAACCTTAACATTAAAAAGCTAATTACTACTGAAAAAACAAGAAAATACATTTGGATTGGCCCGGATGATTCTGATTTTAGAGACAATACAATCCAACGAATTTGCATCCCGCAATTCTGAGATAAAAACACGCTTTGGATCATGATGTTCTGTTTGTTCCTTTATTACCTGAAAAATGAGGGGAAATGGCACAGCTAAAACTCCCATTAGAAGAAATTGATTTATACTTTTAATTACTTTTAATGTGAGTTTGTAAGGGGTGGAGAGAGAGAGAGAGAGAGTATAACAATTACACTATCATTCTGAGTAAAAGCATTCTTACAGTGTCCGCTGGTTTATAAAACCACTGGGCTGTAAAAAATAATTCTTGGTTTGTTGCTTCAAAAAATTCTACAATCCTGCCAACGTAATCAGGTTGTCCTTCTTCACCCTGGAATGAGATCATGTAAAGAAACGAAGCCACTAAAAATATTTATAACTGAAAGTCTATCAATGACATAATTTCTCACTCATGATGCTCCCCAAAGACATGAACTCTCTGAGAATTGATACAACAAACGTGACAAGTCAAGGCAAGATTTCACCCTAGAAACGAGTTATGCATCCAGGGAAAATAAAATCCGAAACCAGGCATGAATATTTTGAATGTTCATGCCAGGTAAGACTTCAGCCGATCTTCACTGGCCCAACCGTCATGCAAATGGTTGATCGACGGGGACAAAGAACACAAGAAGATTTGTGGGTAACCCACATTCACCAGTAATTACAGCTGAAATTGAAAAGAATATGTTCTCCGCTGGCCAAGTGAAGGTAATCCATGTATTTTAGTATGAGCTCGTTAGTCGGCAAATTCCGAGAAAGGCATTCGTCCCTAGAAACAAAAAACGAAGAACACCAGCCTATGACCAGTCTAATAAGAACCAATGATGTATGAACGTCCTTGCTGCAAACTGAGAACAATGCCAGCATCCGTACCAGCACAGACAGAAAGATTATTTTGTAGTTTTTACAGGAAATTACCAATGAGTATCAAATGCAATGAAATAAAGTAATCAAGATTTCTTCGAAAGCACACCTTGACAAAGGCGCAGTCATTGAGATTATATGTGATGCCATCAACTTCTGCTTGCTTATAGTGACACTTCGCTCGTAAGACCACCTCCTCTTCATAGTGGCTAAAACCATAAACCAATCAAAAGCAGAACGAAGGGGGGAAAAAAGGTGAGAATTCCACACCCCGGTGAAAAGAATTCCCGTGGATCTTTATTAAGCTTCAATTAAGAAAATCTGAATAGACAAAATAATTTTTTCTGTGGTTAGATAATACTTTGTGTTCACGCGGCGTGAGTATAATAAAAAATTCAAGGTGCGTCTGAGAGGGATCCGGGAAACATGTGAACATTCGTGAGTATAAGGCATTTTCCCTTTAAAAAAAGAAGGGGAGAAAAAAACTCGACATTATGTTGCCAGATCATTGACTCGAACTAAACCAAAGAAAAGGCACAATTATTTATCTTGTTCTTCAGCTCGACACATACTTAGTTCCGTTGAATTTTTATTTATCTTTCCTATGACTTAATATTTTAATTACCTTAATTTTTTAGTTGTTTCTGTTACATTCAAATTATTTTTCCGCATCTTCCCAATAATTACTCATTCTCTTTTATTATTATTTTCTTTACTCCATCATGCATCTTCAGCATCTTTTTAATTTGAGACATCGCATAAATTATAGTATTCAGCAGCATCTACTTACTCACGATATTATAAAACATATGTTAAAAAACTTCACAGGTCATATGTTTATTTTTCAAACTTTAATAGATATATTTTCACTTATAAATAATTTTAACTTCTTAGGAGGTATTAATTTTAATCTAAGGGTGTGCTTGAGTAAATAAAACTTTTAAATTTTTTGAATAAAAATCTTTTGATATAATTTTTTTAAAACAGGAGAAGTGACGTAATATAATACAAGTAATGACGAAGACAAAAGAAAATAAAAACAACATAAATAATATAGTTGCATAGATGGTGAATGGTTACGAAGACATGATTGCAATATAAGATAATTATTTAGAAAGATATGAAAAATAATTTTAAAAATGATACTTCTGAATAGTTAAAATTTTTAAATTGGTAAATTTATAAAAATGTCAAAAACACCTTAATATATTCTATATTAACAAATATTATGATTGTTTTAAATTTAAGACATGTTTATTTCATACCAAAAATTTTCAAACTAAAATTTTTAACTTCCACAACTATCTTATTTTTTAATTTTTTTTACATCTTATATAACTACCCTCCTTTTCAATTTTTTTACACAATTATTTATACAACTAATATATCTATTTTAATTTTATTCTCTTTAATCTTTATCATTACTCTTATCATATCACATTCTTTTTCTCAATTCAAAAATTGTCACTTCAAAAACTTTTCATCTAAAATTTTTATTAATTCTTAAATACACTCTTAGGGTGTGTTTGGGAAGTTGTAAAACTTCTAATGAAAAGTTTTGTATGTAAAAGTTGTCAAATCAGTAAAAAATAATATGATAGTGTAAGGGTAATGATGAGAAATAAAGAGGATAAAGTTAAAATAAATAAGTTAGTTATATAGGTAATTGTGTAGAAATAATTGAAAAATTGGGTAGTTTGTGTTGGAAGATGTAAAAAAATAATTAAAAAATAAAAATGTTGTAAAGAATGAAAAGTTTTAGATTGAAAAGTTTTAGGTGAAAAGTTTTTGTTATTGTCAAACACCCCCTTAATAAAATATTAACCAAGTACATAAGAACTATGACGATTCACTCATTTTTTCAGTTTCATGTAAAAAAATTCTCTATTTTAACTTGATGTGCTTCATGGACAATTTTTATTCTTGTTTCTTCTTTTTTTTTCCCTTGTCACATTGTCTTCTCGTAAGGGATTACCAACTCATTTTTTGTGAGTGCTTTTGGTAGTTGATAAATTTTTTACAAAAAAGGTTTTTCGTGTAAAATTTTAAAAAAATAAATAATATAATATAATAAAAGTACAATGAAAAAATTAAATTAGGTAGAAGATAGAACAATTGTACAAGAAATCATTAAAAAATAATTTTAAAAATTAGTTACAAATAAATATATAAATGTTTAAAAGATAACTATGAAAAAGTGAAAATTTTTATAATCATAAATTTATAAGAATATTAAACACATTTTAAATTTAAGGTGTATTTGTTTTGGTCAAAAAAATTTAATTAAAACTTTTCATTCGTAATGATCAATCTATTTTTTAATTATTTTTTATATTTTACTATACAAATTACCCTATTTTTCAATCATTTTTACCCAACTACGCATACAACTAGCTCATTTATTTTAACTTTATTCTCTTTATCTCTCATCATTACCTCTATCATATCACATCATCATCTATCAATTTAACAACTTCTATCTCAAAAAAATTTTTGTCAAAAGTTTTACCTTGTCCAAGCACACCCTTAAAAAAGTATAAAATATCTAAGACTTGCATACATAAGATCAATAGTTTATAATATTTATAAATGATTTTGGTTGTTATAAAATAATAAATATATTTAGAAAACAATAAAACTTTTGAATAAAAAGTTTGTTGTTATAGGGTGTGTTTGTTTTGGATAAAAAAGTGTCAATTAAAACTTTTCAATCTAAAATTTTTTACTCTATATAATTACTCTATTTTTTAATTATTTTTTCACATTTTTTATACAAACTACCCTATTTTTCAATCATTTCTACACAACTACTCATACAACTGACCTATCTATTTTAACTTTATTCTCTTTACTCTTCATCATTACATCATTTTCTATTGATTTGACAATTTCTACTCCAAAAACTTTTTATCAAAAGTTTTATCTCAAACCAAACACACACATAAAATTTTTTGAATTGAGAAAAATTATGCAATATAATAAAAGCAATGATGAAAAATAAAAAGAATAAAATTAAAATAAATATATTAGTTATACGGTGGTAATTACAGAGAAATAATTAAAAAATAAAATAATTGTACTCAAAAATACAAAAATAATTTAAAAAATAAGATAATTTTGAAAAGTAAAAAATTTTAACTTATCAAAATAAATCGTCAGTCCAGATTCTTAAAATCGCGCCCCTTTTCGAATCTCATCATCCGGAAAGTCTAAAAATCACTTTTTAGACTTTCGGGGACGGGTTATGAATTTTTTTGATTTGAATATATATTGACAATATATCTCAACACATATCACATTCAAAGTTCTGAGACAATTCTAACAATATTTTCAAAAGGAGACCACCAGCTCCCAAATATCAAATGGGGAGACCAATAGTTCCTAACCGAACAAAGGAGACCACAAATGCCCCCAAGGTAATTTTTTACTTCGAAATCCCATATGGGAGTCGAACACGCGACAGGCGAAACGAAAGCCCGTTGAATCTTAAAGGCACTTATTCCACAAGACCAATCATAAGATGCATCATATCAATGTGGGGCGTTTCTTGAAGGAGCAATTTTACACTGCTGACTGTTCATTACTTAGATGAGATGAATGTAATGTATAATGAAAAAATATTATTATGCACTGAGAATGAAAAAAATTATGCTAAAATTAGAAAAAAATATGAGAAATAAAAAGTAAGTTGTTTTTTAAAGGTGTGTTTGGTTGGAGGTAAAACTTTTGATGAAAAATTTTTGGAGTAGAAATTGTCAAATTAATAGAAAATGATGTGATATAATAGGAATAATGATGATGAGTAAAGAGAATAAAGTTAAAATAGATAGGTTAGTTATATGGGTAGTTGTGTAGAAATGATTGAAAAGTAGGGTAGTTTGTGTAGAAAAATGTGAAAAAATAATTAAAAAATAAAGTAATTATGGAGAGTGAAAAGTTTTAGATTGAAAAATTTTAGTTGATATTTTTTTATGTTAAACAAACGTACCCTAAATAAAAAAATATTTTTAGAAAATAAGAAGCCGAAGAAAACTACTATTTGAGAGGGCAAATGTTATTTGTTAGGTTAAATATCAGTTATATTGGAAAATATTTTTTAAAATTTGTAGGTTTATTGGCTTTTTAAAAAATTAGAGGGCAGCAACTGCGCGAAAACAGTGCGAAATTGATCTGCCACCCATAACGTTTGTCGGACATAGCACGTCTCTTGCGTGGACCGCCACGTGCTTTTACAGTTTTGGTAAGATAACGGGGTCCGGAGTACATCCCTTATTTGTTGAAGCAATATCCATACATAGCTACTAATTAATATAAATTTCATAATAAATAATAAAGAAATAAAGTATTTAAATAAGCATCAAAAATAAAAACAATCACATTTACGTACCTTTTTGACCCATCGGTAACTTGCTTCTGGAAATTTCAAAACAAAACCCCAAACAAAAAAATTAATAAATAAATAAAATTTGAATCAGAAAGCAGGAAATAGGATTAACATCAGAATAGAGGTAACAATCGAATATTATTATTATCTAATACCAATTTGAAACCTACAAACAGGCCCCACTAGAGCAAGAACAAGCATTAATCAAGCAATGATCAAGGACAAACCCATGCATTGTCGATGAAAGGATCCATGTCTATACAATTATGGATTAACTTCGTTAGTTATCGGCGCAATATCCGGTAAGAACAGACAAAACACGTTTTAAAAAAATTTAAAATCGGACATTAAGAAGTTAAAATGAGATTAGCTTTAGTTGACGGTACACTCTCATTGTTGTGGAACACGTTCCTCGTGTTACGCGTGAGTGCTGCAACGGGGACGAAGGGATTCAGTGACATGCACTTCCCTACCGAATCAGGGGCGGGGACAGAAACGCCCGTGCGAAACCCGAGACGATGTTTACTAAAATATAGAGAAATTAAAATATTCACTGTACAAATTGTAGAAATAAAAAAGTAAAATGTTAAATCTGAACAAAAAAATTTGAAGTAAAAAAGAAGAGCAAGAAAAAAAAAAGAGCGCAACAAGATTGGATGCAATTTCGAAGTAAAATAAATAAGCCTTCCATGAATAAAAATAAGCACGACGGTTGAAACGATGAACAAAATCAATAATATATGAGACTTCCAAAGTAGCCAATAACAAATAAAAGCCAAATTAAGTAAAATTAAAAAGTTATTTGCATTTTTTCATAATTGCATTATATAAATGGGCTGTGTACAAATTTTTTACACTTCTACAAAAATTATAATAATAGTCCAATGTGGCCATCTTTGAAAAATACCTTTTTCATGTTCAGGTCAGACCCACGAAGCTAGCTTTAAAAGTTTTATCCAAAATTTATTGCATTTATGTCGAGGCCACCATAACGTGTGAATACAGGAAAGATAAAATTAAATACACGATCTTTTGCAGATGCTACGATGCTCAGGTATAAATACAATAATTTTATAAATTTTTAATAATTTTGAAAATGTTTTAAATAGGAAAAGGATTTTAATGGATTATACTTTTATGAAGCTCAACTTCTATATAGCTACTCTATTTATTTTAACTTGATTTTTTTTACACTTTATGCTTGGCAAAAAAATTTACAAAAAAGTCTTTTTTTGGAAAGTTTTAAAAGTTTTATCAAATACAAAATACACCCCTAAACTGTCTAAAACATTAATACTTTATGTGGTAGGTAATTCTACAAAATATTATTAAATTATGTACACATGTGAATGAATATATAATTTTATATCTTTTAATCAAATATTTACATCCTTTTAGATGAAACTCAAGTCTTTTTTAAGGTAACTAAATCTTGTAGTTAAAAAAATAATGTTAAATAAATAAACAGAATAAGTTTATAGTTAATCATCAAGATAGGAAAAATGGATAAAATTACGTAAAATTGCTTCGATAATTATGGCAAAAATAATTAAGTACAAGTAACTCTCATATGAGAGAGAGAATGAAAATAACTGCGCATATGTGCAGCACACCCCTGAATATTGTTCTATGTGTGAAACAAATCAGCTAAAACCAATATCAAATGTGCCATGTACGATGATCTAAATGGAGCCAACATTGTTTCCGTTTTATCACATTCTAGCTTCCATACCAGCCCCTTGTAGGCTCTTTATGTCAACATCCAACAAGTAGAAAACCGTTCAAAGCACGCAGTAGCAACGACGACGATTGGCCTGTTGCAACCATTCATGGGGAATATGGAGTTTGGAGATTGAGTCGGATAACTCTCTTGGCAAAATTTCATTCATGGTCAATTTAACCCATGGACGCAGGTGTTATGAAAAGACTAAAAGACGGGGGAATGGCAGCAAAGCTATTTTTTTAATTGCTGTTACTGTCAAGAACAGGGCAATTAGTGCCATTTCGACGGCAACAATTTCATTCCAGCAGGGGCGGAAACAGGGTTGGGGTAGAAATTCAATGTGCATCATTCGAACAAGAAGAACCATGGAGGGCGATGAAACGGGAAATGCCTTTTTCATATGGATTTAGCAGTAAAAGTGAACATCGATCAAAAGAATTCCACCCAAACAGAAGTACAGAAGACCAGAAAGGATTGTAAAAATGCTACCCAATGCTCAGATCCAACAACATGCAATGTTCAACTCCTGAAAATCTACCAATCATTTCCAATGTCAAAAACATCTGAGATTTTCTTGTGTCAACTTTCAAGCAGATGAAGACCAGAAATGCAGATTAAAGCGTTTTTTACCAAAAGAAAATGTTCGTCACAAACATACCTTCCTTCCATATCTATCCGGCCATCTTTTCTTCGCTTCTTCCGCGGAAATGGGCTCTCCGATGAACCTGTAGCTCGACTCGTGCTCAGTCTTCTTCCTTCTCTTCGACGGTTGCTCTGCAGATGCCTCTTGCCGATTCGTCTTCTTCGAAGAGGAATCCGATCCCTCGCCCGCTGGCTTATCTGCGGCCGGTCCACTCGTCGCAGCTGGCTTCTTGCCGACTGGTTTTTCGGCCACAGGGGCAGCATCGCCATTTCGGTTCCCATTGTTCAAAGAGAGAGCCGATTTCTTGCTAAGCGCCGGCTCATCCGCGACCGCCGCGGATTTCTGGTTGACCGGCTCGTCCGCCGAAGCCGATTTCTTGCTGACCGGTGTATCGCCGGCAGAAGCAGCTTCGCCATCGGCATTGTGCGGAGATGAAAGGGTCCTTGAGATCCTTTTCGACTTGCTGCGCTCCGTCGACGGCGACACCATTCTGGCCGGATCTCCATTGCCGTTCTGAGCCAGCGCAAGGCCATCGGAGAGCCTCTTAGACTTCCGGCGTTCGACTGAGGCCATTTCGGGCGGCGGAGTTGTTGGGTTGAGAGGGAGAAGAGAAAAGAGTTTGGACGATACGGATGATGTAATAAGGTTTTAATGTGGATGTGTCGGAGAGCGAAAGAGGGAGGGCGGGAAATGGAATTTTCAGCTGGATTTGAATGAATTTGGGGACGTGAGGGTCGTGGTTGTCCACTCACCTGCCACAAACGTCAGGATGATCCCGATTGATTTGCAACTTTGCCATTGCTATTGAGCATGAGAAGGGGCGCGTGTCCTTGCGAGCGGTTTGGGAATGCTAGTGAGAAAGCGTGAAAATTTTTAGGCATACTGGGTAAATGTGATGTGATAAAAGTTATGTAAAAACAAATATGATGGTATGTATAAAAAATAATTGGAAAATAAAAGTAAAAATATAAAAATAGTATATTTAAGAAGGAATAATTCTGTTAGTCTGAACTAAGTAAATGTTCAACTTAGCCTACCTTAAAAAATCTATTTATAACATTTTTTTTTACTTTTTTTTCGTACACTTTTTTATTTAGGTGTATTTAACATATAGACCAAGTTTTATCATTTTTGAATATATTTATCTTTTTTTTAGATTTTTAAACATTTATGTATATATATGTATTTAAAATAACCTTATTTTTAAAAATCTAAAAAATATATATACACATATCCAAAAACGGTAAAACTTGATTTATATATTAAATAAATATAAATAAACAAGTGTCCAAAGAAAAACAAAAAAATTTATTTTAAATATGATTTTTGAGGTGAGCTAAGTAAAACATCTACTTAACTTGGGCTAACATTATTATTCATGATATTTAATATAGGTGAAATAGAGGTCTTATCATTTTAGATTTGTCAAAAAAATACATAATTTTTTCAAAATCTAATTTAGTTGTGATTATATACAATATATTGCATACATGTTTAAGTTACAATATTCATTTTTATTTTTTTTTATTTTTTTTATTTTTCTTCATAAACTTATTTTTCTAGGTGTATTTAATTTATATATCAAGTTTTGCTATTTTACAGTACTTTTACACATATATTTTTTATTTTTGAAATTCATCAATTTTAGGGGCATATAGTTCATTTTTCACCCTTAAAAGAACTTGATTTTTAAAAAACCATAATAGATATATACAAGTGCTGTAAAATAATAAAACTTGGTATATAAATTAAATACATGTATTGAATCCTATTTATGAACAAAATTAAAAAATAAATATCGTAACTTAAGCATATATACAATATATTGTATATAATTGTGTCTCTTTCTAATTGTATCAAATCTATAAATCAAGTTTTAAAATTTTAAAAATGTGTATATGTTTAATTTGAATTTTAAATATACCGGTATTTTGGTCATTTTAGATTGTTGAAACATGACTAAAATAATCTTATATTTAAAAACCTAAAATATATATCTCCAAAATTGATAAAAATTAATTTATAAATTAAATATAAAAAATTTTGAAAACCAAACAAAAATGCATCTTTCTGGACCAGTCTAGAATAACTAACCAAGCCTAGCTTCTAACTTGGTTGGCCAAAGGCATGGACATTCACAATTCCCATGAAGTTTCAAATGTCCCTATGTGAAAATGAGAGTAAATGTTTATCATAATAAAAATGATAAAAGATTAGTCTCCTAAGAAGATGAGTGAGAGATTAATGTCTCTCTTAAAAGACAAGTGGAGGCTTGTTGTCTCCTGTAGGGTTAGGGGAGAAATGATGGTCTTCTATATGAATAAACTTGATTTATAATATTAGATATTATGTTATACAATACAAATAAAAATATATAGGTAAAATGATTAAATTGTGTTGGGAATTAAGCTGCCTCTTCCCCCCTTTACTTGAATTTGGTTTCCTCCTTCTTTTCCCCTCTTTACTTTCCCAAATGTCTGCTTAGACAATTTGTGCATCAATTGGTGAAAGCTGATGAGAAAAAACAACAATGTTTTACTTATAAGATTTAAAGATATTAATGTATTTATAAGATTTTAAAAAATATTAAAGTTTTTTTATAAATTTTTTATATCGGTGTAAATCATACTTTTCTTAGGGTTCAATACCTGGATCACGCTCACTTATGCTAAAATCAATTGAACCGTACTCAAGTTCACCGCTACTTATAAATTACAATAAATATAATTACATATTTATCCTGATTTTCTTAACTATTAATTAAAGATAAATACTACAAATGCACATGTTTATGTAACATAAATTCATACATTCTTAACTATTAATTTACTTTGTAAAAATAATTATAACATTAATTTTAAAATTAATTAAATGAATGTTCCAACAAAAATTAAAATCTATGTACTTTTTAAAGACATTCAAATAATTATTTTTTATTTTACAATGATTAAACACCCCTTGATAAACTAATGGCATTTTTTTATATTTTTAAAAATCAGTGGCATTTTTAATAATTTAAAATGCCACTAATTTTTAAAAATCTAAAAAAAAAAATCAAAAAAATAGGTGTAGTACACCCTCGATACACCAAATGCACACCATTGAAACCCTCGTTTTTGTACGCTCATGTTAACTCTGAATAATTAATGCATAGCTGCATTAATGCGCGCACCGGCAAACCTCACTGACGCCACTGGTATGTCCGGTTGACTTTTTTTTAACAAAAAAATATGTCAAAAAGTTTTTAGTGAATGCCAAACAGACCCTTTATCCATTTTACTACTCATCATTGTCTCTAACATATTGCAATATCTAACAACTTTTACTCTAAAAAACTTTTCATCAAAAGTTATATTCATTACCAAAACACGCCCTAAAAGTTGATTTATCATTTCCAAAAGTCAACATCCAAAAAAGATAATCTTAGAGATAGTATCAATGAATACGAGATATTATTATATTTATAGAAGATAATATCAATGGACATGAGATATTAGGATGTTTATCAAGGATAATGTCAATAAATAGTTAGATATTATCAAATTTACTAGAGATAATATTAATGAATAGAAAAATATTGTTTGCGCTTATGCGTGTATTGGTGGCTAACTAAAAATATAGTATTGAAGTCAATGTTTGGACACCTATGTTGCCAAAGTAGATGTGTGAATGATCTGTCCAAGTTTCAACTATTTAATAAAAGTAGTGTTATTGTTAGCCTACCCTTAAAGTACACCTTCCTTACGTGACTAGTCATCTAAGGTAGATGACATGACAAAAAAATAATATCAATATTAAGAACATTAATTGAGATGGGTTATAGGCCAAGTATGGTACTTAATGCTCATAAGTTCTATAAAGCATGTTTCTTAATTTACATTAGCATGCTATTAAATATTGCATGACATTATTTAATGGTCTAACGATAGCTAATATTATATGTAATTTATTTGAGTTTAATATTCACAATAATCCATAGTCTCGTATATATGTCTAATAAAATCAATTAACTAAAGTCAAACCATAAAATATAATATTAGTGTGTCATTGTTGAACCATTAAATAATTTCACACTATAAACAATGACATGCTAGCGAAAATAAAGGAACATGTTTTTATGAATTTGTGAACCCTACATATCATATGTGATAATAACTTGATCCCAATCCTTATAGCTAATCTCAATCCTAATTGAATGAAATAAATTTACTAACGTGTCTTGGGTTAATTAAATGCATTACCAAAATAAAAATTCATACGCCCAAAAAGATATTAAGAAATATACAAGTGTAAAATAGGCAAAGTTAAAACTCAAGTCAACCTCAACATCGACTTGAGCGAGGTTGCAATCGAAGACAACCCCAAAGAGTAACCTGAGTACACGTTTGAAGAAAAATCTAAAATTAAAAAGTAAAGTCTCAGACTTGAGTTTATTCAATATGAGACATAAGTACAGTTGTAACCCAAATCAACCTCAACTATGACTTACACAAGAAAACAAAAGTAGCCAAAGTTGTCAAACCTCACTAGAATGCAAAAGCCACACCCATGTTGATTCTTATTTTACGAATCTGTGAGGATCAAGAGAAGAGACAAGTTTCCAAAGTTATTGGAATCTAAAGTTGCACTATGAGTCAACCTCAACGTGCCACTTGGATGAAGTCACAACCCAAATTGATCTCACACGTGACTCAAAGATAAATTAGAGAATGTAGAAGTCTTCAAATTTTACTAGAATGTAATGTCACACTTCAAGTCAACCTTACACGCGACTTTAAAATAAATCAAGAAAAGAGATAAGATCTTCAAATATACTAAAGCCCAAAATCTCACCCCAAATTGATCTCACTGCAATTTTGATGAAGTTACATCCTAAGTCAACCTTACTTGCTATTTGGAGAGTAGTCAAGAGAATGACATAAGTTTTGAAATCACTAGACTTCGAAATCGCATTTCAAATCGACTCTAACTGCAACTTTAATTTAATAATAAGAAAAATTTGAACATTAGCACATTTATTATGCACTACCTACTACCACCAAACAACTATTTTTATCTCAAAGCTTTAAAATCACAACCAATTTCATCAAAACTAAACCAATGACTAAATTGGTAAAGGAAATGTTTTGTTTTAAATCGATTCAAGCAACTAAGCAAACCAGTTTGAACTGATGACTCATTGTGATGTCATAAATGTTTAGTGATTTTTAATTGATGATAAATTCTTAAGCCACAACTCCTAAATTTATATATTAGACTCTAATCACCATAACAAAACATGCAAAAATATTAATGGAAATAAGAAAATTTTAAAATTTCATTAACTGTGTACAATACTAAAATGGACAGATTTATCATAGTGGACTGATTTGCAGATGAGCTTGATGTTGACATGGTTATCAAATAACTATCTACAATAATACAATATAGATATTTATCATACAATCAATAACAACACAACTACATGACTAAATTAATTGCAATGCAATAAAATCAATTAGTCGATTAATAATTTAATTGCATAATATATAATTTAAAATTTTAAAAATCAAAATAAGAGAAATTAGTAATGAGTTAGTAATGAGTTGATTATAAAAAAGTGGAAGAATTAGGGGTGATTCTGCAATTTATAAAAGTACAATTTCATGTGTGAGTAATAGTGAAAATTAAATGTAGATTGAAGAATTCTATTGATTCTATTAATTATCCGAGGGTATAAATATTATTGAGCTTGTGAGCTTGAAATACTCCAGTTGGATATTAAATGGGTTTAAGTGGATTAAAGTTATTTATTAGTTAGATTTGAAATAACGAATTTTTATAGCACTTGTGGTTAATAGTATGCACTTTGGTTAAGTAGGTTAGGAGTTCAAATGATGAGAATAGAAAATGTATAGTTTTATTTTTAGCAATTTTGAGATGTGCGACCCGTAAGTGGGTAAGATGTTTTTGAATTAAAGGATGCAATCTCCTATTAAGTGGGGTACATGCATTGCATTGAAGTGGTAGGAATTTCAGGTGTCACTAATTGAGGAGGAGATGTTTCATAGGATATCAAAAGGGAGGGAATGAAAAAAAAGGCCATAGAAAGAGGAAGAGGCTTATGGTAAAACAGATAAGGCAACCATGGGCGATGCTGCATATATACAGGTATGTGTATATTTTATTTAAGATTTTAGTTTTTGAAAGACAATTGCGGAAAAAATTATGTTTATTATAATGTTATAGTTATAGTTATTAATACATAACGTATAATATATTCAATAGAAAGGATGTTTGGGGTTTGAAAGGTTTCGGGAATTTTTTATGATATAATATAAGATGGAAGGTCGAGGAAGTGGTGTTTTGTAAAAATATTATTATATGATCATAAAAAAGAGGTACTTTGATGTGGCTTTTAGCAAGGTTTGAAATTAACAAGTTGGAGATTTATTCCCTTTTCTAGAGACAAAGATATTGAAACATAGAATAAAGCCGATGGAGTCAGGGATGATATTATTATAATAATATTATAATTCATCTAAAACGTATGTAGCGGAAAGCTTCTATTATGTAATAATTTTTATGTGGTATTCATTAAACAGGTAGTGTATTTTATTGGATGAATTCGTGGGTGAAGATGATTTCACGTTGCATTAGCACTTACGGTAATTAGTGTCGATGGTTGAAGTCATTAGAATGGATGGTTTAGTAATAACAATATTGTTCAAATTTTGATTAGATATATTGAATTGGTTAATGGCCTGGGATAAATTAAGTTTAGTAGGATTTATTTATTTATTTATTTGGTGATGATTTAACTTATGAGAAATAGTGAAAATAGGGTTTTGTCATACAAAGGGGGTAATGTTAAATTTTTACTAAATTTATGAGATGAGCAAGGGATTATAATTATTGTGAAATTTAATAGAATTGCATTTTTATTATTTTATGTTAGCTTTTACCTGTTATTTGACCTGAAGCAGATTTAATTATATTTTATTTTGAAGAGTCTAGAAAGAGAATTGGACATGGATTATTTGTATAATTGTGGATTCTATTGAGATTACATGTATATCAAATGTGGAAATTGTGTTAATAGATTTTATATATGTTTTAATGCTAAAGGCTCAAGAGTTGAGTTTAATTAATGAAATACAACAAAGAAAATTTGTATATACGAAAGGGAATTTTTAATTATGCATGCCAAGGTGAAATTGAGAAAAAGAATTGTAATTTATTCATGTTGTTTAGAATTGAAAGTGAGAGGTCATGAGTATTATTTATAAAAAAATTATTGATAAATCATTATGTCCATTTCAATGAGCAAGGATTCTAGATTGAACTTTTAAACATTGGATTCCAAGAAAGAAAAGTTTGATTTCTAGATTTGATGTAAGTAGGATTTTGAATTGAGTTTTAAGAATTTTTATGCCTTCTTATAGATGTGACAGGTTGTGCTAATGGATTTGGATGTGAATTTAAGGTACTTTAATTTTATCAAAATTAGTTTATGTGGTATTTATTATGTTGAATTGTTTGCAAAGGAGCTTGAGTTTGTAATTTTGATTTGTATTTAATAAAGTATAATTCATCATATGATGAACATAATGTTTGAATGCACAAGCAAGACATGAGAAAGATAACTTAAAGTTAATATGATGTTAAGGGCTTGCACAAATGCATAAGAGTGATTCCGGTTCATAAGCCACTGAATTAAAGAGGAATTAAATTTAAATGGTTAAGTACATGAGCATGAGTAGTTGCATTACTGTATGAGCATAAGCATTGATGTGTGAAATATTTATGAAAGTTTTGATATTTTAATTCATTATTTTTGAGCTGGTTCTCAATATTGAGAAATTTTCATTTGTTTTCTTACTAACTAAAGTTATTTTAATTAAATTTCTTTTGGAGCCACATATATTGTAGTACTTAAGTTATTTTGGAAAATAACTTATGAAAATTATTTGTTAAATAGTTTTCAATGAATGACTAGTGGAGTTGGTAATTTATATTTATGAGAAATTCTATGGAATTCGAAAAACATGACTAGGCATATTAAATACTATATAAATTATAAATTTTAGATTCAGTAGGCGATTGATTTGATTTGATTTTTTTGTGTTATTTATATAAGTTATAAATTGATAAAAGGGGTTATTTTCATATAGTTCCACCATGTTGGATTGGTAGTCTAGTCTGTAGAACATTAAATTAAATTTCTATTTTTGTTATGCTAATAATTCATAAAAATATAATATATATTTTTCTGCTTAGTTGGAAGTTTTGATTGTTAAATTAACAAATATGTCTATCTGGACCCATCCGATGGCATTTGGAATTACGACAATATACTTTGTTTATACTCAGTTATATGTTAGCAAAATAGATAGAAAGAATATTAAATTAGACAAAATTTTAATTTAAGTAGAGAGGCGGTATTAACATAAGTTATGCTATTGCGTTGTGGAAATTTCTCTGGCGATATAATTATACGAAGGAAACCATTTTTGGTGCGATATATATATTGAAGGGTTTAAACCCGGCCAGAAATCAAGATCGACACCTTATATCTATATGATATTATACATACTTGAATGACTTTAAAAACTTCCTAACTGTTGCCACATCATATCTATAGATTGGAGTTTAAAACGGTAAGAGCCGGATAGTAATAATTCATTATATTTAATATATTTGACAGAACAGGGCCGATCTTTTATGTTTAAGACAATATATATTGTATTTGTGTGATTTAACCAAAATCCTTGGGCGCTAGTTTTATATAATATAGTATATATTTTTGTATGTATATTTACAAAAGTTTAGAAAAAAACCCTCCAGTGACCTGGACTGGCGCATTATATATGTAAAATATATCATATATATTTATGATGGAGCTTAAAACCTCCAAACGGACACTTTAAATTAATATATAAAATATATATGTATTTAGACAGAAATTTAACGTGTCAAGCACCGGGTATTTATGATGTTACATACAAATATATTGTTGACAAGATGGAGTTGGTTATTTATAGCAGATAAATTTTAACAGGTGAAAATAATTGTAATAAAAACTGAGTTAGTTTTATTTATAATACTTATGATATATATATAAATATATATATATTAATCGAAAATTTGAAATCTCAAATGACTGGTTCGGTTCTTTAAGGTATATATTAATATATATATATATATAGATCCGATCCTATGTAGTAATTACGGCGTAGTCTGCTGTAAAATAGACCTCACACATATTAGATTGCAATGAAACTTTTTATACTCATTTATCCATATATAAATTATACTTTAGACGGTTTAGATGTTGAAAAAACCACTTTAAACTTGACATTTATATTAAACTATTTTATTACGTTGATTTTGCACCATTTTAATATTGTGACTACACACATGTTGGATTTGGATGAAAATTGGTATGCTAATAAAGTAAAC
>JAXCLR010000063.1:22894248-22918431 GCA_035584095.1 Annona squamosa | reverse complement strand
ATATACTCAAATTAGACTTTGTTAATCATCAAAACTCATGCTTTGGTCAATTTTGTTTTGTTTTAAATATTGTTTCCAACAGCATTTACTTAGTCTGGGCTAACAAGATCATTCCCCATTATGCAGACTATCCAAACCAAAATTTAGCACTGGTCCATTCAATTTTCCAATTGGTCAAAGTTGGAAATTTACAACATCGAGTTAAGCATCAAGCTATATAAAGCAGACCATTGACCCGTCCAAATTAACAACAAAGCAAATCTCATCCGTTGATTATGCATCTAGCTATCTCATACCTGTGTGGCCTAAGTGTATTAGCATGGTCCATCTTCAAAAACAACATTTTAAATAAAACATTAGCAACACGTCCATCATTGGAAGGCCAAATATTCATGTTTGCCCAAATTTCAGCAAAGTAACATGCAAAATTAAGGTGGCCAATTAATTCTAAGATGATCCACACAGGCCATGAAGATCGGGTCTATTGAAAAAGCAAGTACTCAAGTGTAGTGGAATTCAAACTAGGGAAACCAATAATGGGCAAACAATAGATTTAAAGTACCTTGCGTCAGCATGTTAGCCTTGAAATTAATGCACAACACCATCCAAGTTGTCCAAATTGTGCATCATTTGCCAACACAATCTCAATTGCGCAATTTGTCATTCTTATAAATAAGTGCACGCCTAAGATTCTCATACATAATTTTTGAGAGAAGGAGAGAAAGGTGGAGATGTGCCATAGGAAGAAGACTTCATACATAATTTTTGAGAGAGAGAGAGAGAGATAGGTGGAGACAGGCAGTAGGGAAAAGATTTCAAGTGTAGAAGCGAAGATCAATGCTAAAGGAGTAGATTTTTCTCCTCTTTGTTTTGATTTTCTATTTATTTGAAATGAATGTTAATTTTAATTTTTATTTTAGCCTTGTGTCTAATGTAATTATGTGTAGCTAAAAACCTCATTTTAGGGTTGCTATAGATCTTGTTTTTATACCATGATTAAATTATAATTTTTCTTTGATTTTATGATGTTAATATTGGGAATTTACTTAACCTATTCTTAATGCTTCTATAAGATTGACCAAATTATAAATTGATGTGGAAATTTTATGTGATACTTGAAAAAGACAACATAAAATTGGACAAAAATGTTAAGTAAAACACAACCTATGAATAATCCTGAGGTTGTGTTATTTCGTAGGATGCGTGATATTTGCTGATATTGATAGAAATATATATTAGCAATATGTAGTCAATATTAGGGATGTAATTAATGTTACTTATTATTCAGAAGTTAAAATTAATGAATTAAATTTATGCAGCCATCGAAAGAGAAGTATAAATAATATTACTCTAGACTAATAATCCATATTAAGAAATTGAATCAAGAAGTTATAATAATTCATGGGGATAAACAAGTGAAGTTGTAATTCTCTAGATTCATTAATGTGTAAGATTTTCTTATTTAGTTTACTTCCATTCGCATCAACTTATCTTTTTCCTCCCTTTCATCTTTTCTCTTTCACTTTAAACATCTTAACTTTTATTTAAGTATATCGAATTAGAATCTAATGTTTAGGAACTAGTAATTAGTGAACATTTAGTATTCAAGTTACCGTGAAAATGATAACTTTATTCTTCTATCTATATGTGAAACTCTGATCTTAGACACGTGTAAAAAATCCTAGGGTTGTAAATTCTACGTAATATATTTAGAAAATATACATTCATAAATATGAAATATGTGAGAATAGAAGTTAAAATAATTATTTATGAAATTTGGATGAATAGTGCACATGAATAGTACACATGAATAGTAACCGAGGTGATTAAGAGTTAATCACAAAAAGACAAAAAAGGATATTTAATCACTACATGACGAAATAACAATTCTTTTTGTTATTTTAATCCCATTTTAGATTTTAGTAGAAAATTAAAGAAAAATTCATAAGTTGCAATCCGGGCGTCAGATTTCGATGAAATTTTTTATGGACGATTAAAAATTCATGATGAACATGTTGAATGGGTTAAGATTTGATAAAAATTATAAATCAAGGGTCAAGATGACATGTCAAATGAAGGTAAAAAAGTAACTCAACTTTACATTAATTAACTTTTGACTTTTTATTTAAAATAAATAATTAAAAAATTAAAAATTAAATGAACAGCAGCTATTGCAGGAGCATGGTAGGGGGTGGTTGGAAAAAATTGACCAAATCAATTGTCCATGATGATCATCATCATCAACCAATGACTAGGATTTATTTAGTATAAATTAATTAATTTTAAAAATAAAAAAATAAGAAAAATAGGGCTGCATAGGGTTGACTAGAGCAGGCCTAGGGTAGTAGCTCTTGGCTCGATGTATTTTCAAAAATTATAAAAAAATATAGTTTTATAATTAAATACCTCAAGCTAGGGGTAAATTCCAAATTCTTGAAAGATCAAGCCCTATAAATAGGGGGCAAGGGTGGACGTTGAAGGCACTTCATCCCAACTCCATTTTGAGCATTTTTCACCCCCACTACCTTTTAGCCTTGAGGAGAAAGAAGAGGAGAAAGTGTGAAAAAAGAAGGATATCTTCACTTCTAGTAAGTGATTTCTTTTCAAATTTATTTAGGGTGTTAAGAAGGGTACAATCATGCTTAGATAATGCTCAAGCATGAGAAAATAAGTAAAGTTATAATGCTTAGTTGGAATTATGTCAAAACATCAAAAATTTAGAGCAAAGATAGAACATTTGGGAAGACAGCATATGATATATGAAAATAATGCTCCAAATTTGATAAATGATGAATTGAGATGTATGGTTATGATAAATATGATATTGTAATAATGATATATTAATTTCATAATTTTTAAAATTAAGGATTATGCTTAAGTAAATTTATGTTGATTTTTAGTATTTGGAGAAAATGATTTATTTGGCTAAGTTAATAATGATAAATTTAAAATTTATGAAAATTTTCATGATATACTAAGCATAAGCTATGTCATGGTGTTTTTTTAATTTTTGGAACCCACGAACAGTAACGCACGTGGCTGTGAACAGTAACCTCGGGTGAATAGTAAACATGAACAATACTCATGAACAGCGATTGTGAACAGTAATTGCTACAGTAATTTGTTACAGTATCTATGAACAATGAACAATGTGATTTTCAAAAAAATTAAGATTTATTTTTATATTTTATGAGGACATATCGATGAAATTTTAAAAGAATTTATGGATAAAAAAATTCATATAAGAAGGTAATGACCAAGTATCTTTATAAAATTAACCTCTATAGAAATGAGGTAATGAATGATTATAAAGCACTCATGGAAAATAATCTAAGACATGAAATGCTATAGATAAAATATCATTTTTCCGTGTATAGGAAAAGGAAAGGAAAAGATGAAGGACACGGACTGAGGAGGTAAGCAAGCACAACTTTGAAAATTTGATTTTATTGCTTCATTATAAGCAAGCAAACTTTTTTTTAAAACGTGATTTTATTGCTTCATTGTAAGCAAGCAGAACTTTGAAAAGTCATACCGGCATATTGATGTTATGTGATGTTCGTGGACATGTGCATATGTATGATGTATAATGAAAAGGTTCTGGTGGAGGTAGAAAGCGGATCAGAAGGTCCCCCTTTATTATTGCCGAGTCATATGGGCTATGTGCTGGCGGTGTCTTCCCCAAAGGTGGAGGTAAAGGAATATTATGTGTGAATGAATGCATTGCATTTCCATATATGGATTGAAAAGGAAAGCACGAATTTAAAATGATGTTTTTAAAGGATGGTGCAAATAATTCTTTACATAAGAATGACAAGCCATCTGGTGTAAGATGTATATAATGCCGGAAAAATCAAAAGTCATGCATGTAGGCGTCAAGATGAAGAGAGGTTCCCCTTGATGAGGCCAAGTCGGAGACAGCTAACATATTGGACCATGCTTGTAAGATGTTCCCTGAGTTAGCGTACCCACACATGAAGGTTTATATTAGGAATGGAAAGGAAGCATTTGCACATCCAATGTTTATGAAATAATTTTCATGAAAATGTTGTTGTTCCATTGATAGTTGATCACTTGCTAAGTGTCTCATGTCAAATGGAGAGAAATGCATTTATGAATGGTTTTCATGAATGGTTTATGAAAGGTTTCCAAAAATAGTTTACGAAAAGATTTCTATTCCGTTGGCACTTGATAAGTGTCTTCTATCAAATGGAGAGAAATGCATTTAAATAGAAGAAAAATGCTTGCTTATTGAGTTTCAATTTATTTTTTGTTTTCATAACCTTAAACAAATGTAGGAAAAGCCAAGAGATGAAGGGTATATGTTGCTAAAGGAAAAGAAGAATCTACAAAGGTTAGTAAATTTTTTTATGAATAAAAGCCCTAATGAGATATGATGGAAAAGACATAGGTTATATGAAATTATGAAGTGATGAATAATATGAGAAGTTGATGATTTATGATGATATGGATAAGTCCATTATGACTGATGATAAGTATATGTTTATATGATGAAAGAAAATAAAAAGAAAGAAAAAATTGGACGAGATCCAATCAAGAACTCACCGTGTGATCAGGGCAACAATCCTGAGTCACATTTACCAATCGACAAGATCTCAAAGTAAGGACTTTGTGGACGTCGTGGTTCGGGGCGCCACAAAAATTGGTATTAGAACAAGAATTAGTAAATAGGCAGGAGAAGGAGAAAATAAAAGATGATGAAAAGATATGTCTGATACCACAGAAGTTGGTATCAAAGTATGGATTGGTAAATAGGCGTGGAAAGAGAAAAATTATGGATGATAGGAAATATATGATACCACAGATAGTAATATCATAGCAAGAAATGATAGATAAGTATAGAAAGAGTGAATGAAGAAAAGAAATGAAAATCATGATATTTGTATATAATGAATTGTCTTCCATGATTTAGAATGTCATGGATGAAGGAAGGAAATAAATTGTTTGGGATTCTTTCCAATCTCAACGCATTTTGGAAGATAGGCAAAAGAGGAGTTTCCTCTATGATGAGTAAATAAGGAAAAAAACAGTGGGAGTGAAAATGGTAATAAGGACCCTTTATTAGTCCATTAAAAGTGAATATGAGGAGAAAGTAGGATGAAAGTAAAGATGACCTAATTGGTCTAGCCTTAGTGGTTTCAGAAGGCAATATGTATGTATTAAGAAAGTTTAGCAAAAGTCTCTTCTGACTTTTGAAAGATTAATGAATAGAGGATATTTTGATGCAAAGATGATTCTTTGCTATAAAATCAAATTTGTTTACACAATGTATATATGGAATAAAAAGTGGTTAATAGTAACCTCTTTATGAGATATGATGCTATGACTTATTTGATGATTAATGATCAATGATTGATGATATGATAAGATGAGAAATATCAAAGTTGCACAACAGAAGTATGATGGATTATTTCAAGTAAGACAGGTTTCGTCCCGAAACCTATTGTAAGGGGGGGAGGATTGTGAAACCCCAATCTTAGAAATGTGTATAAAACCCTAAGGTTGTAAATCCTAGGTAATATATTTAGAAAATATACATTCATGAATATGAAATATGTGAGAATAGATGTTAAAATAATTATTTATGAAATTCGAATGAATAGTGCACGTGCATAGTGTATGTGAATAGTAATCGAGGTGATTAAGAGTTAATCACGTGGATTAAGTTAATCACAAAATGACAAAAAGGGAGATTTAATCACTAAGGATGAAATAACAATTCTTTTTGTTATTTTAATCCAATTTTGGATTTTAGTAGAAAATTAAAGAAAAATTCATAAGTTGTAATCCAGGCGTCAGATTTCGATGAAATTTTTTATAGATGGTTAAAAATTTATGATGAACATGATGAATGGGTTAAGATGTGATGAAAATCACAAATCAAGGGTCAACATGACACGTCAAATGAAGATAAAAAGTAACTCAACTTTACATTAATTAACTTTTGACTTTTTATTTAAAATAAATAATTAAAAAATAAAAAAATTAAAAGAACAAAAGCTATTGTAGGAGCATGGTAGGGGGTGGTTGGTAAAATTTGACCAAATCAATGTTCCATGATCATCATCATCATCATCAACAAACGGCTAGGATTTATTTAGCCTAAATTAATTAATTTTAAAAATTAAAAAATGAGAAAAATAGGGCTGCATAGGGTTGGCTGGAGCAGGCCTAGGGTGGCCACTCTTGGCTCAATGCATTTTTAGAGATTATAAAAAATATAAATTTATACACGCTAAGGGTAAATTCCAAATTCTTGAAAGATTAAGCCCTATAAATAGGGGCCAGGGATGGACGTCCAAGGTACTTCATCCCAGCTCCATTTGAGCATTTTTCACCCCTACCATGTCTTAGCCTTGAGGAGAAGATGAGCAGAATGTGTGAGAAAGAAAGTGTGAGAAAAAGAAGGTATCCTCACTTTAGGTAAGTGATTTCTTTTCAAATTTCTTTTAAGTGTTAATTAGGATAAAATCATGCTTAGATAATGCCTAAGCATGAGAAAATAAGTAAAGTTATAATACTTAGTTGGAATTATGCCAAAATATCAAAAATTTGAAGCAAAGATGGAGCATTCGGGAAGATAGCATATGACATGTGAAAATAATGTTCCAAATTTGATAAATGATGAATTGGGATGTATAATTATGATAAATATGATGTTATAATGATGATATATTAATCCCATGATTTTTGGAATTAAGGTTTATGCTTAAGTGAATTTATGTTGATTTTTAGTATATGGAGAAAATGATTTATTTGGCCAAGTTAATGATGATAAATTCAAAATTTATGAATTTTTCCATGATATACTAAGCATAAGCTATGTCATGGTATTTTTTGTTTTTGGAACCCATGAACAGTAACCCACGTGGTTGTGAATAATAACTTCGGGTGAACAGTAAATGTGAACAGTACCATGAATAGTGATCATGAACAGTAGGTTGCTACAGTACTATGAATAGTGAATAATGTGATTTTGGAAAAATTTGAGATTTATTTTTATATTTTATGAGGATATATGGATGAAATTTTTAAAGGATTTATGGAAAAAAATTCATATAAAGAGGTAATGACCAAGTATCTTTATAAAATTAACTTCTATAGAAATGAGGTAATGAATGATTATAAAGCACTCATGGGAAGCAATCTAAGACATGGAATGCTATAGATAAAATATCATTTTTCCTTGTATAAGAAAAAGAAAGGAAAAGGTGGAGGACACAGACTGATGAGGTAAGCAAGCACAACTTTGAAAATATGATCTTATTGCTTAATTATATACAAGCAAACTTTTTTTAAAATGTGATTTTATTGCTTCATTGTAAGCAAGCACAACTTTGAAATTGTGATTTTATTCTTAAGCATTTACAAAATGTGTTTAAGGGTGGCCATTCCTTTAATGTTTTGAAATGATAAATGTTTATGAGTTTTTATGAAAAGTCATGTCGGCATATTGATGTCATATGATATTCGTGGACATGTGTGCACATGTACGATATATAATGAAGAGGCTCTGGTGGAGGTAGAAAGTGGATCAGAGGGTCCCCCTTCATTATTACTGAGTCGTATGGGCTGTGTGCCGGCAGCGTCCTCCCCGGAGATGGAGGCAAAGGAATGTTATGTGTGAATGAATGCTTCGTATTTTCATATATAAATTGAAAAGGAAAACATGGATTTGAAATGATGTTTTTAAGAGATGTTGCAAATAATTCTTTACATAAGAATGACAAGTCACCTGGTGTAAGAGGTATATAATGCCGGGGAAATCAAAATCATACATGTAGGAATCATGTAGGCGTCAAGAGGAAGAGAGGTTTCCCTTGATGAGGCCAAGTCGGAGACAGCCGGCGTATTAGACCATGCTTGTGAGATGTTCCCCGAGCTAACGTACCTACACACGAAGGTTAATGTCAAGAATGGAAAGGAAGCATTTGCACATCCAATGTTTATGAAATGATTTTTATGAAAAAGGTTTCTATTCCATTGATAGTTGATCACTTGCTAAGTGTCTCCTATCGAATGGAGAGAAATGTATTTACGAATAGTTTACATGAATGATTTTCATGAATAGTTTATGAAAGGTTTCAAAAATTAGTTTACGAAAAGGTTTCTATTCCATTTGTAGTTGATTACTTGGTAAGTGTTTTCTATCAAATGGAGAGAAATGCATTTAAATGAAAGAAAAATGCTTGCTTATTGAGTTTCGACTCATGTTTTGTTTTTCCAATCTCAGATAAGTGTAGTGAAAGCCAGGAGATGAAGGGTATGTGTTGCTAAAGGAAAAGAGGAATCTACAAATGTTAGTAAATTTTTTTATAAATAAATGCCCTAATGAGATATGGTAGAAAAGACACAGGTTATATAAAATTATAAAGTGATGAATAATATGAGAAGTTGATGATTTATAATGATATAGATAAGTCCATTATGAATGATGATGAGTATATGTTTATATGATGAAAGAAAAGAAAAAGAAAGAAAAAATTGGACGATATCTAATTAAGAACCCACCGCGTGATCAGGGCAACAATCTTGAGTCACATTTACCAATCAACAAAATCCCGAAGTAAGGACTATGTGGACGCCGTGGTTCGGGGTGCCACACTATATCACTTATGAGATTCGTACACTTGTGGAAAAATAGGCAATGCACACCCTTCTTTTAAATAGAGACTAAGCTAGACATGGGTTGTGTAAATGTCCATGCGCCTTAACTAATATTCATTTTACCCTCATTAGCAATTTAATACTAATCTCTCCATCTCACGCAACTTTGTAACTTAAAAATTTTCCTGTGGATGCTTCCCCTTTCACCCTCGCAAGGGGTGCCACTCCCTTAACTCTTGTGACTTGACCGTGCAAGTTAAGCCCCATACTTACTTGGTAATGATCTAAATTTTCATAAGGCCCAAATGACATATCAATCGTATGCTTCTAAATGTATGCCCAACAAATTATATCACAACTAAATGAGCGTAGCCACAAAACATACCAATGCACAACTCATAACTCATATGTTATATACTCATGAATTATGTCTTATATAACACAATGTGCTAAGATCATAATATTGAGTATTAACAATATTAACTACTAGTTATATATTTACAAATTAACTTCTTGTTAAAGAAAAGTCATCATAAAAATACCCAATCCAGTAGATGGATATGTTGTTGTTCTAAAAACATAAAGCCCCTCTCCCTCTATTTCCTCTTAAGGTCTCAAGTCCCCTAAAACAATTAGAGATCTTCTCCTCCTAGAGACAATGTTTCTTCACCATCCGTCTCTCTATCATCTCCATAGTCATAGAAGCTTTTCCTATATTTGCCATTTGATTTAAAAAATTCTAAAATGGCATAAAGAATAAGATATGCATCAAATGAATATATATCACTAGTTCTTATTAATTATAAAAGGAATTTATAGAGATTTCATGTTCAGATATCCTATCCCTACTTACTTTCGATGTTCTTGTCGTGATACTAAGTTTTATAACACCTTGACCTATACGTTCTCTGATTGATAAAAATGGCATAGATATGACTTTAGAAGCTTTTCTAAGTGGTGAAGCTAACACCCCGTGAGAGGAATTAGGAATGTGATTGTATAAGAAACATTCTTGGTGCTAAAAATGGTCTACTTTGTTCTATTTTGATAAAATTTTGGCAAATTGTCGTCTATAACTAAAGGATTAGGAGATACTATAATGCCCTGTTGCCTAGACATTGTTAATAGCTAGTGAACGAGTGTCATATGACCTAAGAGAAAAATTTCGGCAACATCTCCCATAATATATAATGGATGGTACGAAATATAAAACTTGCTACTCATAAGCATTTCAAACTCATTTTAAAATGTAACATTCAGCTCTATATTTATACATTTGCATTTTTATACTATAAAGACATCTACATAGTAAGAAAATCATCAAAATTAATCATTACATAGCAAGCAATCCAAAAGATCATATACATGTCTTGACATGGATTGTTATCAAATTCAAAATACCCAAATATATTATGTTTGTTACAGTTGGATCTAATTTAGTAAATATCTACATGATCAATATAAAAAAGAATTATAAATTCCAAAATAACTGAGAACACAAATGTAATTTAATGGTCTCCAAGATTAGGTCCTCCTCCTATCCCATCTTGAGGCTCCTCACTTAGCCTGTGATCTAAGGATAAAATAACAAACTGTATGAATGTAAATAGAACCAGTAAGTAGATGACAATTAATATGAAGTGAAGATAACTAAGACTCTGGATGCACATGCCATGATAGTGTTGCAAAAGATAATTCCTAAATGAACATACAAGACATGAGAGTCCAACACCTATATCTAAGAACATATGCACATAACCACATGTAAACAAAGAGGCTACAAATAATCATCTTCTCATGTTAACCGAAGGCCATGAATAAACATCTCCTCATGTCAACTAAGGGTCATGAAAAATCACTTTACAATCACTCATATTAAATAATGCATCATTCATAATACAAGAACGAATATTACAATCCACACAAACAACATCAACAAAAATTAACAAAGTTTACGTTAAATTTAACATAGCAATTGTCACATAAGCATTTCACCAAACAAATCATAAATGCCAAGGGAAAACCTTTAGTTCATCCTCTTAGTTCAGCCCAATCAAGCAATGTCACGTTCTAATAATGTAAAAACTGCTAACTAGTCATCTTTTCATAGAAATCACATAGTAACATCTGGTTCTACATAAACCCTCCTAACCCTAAGCTAAGACAAACCCTGATGCTTCAAACCATGAAGTTTTTTAGACACTATCTCCTTCTCACTAGTCCTATATCGCGTTTAAGATAAGATTTCATCAGTAATTCAAGAAAGGGCAACATCTAGTTACTTCAATCGAGATTTTTTCAAAATACAAAAATCCTAGACTCAGATCTTCAAGATTTTGAGCTTCCTTGAGGTGAATCGTTGATCCTTAAGGCAGTTTGGAGAGATTTTTGAGAAGGTTTATAGCTGGATCGAAGTTGGGAAGAAACAGGGAAGAAAAATAGGGAAAGTAGAAAATGAGAATACGAGGAAGAAAATAAATAGGTCGCGTGTTGCTTCCCTTTAAGAGCGCTCTCATTGAGTGGGGGTGCGACTTGGGCCACGTTGAGCCCGAACTCGATTTTCAACGGTGTTTGAACTTGTTTTTTCCCAATCCAAGCTCGAAGAACCCGAGCCTAAGGAACCTAATTTGTAAATATGATAGGGTCAGGGTTCAAATGAATTCGAACTCAATTTTCCATTTTGTGTTTATTATAAAATGTATTATATACATAATATTTAAATAATATTTCTTTATATTTTGCATATTTATGTTATTTATATTTATATTTGAACACTGTTTGACATATTGTAATTATATTATAAATAAATCTATTCTTTTTATTTATATTTATCTTGTATTTCTATCATTTACTTTTACATCCACTAATTTTATTCCTTTAATATTATTTTTTAAGTTAATTTTTTCTACAAATACTCTTTATAGTGATATTTTTTTTAAAATTTATAGTTTCACCATAATTATTATGCTTACTTAAATGATTTGTTATTATTATGTATTGATATGAAATTCTAAATTTATTACTCTTAAATAAAATATAAATTTATCAATATAAATTTCATCTCGAAACTCAACCTGAACTCGATTTTCAAAAATAGGGTTAGAATTTAGATTTTATAAATAGGGCTAGGGTTAGGGTTAACATTTTATAAATCAGTTTAGGATTAGGATTGAGCGAACTCAAGTTTTACGAGCCCGAGTTGCACCCCCATCGTCGAGACGGGCCGGGCCAAGCTTAATTGCAATTTGCAACTTACTTTCCTATTGATACAACTTAGGGTGTGTTTGGCAATGACGAAAAAATGTCAACTTAAAATTTTTCAATCTAAAACTTTTCACTCTCATAATTATTATATTTTTTAATAATTTTTTCGCATTTTCCCATACAACTACCCTACATTTCAATTATTCTCCACAACTACCCATACAATTAACCTATCTATTTAAACTTTATTATTTTTACTCCTCATCATTACCTTTATCATATCACATCATTTGACAACTTTTACTCTCCAAAACTTTTCATCAAAAGTTTTATTTATTCCCAAACACACCCTTAGTAAATTAAAAATTAGGCTGCCCCATTGACCCTGAGACCTGACCGGTTAGGTCGAATCCCATACCTTCTCTACGAAGTGGAAGATAGTCATAGTGCCCCAAAACACATATCCATCATACAACTCCAAATCAATACCTAATAAATCGCATCATAACCAGAGCCGTAGCTAGAGAAACATGCAAGTGCATAACTCGTACTGATGTTAGCATGCTTGTGAATACAACCCTATGTGCCAAGGTTATAATACATGCATGTATATACTACACATCTCCTGGATGCTAGATCTATATATGTTATGTACTACACTAACATCATTATTTCTTTGTAGCATATTCATAAATTACCTCATGGACATGACAGGGTTAAAAATTTTAAAAGCATACCTGGTCCACGTAGATACAAGCGGGCTACTATCAAGAAGTTGCCCCACTTTTGGCGACCTGAAAATACAATTTAAGATAACAACAAAAATAGAGACAATCATTCATCCTAAGATCACTTTGCATTTACATAATTTCATCCAAATGATTCATAGTTCTCAAATCATTACAACATTCAACCTCAAGCCATTACGCACTGTCTTAAGAGAGCCTTCATACATTCCTCCAAAGAAAATTAATTATAAGGTAGACTAAGGTAAATCAAATAAAATCTTGATTTGAATGTGCCTTTACTACTTCCAAATTAATGAAGATTCTCCATTCAAGTTTGTATTATCTGCATCTACTAGGGTATAAAAGGATCATGAATATACAATAATTAGGTAGGTACAACATGAAAATAAATTTCACATATTCATGCATGATTGACAATGTTGAGCATTCTTTGTATCTTATGTTCATGAACTTGGAGCTTGAAACTTATAACTTGTCTTGTAACCTATAGCATGTAACTTGTAATATGAGGGATGGATGACACTTATCTGAGTAATTATCATCCTCGCCTTTTCAAAAGAAAGGTGTTATTGAATCATTTTGATTCCTTAATGACTCAGTACCCTTGAGGAAGGACAACAGTCCTATTTGACAACTTCGATGGATATTGACATGAATTCTTGACCCGATGATGCATAATTCTTAGGTTTTTGAACGCATAAATTTCATGACATCACACAAAATCATTTTCCATATGATGATAAAGAGTTGAATACACAAGAGAGCATTTAGTTCGCACTTTCTAAACATACCCAATACAACTGAAGAATGGTTACCATGTGGATATACTCAAGCTCGGGGTACATGTATTGATAGTCCACACATGTAAACAAAAAACAATGGGATAATTCATCATCATATTGAAAACATTAACAACACATGAATAACATCATTCAAAAGAAGCATTGCAACACAGAGAATCCTTGGTTATCTCAAGGTTTCCTACATAAATTTTTAGGAACTTATAACTTGCTTATTTGATTTACTTCACTTTGCCTCAACTTTCTCTTTTCTTTTTCATATTATGTAAAAAATACTTCTAATTATATACTAAGACATTTTTGCATGCTCTCTTACTTCTTCTATCGTGCATGAACTACATGTTTTTCTTATTACTTAACTTAGATAAGGAACTTAACCTTGTTAGTCTTGCATCTTACTTTTACAAATTTTCCTCAATTTACTATACTCAAAAGTCCTTGATCATTTATGGATACTTGTGCATATTCATGTAGGATTCAACTTGTTGTATTTTTACCCAGTCATTACCTTGAGAGCATCATGATGAGATAATATTTAAAAGTCAATTTCTATCTTTTTAACATAGACGTATTTTGGGAGATCTTTGAATAATGAATCGATCATCCATTTCAAAGGTTATTTTTTCCATTAAATTTGATTAAAGCATTTAAGATAATAGAAGTTAACATATTGCACTTATGCACAACTCATCAAAAGTATATTACCTTAAGCGAGGCATTTTTGATAAATAAGTTAATAATTTGCACTTGTTTACAACGAAGACTTCAAGTATCCTTATTGGGTTAACATACCAATAAAGTTTTGAAGGTACATAGGGCTATTTTTTTTACATTCCATTTGTCATTTAATGTTCAATCAACTCATAAGATTTGAAATTCTCAACAAGCGTATATTCAAACCATCACTTTAGCATTCTAGAAGGCATTCAGATTTGAATTACTGAAGTAAAATGCGAGAATATTATCTACACTTGATATATCATGTCAAACAAGGTTAAGATCAACTATTTAAATCTTGCATTTCCACCCATATACAACATCAAACTTTGAAGTTCATTTTCATGAGTTTGGAATTCTTATTTCTTATTCCAAAATTCAGTTAATAGCAAAACAACTTGCTATTACTTCAATGTGTGTGAGTTAAGGCCTATTACAAACTTTAGACTTGTAAAAATCCCCCTATAATTGTTTCCTCTGCATTATTTGTATTAAAACTTGTATAAATCATACCTTCATATTTATTTCAATCTATATTATAGGTACTAACATACAAGATTCAAGCCCTCATCATTTTTTTTATTTCTTGTGTGAAGAACTTTGAAAAATCTGTGTACAAGTTGTTAGTTAGATTAACTTGTATCTATTTGTATTGCAACAAAGAGGTTAGCATTCAAACAAAACTTTTGAAAAAACCATATTGATTAAATCCATAATCAAGCAGGATTCTCCATGCCAAATTACTAAGAAAATAAAATCCTAAATGGAAGCGCACCTGAATCCATGGATGCAGTCCGTTCTTGAATTTTATAGTTTTGGGTCTTCCAAGTTAATGCCCTAGGCTTTCAAGAGAAAGTGGCTCCTTTTTTCAACTAATAAGATATTAAAAAGAAACCCTGATAGGTGCATAACCTGGGGACCACAACCATTTATATAAGGAGCCTATATTTCATATTTCTAATTTTGCCAATTATAAAAATAGAAATTAGAAATTAGGCTGTAGGGTTTCTATGCATAGGATCACTTTAAAAATTGGTCTACTATTTATGATAGTGTATATATAATTAATATATATGTGTGTCCAAAATTTTAACAATCTCCCACTTGGACTATGTATATTTTATAATTATATATATAACCTTATGACCTTATGAGCTTAAAACTTTTGCTATCATACTAAAATCATCTCCGAACAATCTCGTCCATTAATCATGCCAACATAGAACCAAGGTGGCTTTTGTCACATTTATCATAACTAGATCCATCCATGATCACATATATCAAATATAACCAAACGACATTGATCAAGTATGGATGCATAACATGGAAATTACATGTAATGTAATTTAACATGCCTATTTCCAACTGGTCTGACTTATTTGGTAAGATTAAATCAAAACTAAAAATACTGAATAACCAAAATACCGAATACTTTATTTCTGCAGAAAATATTCATAACCATATTAAAGTGTCCAAACCAGAAAAGCCAATAAATACAAACTCCACTTAGCTAACATATCATTAAATGATACAACACCTGTATGAGCAGTATGCTCATGAAAGACCATAAGGTGTTACCCTTAATAAGTAGATCTGCAACTTTAGAGTTTATTGCAATATACTTTATAGACACTTTATTTTCCTAAATCTTTCTCTTAACAACCAGGAACATTGCTGAACTCCTGTTGTTGTTAAAATATTAGACTACTAATTTATTGTTACAAAATAACTTAAGTGGTCTTTCAATGTTATCTACATTTTGCAGCCATGCGACAAAATTCTGTAGTCATATTCCATAATTGGATACCTCATAATATGCTATAAACCCTGTTGTCATTGTTGAAAACCTATAAGTGTCTACTTAGCACTTTTTCCTGATATAGCTTTTCCAATAAGCAAATAAATATAGCCTAAAGTGGATGTGAAACTGTATTTGTATCTAATAAAGTTAAAATCTGAATACAAAATGATCTCGAATCTATCTGACTTTCTATATGTGAACATATAATATTTTTTCTCTAAAACAAACTTTAAGAAATTGTTTGGCTGTTGCTTAAAGATCCATTCTTGAATTACTTAAATATCAGCTCACCATCCTAATAATGTACGTAGTAACTGAATGCATACAACCTGAGATTCAAAACCTAAGCATAAGTCAAACTTCCCATTGCTAAAACATAGGAAGTCTTTTGCATTTTCTTAGATTTAAAATCATTCTTGGGACATTGATTTAGACAAAATTAATTTTTTCTCCCTTAGCAAGGAGTTATTATCTAATTTGCAATCTTGCATACCAAGTATCTTAAGTATTTTTTTAATATAGGTCTTTTGTGATAATTCAAGAATACATCAAGAATAATCCTGATATATCTGGATTCTTGATTAAAAAGACATATTTTCAAGATATTTCATTTCAAAATTCTTTAATAAAAATATCTTAATTTTATGCAATAAACTTATATTGATGTTGGAAAATAGTATATTTGTGTGTTACTCTCACTGAACTATGATCACTCCCATTGAACTGAAATATATGCAATCATCAACTGAATTCATTTCAAAACTGAATCAAATAATAATTTGATGAAATTTGCAATACCATTATTAAAAAACTTGCTTGATCTTGTAGATGATTTTTTATGTTAAAAACTGAAAGTTTATTATAAATGTTATCCTCACATCCAAGGTTAACACCCATTACTAAAGTTATTTATCTTGAAATTTTTTTTTAATAAAATCGTAGAGAAAATTTCTTTGTAATCCATGTATTCCTTTTGAATAAAGTTCATTGAGACAGGACAAACCTTATGCCTTTTTATATTATCTTCCTTTAAAGACATAGTCCCTAACTATATCTCTCCCTCAAGCTCAATATCCTCAAAGAATTGACATTTTTTGTCTTAAAAGAACTGAATGTGGGATCATAGAATTTACATCTTAAGATTGTTCAACATATCCAATAATATTCGAATTAAAAAAGATTAAATTAACTATTTTTGAATGAATAAGAATGACCAAATTTATTTAATACAAAAATAGAAACTAAATTCCATTAAAAATGATATCACACGTCTTTTTTCAAATTCAAATAAAACTGAGTTTTTAATAATAACAACTTAAATATCCATATATCCTTAATAGTATCTGATTTGCTATCGCCTACATCGATGAATTTTTAATCATCATTTGGCCTTTTAGCAACTCGAGTAACCCTGCATGGACACCCTTACATGAATAGCAATACCAAATCTATTCAAAAAAATGTGTCTTAGGTCTAAGGCTCAATTAATCACTGAACAAACCAAAATGAAAAATGTACCCTTATCGGTACAATTATCTTCTATGTGTCTAGGAGTCTATCCAAAGTAATAGCCAAAATTTTTTTATTTGGTTTCTTTTGTATTGGACAACCCGTAGTTTCTTTATCATTTTTCATGTTCTTATAGGTACTCGCCAAGTGAGTACTTTAGTCTTTTCTACTTTATTACTTTTTGCAAAGCACTTTAGAATTTTCTTAATATAAATTTTGACATTAGTGGCCTTTTCGGACATGATACTCCCTTGAAAGTTTCCAAAATTTTATACTTTATAATCATAAAACTCATGCAACTTTAACAATCTCACTTCTCAAAGTTTCCATATTTTCTCGTTGGAACAATTAACTACAAGAGTAGTGAATTGTTTAATCCTTAATGTATGGTTTAGATTCATAACCCTAAGGATGATCATAATATTTTATTTTCATTACTTCAACATGAAAATAAAATAAAGGAGAAAAGAAATGGAAGTTCGAGCGTTATGGTTATTTCAAGTCGTGAGTATATTTACTTCAAAACGTGAGTATGTTTGATTTTTTAAAGAAATTTATGTTAAATACACACAAAATCTCAACCTATTCTATTCAATTGATAGATCAATCGTTAAAGCACTTGTACATGTAATTTTTGAAATTTTGATATTTAAAAAAATATTTATGTTGAAAATATTATTTTTATTAAGATTTCATTATAATTGATAAAATTGAGAAAATATTGTATATATCAAATATATACTGTGTTATTTAAAGTTTATGTAGATAAGGTACTCTTGAAAATAACTACTTCTATATTTATTTTTTAAAATTTGAAAGTTTATTAATTATTTTAAATTTACGGAATAGTACCAAATCTAAAAACATCTAATAATATCTAATAGAATCTAACGATATTTAACAACATCTAACAGAATCTAATAGTATCTAATGAAATTTAATGACATCTAATAATGTCTAACCTTCATTATACATACACAATTGTAATTTAACAATCATAGTTCATATATATATTTTAAAAAATCCATGTCTATAATGATGAATTTGGATGGAAAGATTTCATATATTCCTTCTAAATTCATGTTATATCATGCCCATTATGAATATATGAATTGTGAATCTATCGAATATATTATGTGTGTGTATGTATGTATATATATTTATATATATTCTTAAAAAAAGGTTTGAGTAGATCTAGAAAGACCAAAAAAGATAAACACAAGGTTAGATAAATTTTTCATAGATGTCTTTAAAATGAGAAAATGACTTTATGAACAACAGCACAATAATTACTCCAACATCTAAAAAAAGCAGGATTAAAATTCTAGGGATTAATTCCCAATAATCTACCTTTTATTTAGGGACTTGTTCAATAACATAAACTAATAACAAATTTCTTAGAAATAATAATAGAAAGAGAAAAACAACAACCCCACTGGTTCAAAAGACATGATTTGGGATTTAAAATATGACAAATGAAAAATAGAAAAACAGTTATATATTCTTGTTATATAATGACTAAACAAATTCATCAATTGAACAAAGAATTTAAAACTTTGAGACAATGTGGAACAGAACTCCAAAATCATTTAAGAAGGTTATTACCACACCAAATATGTAGTAATCTCTATAATCAACTAAAAGCAAATTTCAATAGACTATCATATGAAATAAAACAAAAAGAAAAATTATTAGAATATCTTTTAGGATAAATCAGACTTATCTCTATTAATTCCCTCATGTTTATAGTACTTGGGATACATTCTGTTAATTCTCTCTTGTTTATATTACCTAGGATACATTTGGTATTAAAGCCATGTTGCTAAATTTTGCGTGGTGAAAGGATAATAGTGTACTTGGAATCTCTGATCATTGTCAATGACATTACTCGATAGGGCCTAACATGATACTAAATGCCTTCAAGCGCCCTTCTATTTATCTATTCATTTGAATAGGTCTAGCCTTTGTAGGTGTTTTGTTTTCATCAAAATGAAGCTCATAAGGAATGCTTACTTTATGTTATTTTCTTTTCCAAAATGCATTAGGGAGATCTGTGTATACTTCTTTTTAAACTTTCTTCAAAATCTTTTATTTCTTTTCTGAATTTTATGATTCTTTAATAGCTAATGATTTATCTTTTAGTAAGTTTATATCTGTTCGTTGGGAATTTTGGATGAAGTTGAAGATTATTTCTTTGCCTAGGATATTGGACATGATTCCTAGATCTATTACTGTAAAAGATTTAATTAGTTCTAGGAATGGTGTTACCAATATTGTTTCTCTTTGGAGGTCTTTTACTAATAGGAAGGTTGGTTTAAATGTTCAATCTTTGTGTTTTATTTCTACGTTACTAAGTTTAACATTGATTTCTAGCTTTATTCCTCCTGTGTCTCTCAAGTTTTTTTAAAAAATATTTTATTGGTATTAATCCTTCTTGTATGCAGTTTAGGTTTGCTCCTGAATTTATTAAAGCTATAGCTTCAAGGAGTAATTCTTTATTTATTAATAGTGTGATTCTTGTATACCACTTTTGATATGTAACACTTGTCATTAGTTGGATGAATGGCTCATCTTCTTCCTCTTTTTTTTTGTTTCCGAATCACTTTCTTTGTTTTTTGATTTCAATTTTTGTACTCTTTGTTTTAAATTTTTTCTTTTTTATTTGTTTCTTTTAAGACTTTTAAATCTCTTTCCAATTGTTTAATTTCTGCTTGTAAATGTGAGATTGTTGTGTTACTAGTTGAGGCTGATTGATTTAGTGGTTCCAATATTTTTGTAAAATCATAAGCTTGTATTTTTTCTAGAATTTTACTAAAAGGAGTTTCAGGGGATTTTTCTTTAAGCATATTTTTTATTTTTAGTAAATATCTTCTCTGTTTTTAGGATTAATTATTTGGTCAGTGAAATTTAATAATTCTTCTTGGTCTTGGGTTATCATACTTATTTCATAGTTGTCATATGTGTATGGATCCCATCTGAAAATGATACAAATTTCAACATAATAAAATATCTTTATATAAATAATTACTTTAAAGTAGCTTTCTTAAACCATTTGCTATAAAATTTATATATTGATAAATAATTGTATAAATCATCAATATATTTAAGTATATGTGGGGCCTATTTTTAGCCAAATGTACCATAATTATAGTGTAAGCATGCCACACTAGATAGGTTCTCATATATATATATATATAAGAACATTTCCTATGCAGTGAAGCTACACTATAATTAAAGGTGCATTTGACCCAAAATAGGCCCCACATATACTTAATGTATTGATACTTTATATAATCGTTTGTTCACATATAAATTGTAAAGAAAATGATTTACATATTGAAAAAACAACCTTAAAGTTGTTATTTATATTAAACTATTTTATTATGTTTAATTTATACTATTTTCAGATGGAGTCCATACACATATTCAATTGGGATGAAAATAAGTATGTAATAGAATACGTAATTTTAAATACAATGGTAGAGTAGATTATAATTTTATGATCATATAGGGGTCGATTATAATTTTATGATCATATAGGGGCCCATTTTGAGATAACTGTACTTTAATTGTGGTGCAGTGAAGCTGCACCCAAATTCCCATACAGCTCCAGCATCCACCCATCCATTTCAGTGGGTGCAATCTAGTGTGTCCAATGAAGTGCACGTGTAGGGAAGAGCTTAGGTGCGCATGGATATGTAAATAGGGCTTTTCATTTTGCAATCTAGCCTTCCCTCTCACTTGATTACTCTCCCAGTCGCCTCGTCTCCCTTGTTGTTCTCTCTGACCATCTTCCTAGCCTTGCCCTGCATTCACCTCCGCCTCCTCCTTTTTCCACTAGACTCATCTTCCTCTCCAGCTTGTCCCCATCCCCTCTTCGTTGCCTTGCCTCTTCATTGTTAGCTCTTCGATTGGTGGGATTTTAGTAGCTACTCATTCTCGAGATACTCTTGGTTTCATTAAAGAGTCGGCCATTGTGTTTCTTGAGGAAGAGTCTTCTTGATTTTAGAGGGTTGTTGGAATTTGCAGAGGCCCAGTTGTTTCATCTTATCTTGTCGACTAGTGCATTCATTTTGGGGAAGAGCTTCATTTTTCCATTTATCAAGCATGTATAATCTTCTCTATTTCGATTAATTTGTTGGCCACGTAATTTGGAGATTTTTCGCTTCTGTTCGTGAATCTATAGAATTTTGTTTGGCTTTATAGTTTTAGATTGCAGATTGTCGTCATCCTTGTTTTTTTTATGCACTCAAGTTTTTGATGCATTGCCTTTCATGTCTGTTTTGAATCATTAGCTTTTAGTTTCTAATGAGTGTGTTTATAAATGAAATAAAAAAATAGCCTATCATTTGTGGAATCATTGTTTCTTGGAATCTTTACAATCTCCAGCCTCTCCAACCTTCCTTGTTGTCCACAACACTTGATCTATATGCAATGAGATGCAAAGAGAGATTAGTTAAAGTGCAAAATCTATGGGATTAGTGAATTCATAACTAAGAACTAATAGCTAATTAAAACTCCATACAACCTAGGTTCATTACCCTCATCACAAAATTTTTTTGAAAATTACCATGCAGTTTCCACCATTTGTTTTCTCACTACCAACATGAATATGCCTAGAACCCATTGGGGTAGACTCAAAAAATTAGACTCATTTATCCTTCAACAATTATATCTAAACTATACTGAATAACAACACTTTTTTCTGGGCATTAATAACAAAATAAAAGCTAAAGAATATTGAGTTTGACCAATGTGAAAATACATGAAGCATATCTCCAATTGAGTAATGTATAGATAGACAATTATTAGTTCCCCACGTTTAGGGTCAACTAGTAACTCGAAAAACTGAGCATAGGGTTAGAATTTTTAATTAATTAGACCATATATATAATTGGTTGTTGTAGGCAAAAATCATTTAACCCATCAATTTGATAATCCAATCCATTTAATTCATCAACACATAATTAGTTTATAACTTGGAAAAATTGTTTATCTTAACAAAGATGAAAACAAGTTAGCCTTTTCTATAAATGTCTGATCGTCATTCCCAGTGTAAGGAATTTTTTTGCAAGTGTACGAGGTTGTGGTTGTATGATTTATCACTAGACTTAATCACACATGGTTCTCATAAGAAATTCATATTGGAAGCTAAAGGGCGTGTTTTGCAATGTGCAGAAAATGTCAAGTTAAAACTTTTCAATCTAAAACCTTTCACTCTCCACAAAACCATATTTTTTAATTATCTCTTCACATTTTCCTATATAATTACCTTACTTTTCAATCATTTCTACACAACTACCCATACAACTAACTATCTATTTTAACTTTATTTTCTTTACTCATCATCATTACCCTTATCATATCACATCATTTAACAACTTTTACTCTCTAAAACTATTCATCAAAAGTTTTATCCATTCCCAAACACACCCAAAATATTACTCTTAAACAAATCTGCTATGAATGGTAAACAATTCTAATAAATGCAACTCATATCTCATTTAGTCATTGCAAATTGGGGCACCTGCTAGAGAAGGGAAAGGGGTGTTTTGTTTGACAAATTGTATCAAAACTTTCTTTTTAAATTGTGGATGCTAATAGGCAACTTTTTTTTTATTTGTGTATGTTAACTATTAATAAGGATGTTATATTGAAATTAAGTTTATACAAGAAAAATGTAGGCTATCTGTTTCTGAATATCAGCGTGCCTACATCCATTCGGCGTGCTATATTGCAAGTCAATGTCTACAACAAGATTATAGGCTATCTGTTTTATAATATCAGCATACTTACTGTCTAATTAGCATGTTATTTTGTCAATTAGTACTTATAGAGAAATAATAAGTTATCTATTTTGGTATATCACCATGCTTACCATCCAATCAGCATGTTATGTTGAAAATAAATGTGTAAGAGAAATTACAATTCTATTTACTAATTAGAATTAGTTCTGAATTTGTATTTGCATGTCACTTTTTTTGTCATCGAACTAATTTTTATGATTTGATGAACTTTTCTTGTGAAGATGTGATGATCTTAGACATTTCCATTTTCCATGAATCACTTAGTTTCTTATTATTGTTTTCTCTATCAAGCTTTATATAATTTGAATTAAACGCAATATGGTGAAGACACGACACAAAGCAAAGCCAAAAAAGAATGCAGTTCCGATGTGACAAGATTCACAGGCAAATGGACTAGCCAGCCTCAAAAGAAAAAAAATTATGACTATTGAGGAGGAAAAAATGAGGAGCATGTGTACTTTGCAAACTTGTGCTCAACATTGATATACGAAGGAAAGTTCAAACCAAGATTGGTTATGAGGGATTGTCTGCTACAGATTGAAGACTATTGATTTCTCATTCTCAACTTGTTTAGTAGACTGTAGTTTGTTTGATTTTTTGATGGTTGAAGAGAATATTTACCCAGATTTTGTGAGGATATTCTACTAAAATATCACCAAGGATGCCACTACATTTGTAAAGAAAGTGGAGATGCCATTACATGATGAGATGTTAAAGGAAGTATTTGACATTCCTATTTGGACAGGTGAGGATCCACCTAAAAAATTCTAAATAGCGAAGATGCAAAAAAGGGGAAGGAAATAGCAAGGTTAACATCTCGTGAGTTACTGACTTCGAATATCAAATTGTTACATTGTGTGACTGCTAACTACCTCTTCCCACGAGTTGGGTTTGTTGGTCCCGAATTGATGGCAAAACCCAAGAGGGGAGGGGTGAATTGGGTTCTTAAAAATTTCTTTGGTAACTTA
>JAXCLR010000063.1:22859910-22883310 GCA_035584095.1 Annona squamosa | reverse complement strand
TCATTTGACAACTTTTACTCCTCAAAACTTTTCATCAAAAGTTTTATTCATTACCAAACACACCCCAAAAGTTTTACAACTTTCCAAACACACCCTTGAAGTTGAAAAGGGAGAAGAGGATGTAAGGAAGGCATTGGATGCAGAGAAGCAACGTGTTGCTGATCTTGAAAGGACCTTGCACGAGAAGTACGTAAAATCATCAGATGTTGTTTCTTCGGATAAGAAATTCTCCGAAGCACCATTAGAGTTCTCAGCTGCGGTGCAGGAGAAATAGAACATATGGATTGCGAAGACTCTCTAGAAGCTGCTAGTAGACAAGACCGATGCAGGAAGAGCTAAACCGGTGCACGGTGATGATGTGGCAAATTTCTGACCGCCGATTCTAATATCCAAAATGGGGCGAGACATGTACTCAAAGGTGCAGAGAAAAAAGCCAATTAAAGGGTTACATGTGTAAAGCAGCTAGCTGAATTGCGGCCATGCAAACCCACAAACCCGCTGAACTCCGATTCGGTGGGTAAATCCAATTCCTCATGAATATTGCTTGGAGCCCAGGTCATCTACCGACGGAACTATCCACCCCAGGCATTGAAGTCGATAAATAGCGCCTTGGCTCACCTTTTCAACACAGCGCCCATCTAAGCTCTACAGCACCGACCTCTTCCAAGTTTTCTCTGCCTTAGCTCTACTTTTCAAAATAAAAAAAATAAAAAAAAATCCTCCGAAAATCCTTTGAAAAAAATCTCTTCCATCTTTCTAACTTGGAAAAAGAAGGTAGAAAATTTCACTTTATCCCATTTATAATCTTTGAGTGGCAGATGATTTAAAATTTGAGATTAAGTATTTTTCTTTATTTTTTTAAATTACTTTTCCCTAGATAGATACTTTCCGGATGGTTTGAATTGAAACGTGAAGTTAAGTATTTTCCTCATATTGTTAATAAATAATTTTTGTTAAAAATTACTTTTTCCCATATACATACTCTTCCAGTAGTAGATTGAATTGAAACGTGAAATTTAATATTTTTCTCTTGTTTTTAAAAATAATTATTGAAAAAAATTACTTTTTCTTATGTAGATAATCTCTAAGTGGTGGATTGAATTGAAATCCTCCGGTTGGCATAATTGGGCCTAAAACCTTGCAACAAGCCTAATCTAACCTAAAATCCTTCAGCAGGCCGGAGTGAGCCCAAAAAAGAAAAACTCTCCTATGAATCCATTTGCTCCATATTTGGGTCCACAACTACCAACTAACCCACTTGGACATAGAATACTTAAGTTGGTCCCAATTTGGCCCACTCGAATCTATTTGGGCCTAAAACTTCCAAAAGTGGCTCAATAGCTCAAACTCTCTAATAAAAGAACCTTTAATGCCTTCACAATAGGCCCACTTGGTCCTAAACACATGTTAATAGGCCAAATTGGGCCCAAAACCTTTTAGTAGGCTCAATTGGGCAAAAAACCTCCAGATAGTCTAGAGTGAGCCCAAAATTTACCAATAAACATACTTGAGCCAAAAAACTCCAAATAACCTAGAGTGGCATTAAAACTTCCGAATGAGCCTACTTGGGTTTAATATTCCGTAGTTGGGTTCACAACTTTTAATTAGTTGATTTGGACTTAGAACACTTCACTTGAGCCTAGTCTGGCTTGCTTGAACCCATTTGAATAAAAAACCGTCTAATAGGCCATTTGGGCCCAAATTTGTAGAGTAAAGTCCAGTTAGGTCCAAATTCTCTTCAATAAGCCTAGTTAGGCCGAAATCTTTTAGTTGGTCTAAGTTGACCTACATAAATTTTCAAAATGTGGTTAAACCTAGTTTTGGTAAAACCACATGATTTTCAATCCAACGGCTATATGCGGAACTTGCTGGTCCGTTGCGTGAATTCAGAGATTTAATGCGAGAGACACTGGCTTCCTGTATACAGAAGCTGAAAGCGAGACACGTTGATATGTTGTGTAAATTCATAAATTGAGCGTGCACTCATCTTGTTATGTACGATCGCTAGTGTATTCGACGAGTCCCTCGTTAGTCCAAACTAAGTCATCACTGGTTGACGGGCTAAGTGCAAACTCACTTCTGAGTCATGACGCGTGGTGTCATATACTTCCCACCTTTTGAGTCACAGCGTGTGGCGTAGTATACTCACCTCTTTTTTGACCACGGCTCATGGGGAAGTGTGAAACCACGATTTTAGGAATGTATATAAAACTCCAGAGATATAAATCCTAGGTAATATAATTATATTTGTTTGAAATATATATTAATGATATTTTGCAATATATGACATTAGAGAATTAAATAGCTAATTATGGAATGTTAATCCGGATGAATAGTAAACATGAATAGTAGACATGGGATTAAAGAATATGTTAAGTTAATCACTTTGAATTAACTTAATCATAAAAGACAAAAAAGAAGCTTCCCACTAAAGGACAAAATTTCTTTTTGGATTAAAATATTAATTTTCGAATTTTTATGGATTTTTGTGAAGAAAATGAAGAAAAATTCATATATTGAAATCCGGTTGTCGGATTGAGATGAAATTTTTTATAGATGACCAAAATTTTATGATGAACATGATGAGTGATCCAAGATCTATAAAAAATTATGGATTAAGGGTCAAGATTTTACGTCATTTGAGGATCAAAAAGCATATTTGAGTAAAAAATTATTATGAAAAGTTGCTTTATTAGAAAGCAAGTAAGAAGTTACTTAAGAGCTAAGTAAAGAGGGGTAATTTGGGAAAGTGAAAGTAAAATTTACTTAAATGCCCTATAGGTTGCTTAAGCACCAAGAAAAGTGACAAATAAAAGGGGCGAAAAAGGGGAGAGCAAGGGTTGGACATTCCAGCAAAGGGAAAAGGAGAGAGAGAAGGAGAAAGAGAGAGAGAGAAGAGAGAGAGAAGAGAGGAAAACAAGAGAGAAATTGAGATTTTCTCCAAGGACCAGCAGAAAGCATGTCTAACCCAGGAAGGAAAGGAAGAAAAAAAGGAAATTTCAAGTGCTCAAAGGAGGCATTACCAATTAACTAAGTAAGTATATGTTAATTTTGATTTTATACTTCAAATCTAGAAGTTATATGATGTTATAAATCAAAATATGAACAAAATAGTAAACGAAAGATTTTCATCATAAAAATTTGTTTAAAAGCTCATTATATGATTATTAAGAGATGATAAAAATTTCAGATTGAAATATTAATCAAGTTTTAAATTAAAAATCTGAGAAGATCAACCTAAATAGGGTAGAACAGGTGACAGGATTATCCGTACCAAATAATTTTTAATAAGTTTTATACAAGGAATTTTGGGCTAAAAATTTTATAAATATATAAGACATATTGAGAATCACATGACAAAACAAAAATTAGATTTTTATAGGTATAAATATACCTCATAATTCACATGATTCAGGCTATTTGAAAAGGGATGCTGCTGTCTAGCAGAGTAAAAATACTAAAATAAATAGAAATACTAAATATTTCATGATGAAAATATTTATTTTGATTAATTCATATAGTTTTTAAGGTATGATAGAAATTTCAAATCAAAACTACTTGATTTGGTATTAATTCAAGTTTTTGAGAATTTAGTGTACTTGAATTCAGCATTATGGATAGCTTAAGGAATAAATCAAGATAAATGTTAAATTTCAGGTTCTTGTGATGGATTTTGACTTATAATGGGATATCAATCATGATTTAGTGTAATTCATATGATGATTTATGAATAAGTTGCTGATTTTATAAGGTATGGAACCTAAGGTTGCATATATGACTCGATTTTTTCATTTTTATGTTAAAAATGGTATGAAAATGAGATTAAATGATTTATGAAAGTTATTTAGGGTAAAATACGCTAGGATTAGGATGCTTTGGATGTCCAAAAGATTTGGGAAGATGAGCCCCAAATCTGATTTTTATGAATTTTATGAAAAGATGTCCAAATGGGGTGAAAATGGTACATGAAATGGATAAGTAAGTTGCTGTATGGAAATCATTCAATTATGGGATTTAAATATATGTTAATACTCTAAATTTGAGTTAAGAAAAGCATGGTTTAAGGCTGAAAAATTTGGATTAAAAATTTGTTTAGACCATGTTGCTAAAGAGAGCGTTGAAATAATGAAAAACGGGTTCTAATGTTGTTGTTTTGGAACCCTATGATGAATGGATTATAAATTTGAAATTAAAACCTAAATTATATGATAATTAAGGAGTTTAATCATGCTATAATTAGGTATAAGTTGCTATGTTGAAAAATTTTAAGAAACACATGATTTATGTATTGAGAAATGGACGTATATGAAGAAATAACTCGAGAAACAACATTGGGAGGATCATAGCGGGGGCGCCCAATGGTACACAAAAACATAGCTATAGGGAAAGAAAGAATATAAGAAACAAAGTAGGCCGAGATAGAGAAAAGGGGAAAAGAAAATCCATACCCCAAGAAGAGGTGTCAGGCAAGAGTGGCTCTTGGAACCGCGACTAAGCACATCTAGATTAACAAAAAGGCGACTCAAAAGCAGATGCCCCCACCCGATAAGGTGAGGGAAGGTCAAGTCTCTAAAAATATGAAGGCACCTGGGATTGATGTTTCAAGATGAATCCCCCAAGGAAAAGGCTCCAATTAGATAAAGCAGAAAGCTACGAACTTCTTGGTGAATAACTTCAGGACTAGCCTCCCCAATTCTTATTTGATCTCAAAATTTCCACAATTCCTCCAAGGTAAAAGGCTCGGAAGAAGACACCTCCAGACTAGTCAAGGCTAAGCAGTCATCTGCAATAATAAGATCAAGGGAAAAAAAGATGATGCATTCACAAGCCAAAGAAGAAAGCCCCAACTGTGTCTCCATGTCTAACAGTGAAATACCCCATTCACGCATGAGGAGATGAAAGGTATAGGTCTCAGGCCACCATTGCTCTATCAAGAATGACTTCAATGCACAAGAAATCAGAACAGGCTTAAGACTTGCCAACTGGTAAAACGGAGTCTGGCTCAGAACGTCCCAATGAGCAGTAGACAATTTATCAAACCAAGAGCGTACTCTATTCCAGGAGTGATAAAAAGTGACATGAGAATCCATCTAGAAAAGAATAAGAGACAAAACAAGGAGTCAGTATGCAACCAGGAAAATGTAACTGAAGAAGAAAAGGGACATATACCATGGCGCCCCAAACCAAGACATCAAACTCCTGAGCCTTACCTCAGGAATGTTATCAATTGGTAAATGTGAAATAGGATTGTTGCCCTGATCAAGTGGCGGGATCTTAATTTGGGTTCCATCTAAATTTTTTTTTCGTTTTATTTCTTTATCTATCCTTATTTCATTTCTTCGTACCTCACTTCATTTGCCTGATAGTTATTATCAATTGTATATATCATTCATAAAATTTTCATCTTGTTCTTTTACATCCTTGGTTTTCACAACCCAGCCAAGACATAAACATATAAAATTTATTCATAATTAAATACTAAACACCTACCCTTGTATACATACATTATCGTATCTTAAAAATTCCAATCTTATCATTTGATACACATAACTAATCATTTAGCACACCCATAAATACCATTTCATACTTTTCCTCAAGTACTCATGTTCTCCACCTCTTGAGATTCCCTATACCTGTCTGAGGTTTGAGAAAACAAAATGTGAGTGATGAACTCAGTGAGCAAGCATTTTGCATTTTCATATAAATGTATGTCTCTCTGTTCGGTAGAAGACACTTATGAAAAATCAACTACCAACAGGAGGAAACCTTTCATTTAAACCCTGCATAAAACTTTTAATTCAAATCCTCATAAAGCCTTTCATTTAAATCATTCATGACAACCATTCATATAAATCATTCTTGAAAACCATTCTTATCAACCATTCATATAAACTTTTTATAAGAGGACAAATGTATGTCCTAAATTATTTTCATATAAACATATATTTATGAGGACAATCTTATGTCCTAAATCATTTGCATATAAACCTTATTATATAAGGACAATTATATGTCCTGAAACAATTTCGTATAAATCTTTTTTATTATAATGCATATGCATATATAAAAAGTGTCCGGAAATAGATGAGTAAACATTGTTTTCTGTTGACCTTATTATGTCTTGAAATATTATTAAATAAACATTTATCATATTCAAAACATATTCTCATGTCCCCATTTTGGGGTTTCTAAAACAAATGATATGCATATACATTTCTAACCCTTTGGGTAGGTGACATTAACGAAGTGATCATCCTTCCATAGGAAAGAAACCGTTCATGTGATTACACCGCTAGCTAGGCGGTTGTCCATGATCCTGCTCTCATTTCAGGGAGGGCATCGCCGACCTCCTGCCTTCTCTTAGTGACTTGGCCACAGGTAGAGGTTGGCCTTGGTATGCAACTGTCTAGGTCTGCAATCGCCTCCACCATAGGCCTAGTACGTGATCCTTGTGCACAATCGTATTCGCATCGTCATGCTATCATGATTTCATAAGATCCACACAATTCTAAATTCATGTGATTTTTTTTTCAAATAAAAACTTGATATCATGATCCATTGCAGTCCTCAGATTGAGCTCATCTCAAATTGAGAACTGGGCATAATTATATTTCAAAGATAAAACATTTTCATAAACCATCTTCAAGTGAAAATTTCAGGATGGCCATCCTTAAAAAATTTTAAAAATATGTTAATAAATCAATCTTACAAAATATTTATAATACTTAAGAAAATATCATTTTCAAGAATATTTCTTGTTTATTGATAAACCATTTTAGAATCATCTTGTAAACCGATTTTGAAACATTTCAATAACTGAAAAGAATAGATTTTTCTTGTAAACATTTTTATTCCTTTTTTTGGGCTTTTTATAAACAAAGAATATGCAAACACGTCTGCTTCAATTTTATTGTCATATATGCCTCATCCACATACCCTCATTACCACTTTGATGTAAAGAAGCATTTGCATTATCTTTTGAATTTCATTTAAACAAAATAGTCATCAAATCGTTCTATATCATCAAGTTATTGAGTGAGTCATCCTTAAAACTCTTTTAGAAAGAAACGCATGAGTACAAGACATTTTTCAAAGTATTTCAGTCTTCAAAGAGATTAAAAATATTTTGATAAATCATTTCAAAGCATCTATATAAACCATTTTAAAACATTTATAAGTCATTTCAAATGCCCTATTTATTTATGAATGTCATTGTATGAAAAATCATGTAATTTTTCCCGAAACCCTTTAAGAATAAAATTCTCAATGTTTGTGTCTAATATGATCTTAGAAAAAAAATTTAAAACTCTTTCATCATAAATGCTTTTGAAATAGCATTTCTAGGAACTTACCTAACCAGAACCATCTTCAAATATGTTATTAATACGGAGTAAAATTATGCCTTCAAAATTTGAGCATGCTTAGAATGAAACAATGCTAAAGCTTTTCATTAAAGTCATATTTTCAAGAATTGAATTTGCTTACTCTGTAAGCAAATTTTAAAATCATCAACACATGTACTTGGAACAAAATCAACATACACGAAGATTCGCTCACTTACCTAGTAAGCAATCTTGAAACATCTTAATAATACAAGTTCAAATCATTTCAATATGCATTAACCAAATAGCATTTGGAAATGTTATCTAAAACATCATTATAAAGAATTTGTATTAATTTCAACTTTCCAAATGAAATTAGTATTTTCAAAAGATTACTTGCTTACCTAAGTTGATCCTTTGTACTTTCTATCCTTCACTTTTTCCTTCAATTCTCATGTACGTGTCACATGGGTTTAATCCCATATGGCCTATAACATGCTAACTTTAAATCATTCTTTTCTTGACACTAGCACTTGTATTTTCCTATAACCACATATCCATACAAATTTAATACATGGGTTGTTTCTTTCCTTCTATACTTATATTTTGTATATGAGTTTCTTGAAATGATTCAAGATATCCTTTCATATCCCATAACATACTAATTTTCCATCAAAAATTTATTTGGAATGATCATCCACATTTCTTATTTAGCCATACATGCCCTTTTTAATAATCATTAATATTCACTTTCCTTGATGGTGACATATTACATACTTACCTTTATAAGTATAGCAATTGCTCATTTATTTTATTAAATACTTGAGTCTAAGGTATTTATTCACTTAAATTTTCAAGAAATTTGCTTATATGCAACTCTTTGAATTTACATTCAATTTTTTAACAACCACATATGTATACCACTTAGTGATTGTTCATTGCTTTATCTAATCTCCATATTTGAGTTCTAAACTTATGAAATCATTCAAATAGCTTGTTTATAGCCTCTAACAAGCCAAGTTCACTTTAAATTTTTGAAAAGGTGATCCATTTCAATTTAGCCACATATACATTCATATTCGTCATATATTACTCCTACCCTTTCATTCATTTTTTTATGTATATATAAAAGAATTATCGATCAATAATTCTTATAATCATCTTAAGGGTTTGTATAAAATCTATAGTAAGCTAAATTTAATCAAAATTTTTGAAATTTATCCCCTTTTACAAAAACAGTCCTAGATAGTCTCATATTTCTAAATTTCATTTATGCAACTTGCACCTTAACGATACATACATAAGGTGCTATCTATTAACCATTCTTGTAACCATTTGAAGGGCTTGTTTATGATTTATAATACCCTAAATTCACATAAAATTTTTGAAATTTAATATAACAGAAATTTAAACCTATACATAAATTGGGCGTCCACTTGAAGGTGTACCCATATGAGATATATTTTTAATTCATTAACCCTTGGTGCTAGTAATTCATCATATATCATTTATTTAATTATTGAATTAAATAAAAATAAAAAAATTTCTCCCTTCCATACCAGATTGCACATCCCATTAAATAATGTAAATTCATTTTCTTCATATGCAGGTTGGACATCCCATTAAAATGACATAAATATTTTTCCTCCATGTGTCTGCTGGACGTTCATTGAGCAGGGAATAAATAATATAAAAAAACTTTTACATCATACCTGTATTGAATATCCTTGCTACCTCCTCTCATCTTCCATTTTTTTTCTTCCTAGCACGTTAAAACTATTCTCCATTGCTGCCTATTATCTATTTATAAGGAGATGGAATCTGCCCCTTTTTGTGCCACCGAATTTATGAGTTTAATTCATCTAATGTGCTGCCATAACATTTATTGTCCATCCCCTCTTTCCATTACTAAATCTGGATTGTCTAAATGCATGCTTGCTGCCCAAGTTTTCATGCTCCTATGGTTTACCTACTACCTTAATTTCTACTCTATAGCTGTTGGAAAAAATATTTTATACAAATATTTAATTGCTGCTGCAAGAGGATGGACATCCATGCTGTCCACTCCATTTATTTGCTGCCCCACATTTCCACCGTTGAAAAAAAAATCTACCCATTTAATTCCTAGTTGTGGACGTCCTTAGGTAGCTACATTTCCATGTAAATTTTTGCATTTTTTATTTAATAATAATTGACCAAAATTCCTACACATAGTTGTCCACAATATGCACGTCCATTTAGTTTCATATTTTGGCCTTTTATGCCATAGAGTTTCCATTTTAATTTATGGACATTTATTTACCCTAATTGCATAGGTAATTTAGATATACATTTATCATTAAAGAAATCAAAAATTTAATGCATTTCACCATGGGCGTCCCACCATGTGCCACATATACACTTGGTTGCAATTAGTCAAGATTTGCATTAATTTTAGTTGACTTTAATTACTTCAATTTAATCCAAATGCCTACTACAATGACATGTGTCCATGGTTTGTACAAATGTCAACATTTACTTTAATGCAAATTCACCTTTAGTGTCCATAAGTCAAATGCCTTAATTACATATTATCATTAATAGTTAATCGTACTTAATACATATCATTTAGGATTTTCTAGCAAAGTTTAGCATAATCCCATCCATTCCTAATTTAGAGCACCTTAACTTAGTCGTAAAAAAATCTCATCTCAAAAACATGAATACATGCTAAGATATTAGCAAAATTGTGATACCTTGACCCAATTAGGACGCAATAGGATGCATTGAAGATATATACATGATTTATATGTGAATTATATGAAAATTTCGGATGATTTTAGAATTTTATGATATTTTGAATTAGGATTTCTATTGGAAACAGTGATTAAAAATTTAATCGCCGGAGCCCAAAGTGAGTCGGTATGACCCGAGGGGCTTAATGAGGATTTAATGGTGATAATGTGTCATAAATAATCATGTTAATAATCATAATTTAATTTATGAAGACTAAAATATAATTATAAAATTAAGGTGAAAAATGATGAAAAATTCATAACTTGATGCCTACAAGGCGGGTTTTGATGAAATTTGAAAGATAAGCTCACGACGATGAGCCCAATCTTATTAATGGATTGGATTAAGGGAATCATGATGGTATTAGGGTGATGATTAATTTTTTTATTCTCAAATCCAAAAAAATTCAAGTGGTTATAACTTGACGTAGAAATGTTGGATTGAGATGAAATTTGAAACGATGAAATAAAATTATGAAATCTAAGAGATGAATGGAGTGAATTAAGCTAATTATGAATGAAATAGTAAATGAATGAATTTTAGCATGATAATTTCTGGAAAGGATTATTATTGGGTGATTAAGGAATGATCCAATTTTCAGCTTAAAAGGATAAGCTAGTTGAAAATTAAAAATCCTAGAAAATCAACCTGAACAGGGTTGCATGGGTGGCAGGATCAGCTGCACCAAAGGATTTTTAATAATTTTTATACAAGGAATTTTGGGCTAAACATTTTACAGGATATATAAAACATATAGAGGATCACACAAATAAAATAAAATTAAGTTTTGATAGGTATAAATATACCCAATAATTTACGTGATTAAGGCTGACTGAAAATGAATGCTGCTGTTCATCAAGGAAAAAATACCAAAATAAATATAAATGCTTAATGTTTTGGGCTAGAAATATTCATTTTGGTATTCATGTAGTTATTAAGGTATGATAGAAATTTCAAATCAAAACTGCTTAATTTGAAATTAATTCAAGATTTTGAGATTTCAGTACGCTTAATTTCAGCATATGTGGATAGTTGGAGAAAAAATAAAAAAAATATGAAACCTATGTAGAAATGATCCAAATTGATATATATATTAATAACCTAAATTTTGATTTAGAAAAGTGAGATTATTTGATGAAAATTCAGATTTATAAATCTGCTTAGTGTTATGTGTCAAAAGACACGTTAAACGGGTGAAAAATGGGTTCCAAAGTTGCTGTTTGGGAAACCTATATTAGTGGATTTAAATTCTAAAAAAATATCCTAAGTATAGTGGTAATTAAGGATAATTATTATGCTGAAATGTGGATTAAATTGCTGACTTAAGAATTTTATGAAATGCCTCAAATATGTGTTGTTAAATAGCTATATGTGAAAGGAATTATGTATGTTAAAGGAAATGGGTTGGAAAACTGAGTTGAATGCAAGCAAAGGGAATAAATGAATGTTATACCATTCTTATATGTATAGGCAAAAGCAAAAGGATAAGCGAAACGAAAAGCTAAGCAAGCGAGGTAAGCAAGCAGCTTTCTAAATGATTTTGGTTTTCATTACAAGGTATTTAAGGATGGTCATTCATTATTTATATGTGTATTAAAATCTTTATTTCTGTTGAAATAAATAATTTCTTATGGTTTCGCAATTATGCATAAAATGTGTTGAAACATGAGTTTATACAATGTTTCATTGAAATGGTGTTTAAAGAGGGATGATGCAAAGAATTCTCTACAAGAGAATGACAAGTTCCATATGTAAGGGGGTATATGATACCAGGGTGGTTGAAAGTTATGTATGGAATGGAAATCAAGTAGGCTAGTTGACGTACTAAGTGGACAAGGAGTCCTCCTTAACGTTGCCAAGTCAGAAAGGACCGGCGAGGTAGGTTAGTCGAGGTAGTAAGTGGACAAGGAGTCCCCCTTGACATTACCAAGTCGGTAGGTCCGGTGCCAAGGATGGAAAGGATCATGCTGTGAAAGAGTATTCCCCGTGCTAGCGTACTGTCACATGAAGGATAACGTCATCAATGGAAACATGAATTTGCACATCCAATGTTTATGAAATGTCCAAAACTGGGTTTTACAAATAGTTTACATTAATGGTTTTTCATGAAAGGTTTATGAAAAAGTTTTGCTTTGCAGGTAGTTGATCACTTGCTAAGTGTCTTTACTGAATGGAGGGAAATATTTTTAAAGAACGTTGCTTTTAAAATGAATTGCATGAAAACCTTAAGCTTGCTTACCGAGTTATTACTCACGTTTTGTTTTCTAAACCCAAAGACAGGTGGAAGGAAAGAGGCAAGGAGCACAGGTGGAGATTCAAAGATGAATGGATTTCCATGAGTACCTGTATATGAATCTAAGGGTTGAAGGATTGTAAATTTACCTTAATGTTTTATGTTGACATCTATGATGATACATGCAGTGACATCTGATTTATGAGATAGTTTGAAATGTATTATGAAAAATCATGTCTAGTTATGACATTATTGGATGGAAATGACTCAGATATGCATGAAATGAACATATGAGGAATTAAACTCCTATGAAAAGATATTTAATTGGATAAATATCAGTTAAAATCCGCTGTGTGACAGGGTAACAATCCTGATCATATTTACCAGTTGAACGATCTTGAGGTAAGGTTGTGACGCTCGGGCTGGTGCGTCACAAAAATGATTTAATTCATAAAGTATCATATAATCTTAGTCAATTAATCCCTTTCCCTTTATAATTTTTATGATCCCAATCATCCATAAGATTAAACCCATAATTTACGCTAGTATTTCAAATTTCACTTCAATTTGCCTTATAAGCTTTAAGTTATGAACTTTCTAGCTTTTTTTAACTTAACTCATTAATTATCATCCTAATTTTCATAAATCAAATCATGAAAAATTAAAATAATTATTCATGATATATTTATGGTTTCCTATTATCGTTAAGCTACTTTAATCCTATTGACCAATATTGGCTTATAGTGGTTAGTTTCATCGTCATTTATATTTATTGGCCCTAATTGTGATAAATTCTCAAAATAACAAAATCATTCAAAATCCAATTAAATCTTTCATGAATCATATTCATATGCCTATTGTATTCACGAAAGCCCTTCATAAATTAAGGCATCATACCATCTTAGGCTATCTCTTGAATTTTCAAGTCATTCTACATTGTAAATTTTAAGATATAAATATATCAAGTATTAAATCAATAATGAAAATGATAAATATCATTAATTGCATTTTCCACATAAACATTTTTTTTATCCTTCAGTGTGCGTAACTATCATAATAATCATAACATATTAACTTAATCACCTTTTTAAAATTAATTTCCCTAATTCCATCTTGATACCAGCTTTAAACTATATTTGCTAGGTTCTAAAATAGTTGGGGTTTCACATATGCCTTGCTAGTTGGTACGGTAGCAAGGGCGTTGGCCTCATAGGAGATATAAAAGGGATCTTCCCCCAAAGTAGGTTAGGTAGAGGGCGAGACCATCAAAGAAACCTCTCTTTGGGCAGGAGGCTCCTCTTCTTGAGTAGGATACTCCTCTTCTTAAGCAGGAGGATCCTCTTATTGAATAAGAAATTCACCTTCTCGAGTAGGAGACACATCTTCTTGAAATGATGATGTATCTTCAAGAACATCATCCTCCATAGCATCCTCTACCTCAACAACTATTTTAGGTTCAGCGACCCCTTCCACCCTCTCCTAAAAAGGAATAAGAACAACAACACACCCTCCCTGAACTTAGGAAAAGGAGAAGACTCCACTGGAGCAAGAGGGATAGGAGCAGTATTAATAGGAGCCAAATTGGAAGCTTGGCGCAACGGCGTAAGACCCTGCCCAAGGGAACACCCTCCGTCACTTCAGGAGCACTCGAGGAAGTACCCAAAGTCGAGGAAGTAGTCGGGACTCAAGTATTTGAAGATAAGGTGTTTTTAACCCGCCTAATAGCTTCGTTGGGGATATCAATAGGCATATCCGTTGATCCACCCGGCTCATGGGAATCAATTTGCAACCCTCTAGCTCGAAATCGCAAGCTGTACTTATTTTAGGAAGACATTTTTGCACATGCAATGGAAAACATGAAGGATTAGCATAGGACAATGAGCAACATGTCAAAGAGGGACTAAAAGACCGTATCTTAAAGGATACAAAATACAAAGTTAGACCATACCCAACAGTCCAAGTTTCAGGATAAGCAAAAAAAGGGGATAGCGATCCTATTAAGCATAAGCAATTTGGAAAAAAGAGAAAAGCAGCCACACAATGGCCAAAAGGAGGTAGTCGTCCTATCATGGAAAAAAGAGAAAAGATTTCATACAATGGTCGAAAGGAGGTAGCCGTCCTATTAAGCATAAGTAATTTGTAAAAAAGAGAAAAGTTGCCACACAATGGCCAAAGGGAGGTAGTCATCCTATCAAGCATAGGCAATTTGAAAAAAAAAAGAGAAAAGCTATCACATAATGGCTAAAAAGAGATAACCATCCTATAAATAGCTTGAAAAAAAGAAGTATCTCAACTCAAAAGGACAAAAAGGCAATGGACCCACAAGCAATCCACATTCGAATGCTATCCGCATGAAAGACGAAAATCAAAAGCAACATATTCCCAAAGAAGACAAAAGGAAGATTAAGGGGGCCACTCCTTTTCTATTCAAGCTGCGAGCCCCCATCATAAGGCACAAAAGAAGAAGCATCCGCGAATGGCCAAAAGCCACCCTTATTGAATTCCAATAGGATAAGAAAAAAAGGAAAGATAGGGACCACCATTTCCAGGTCACGTGATAACTCGCGAAAATGCGAGTTATCATGGCCCATTTCAGACTAGTTTTGTGTGTTAGTCCAAGAAAGTATGGTTAGTTTGCATCTATTTAGCTTAGTTTTCACTCACTTTGCATTTTAGGAGCATTATGTAGTTTTTATGTATTTTTAGTATAAAATAGGCATTTTTAGTTCATTTATTTAGTTTTAGTCAATTTTTTAAGAAGGATGGACAATTATAAGCGTGCGAGTAAGTCAAATGAAGAACCGAGCCAAGTGAAGAAATAGGCTGGTTGGCGCCTAGGCAGCCACCCCACATGCCTTAGCCAGACATTCTAGCACCTCACAGGCAAAAAGCTTCCAGTGAGTTGGTGCCCGGCGCCGGCTTGGGGAGCCTAGGCGCCACTTCGCTACCATACAAAGGCATCCCAAAAAGTTTCTAAGTTACATAGCATCCAAGGAGTTGGCGCCTAGGCACCATGGAGAATCCGCACATGTGCGTTCCTACACGTGTGCTGTACAGACTAAGTAAATAAAAGAGACACCTAAGGATTTGTGTCGAAGGGAGAGAGAGCCGACGGAGTAGCCACATAGAGAAGGAAAAAGACTTCATTTCTAGCGCAATCTGAAGAAGGGATTCGATCTCGTTAGTGGAAGCTCACGAGATTCAGTTTTTTTTTCTCATTCTCTTTCCTTTTTTCTGTTTTCTTAGAATACTTTCATTCTGGATGTAATGGATGTTGATTGCATGTCTTTGAGCTAAACTTCCATAGATGGGAAGTCGGGATGAATTGAGATCTAACTATACTATTTTGGTTCTTTACGATTCAGAAATGAATATTTAATTTCTATATGATTGTGCTGTGTAGATTTGCCCTTGCATATGTTGTCTAATGCTTTTTACAAGATTAGTTACCTTGTAAGTTGATTTAATTACAGGATTTATCCTTGAAAAAAGAAAATCCCTGTCAGATCATTGTGTAGGGCATAGGTTTCTTCTTTTGTTAAGGAGAGTTGTTTAATGGATAGGAATATACCGTTAAACCCTATGTAGTCATGAACAAGTTATGTGTCTATCAATTCCATTTTATTTAATTGCATGGGAACATAGTGATTGAATGTCATGTACTTAGCTTTATATGTGTTGGAAGATATATATAAAGATTATGGAACTTAGACTAGGAAATTCCTGTGCAATCTAAATAAAACGAACCAATTTGATATAGTTTAGATTTAAGGATTCCTGACTATCTCATCTGTCATCCCCATTTGATAATTCCTTTTTAGTATTCCAGCTATTCTGTTAAACTCTTCTCTATTTCTTTTATGCAATTGGTATGTTCAATCTTAATTACAAAATCCTTTTTTTACTCACCGAAAGCAACTGAACTAATCAATAATCTTAGTTAGACTATATCCTCGTAGAAATGATACTTAACTCACTTTTTATTATTTGATTGGCACGTATACTTGTGTTAAAATGAGCATTTTAATTAAGCATATACGCAGCTCGTCATCACGATGCTATCAAGACGAGAAAGATGCCTTAACGCCCTGCCTTCGTTTCACTTAAACCATGATCCCAAGGCATCTCAGTACTTCACAAACAATGACACCTGAGGCCCCACAACTGTCACCACCAAGTATTGACCATATAAAGATACATACAGTTGACAAAAGCAACGAGGTACAACATACAACAACCAATAGTTGGGCAAATCCTAAGTAAGTAAAATGGAAAAGGCGACATAAAGAACAAGAGAAAGCTGATACCTATCGAAATGGGCAAATAGTCAGCTCTACTACGAACTCCAGCAATAACAAGTAAGCAACGTAGCCGATACCAATCCTTAGCGACCAACAATAAGCTTCCTAAACTGCAAAAAAAGAGCTTGCTGAGGCAAAGAGGATGGGAAAAGAGAGGGCAACATCAATGGTAGCCGATAAACCACCACCTAAACAGGCCCTCAATAACACCAACAACCCCCTTTCAAAGCACCTGGATGATTGCCGACAAACCCCCGAGCCACGACGTTAATCACCCAGCAATAAGCACACAACCACTCCACACTAATGAACAACCAAAATTCAACACCAACAAATGTTCAACAAATTAAGATAAAAAAAAAGAAAAAGAGGAAGAAGGGTACTCACTAATACACACACCGACTCTAACGAATGCCCGAAGGCTTGCTGTCATCGAAGTAGATAAGGGTCTGTGATGCCGACGAACACCAAGCACACTCAAAGCTGCAAAGGAGAAGCGCTGGCCACCGAGCATAGAAACGTGGGCACAGAGATGAGGGCTACAAGAACTAGCTCCGTTGGATCGAGATGGAGGCACGCTTACAGGTGACAAAGAAGATGGCAACCCAAAGTTCCACCATGAACAAGGACGACGAGGATGGCAACCCCTAATGACACCGATGGTGAAGAAGATGACAACCCCAACTGACGCTGCTGGCAAGGAAGACGATAACCCCAAATGCTGCCACCGACGAAGAAAATAAACGGCTAGAATGTGGATGAAGATGGGAAGCAAGACTGGTAGCCTTTAATGCTGCCAATTTGCAGCAACTTCACAATTTGAGTGTTGTGAAGAATGCCAAAAATGGAGACAATGGCAAGAGTAGCGGCGGGGCACCCCGAGCGGATTCTCGATGATAGCGACTCCAACGAGCGATGAAGAGGAAGGAAGAGCAATGGAGAACGGGGGAGTCGTAATAAAGACCCTAAATGTTGACGAGTTGCAGACGGCTCCCTATCATCTTCAAAAATTACAAAACCGTACTGATTTGAGAAAAGAGCAAAATGGCCTAGCGAGTTCATGAATTTTACAAGACACCCTGCAAAGATTTTACAAAAAGGCCATCTCAAAGTCACATTTATAGAAAAGCTATTACAAAGTTCACGAAAATTCCAAAACAACCCAAAATCTTGACTCAAAAAGCTTTTAGGTCTAAAACATAAGGGTAACTGACACTTTGTCATTCATCGTCAAAATGCCTCTGGTAAAGGGGAGCAACTGTAGACACCATTCCCTCATGAGCAAATAAATATACAAGGAAAATAACAAAGAAAATAGGTGTACAAAATTTGAAGCCCAACAACCCACATGAAATAAGACTCCAAAACAACTTAAGCTTACTAAGTGAGCCTATCTAGCTTCAGCCCACAACAAATTGGGCTTTACAGCAATAGCCCACCAGATTCGGATTCAGCCTACAGAAATGGGCTCTACAGCAACAGCCCACCAGGCTTCAACAATAGCCCACTTAGAGCAAAAAGCTCCAACAAGATCGCAAGTCCAAACAGTGATGGGCTCCCAGCCATGGACCATAGCCCACGTGCCCACCTCCCCTCTATAAATAGAGGGGCAAGTTCTAAGCTCAATCACACTTGAGGAGGCATCCCAAAAGGGGAGGACGGGAGTCTACAACAAATCCTTGGTGTCCTGGCTTCTCCTCTCTTCTAACTATAACTTTCCTCTTTTCCAACCCCCTTTCTGGCTCTCTCTCCCTTTCTTCTCTCCCCTCTCTTTATATTTATATTTTTATTTTCCCTTCTTATGCCCATGTAAATGGTTTTGGGTTGACAGATGTTTGCCATATCTGTTTTAATCCGAAGACCGGAATCAAAGCTCTTTACAACTTGTGTTTTTATTCAATGAAAGTAGAGACTGATCTCTCCTTTAAGATTAGTGGCAACTCCATCTAGCAGTTCAAATTTGTCGAAACTATTTTATATGCTTTGTTGGATTTAATACTAATACATTTTATTGAGTTGAAGCCACAACAAGGTAGGTGCACGCTATCCAACCGCTCTGAACGATGTACACCGCCATCACCCAGCTGAATATGTGGTTCAATCCATGTGAAAACAGCCCTGTTCCAATAGATATGTCATTGAATCCATGGGTGAACACCTATGCATCAATACTATTTGAAGATCGTCCATACCGACAAGTTTTATTTTATGAGGATGCAAAAACCCTGAGCACGTGCCACTATTTTCGAGATTTGAAAACTAGATCCAAACTCATTCAATACGGCCTAGATTTCATAAGGCTAATAAAGTGGCCTAGCCCATCGTGGCGTCCGCGATGGGTGCTGCAATTACATAGTGAATATTTTTTGACTTGAAAAAAGTTATGTGATGGAAGATGACTTAATAAAAACAAAGATCAATCATATAAATAAAACTAGTCAAACATATATAGTGGTTCGACCCACTTCCATGGTGCCTACTGCACTCACTATGATCGTAGTCAAAGGTTCCATTATTCAAACACAAAGTTACAATCTCTTATTAATTTAACAAGCTCACAAATGAACCTTACAACTTCCTTTTGTTGACTAATAGAAGGTACAAAACTCATTAATAAGAGTAAGTTTCTTAAGCGGCAATGCTTATAAAATAAGTAGATATACAATATAATCACAAAAAGAATATATGAATTGAACTTGAAGAGTGTGCAATGACTCTAAAATAAATTAGATAAGAAAAATAGTTCAAACAGTTGAGCATTGAGTGCTGTAGTGAAGATAATTGAAGTCTGTTGTTGAATGCTCTATTTAAAAATTCATGGATCAATAAATGTTTTCACTAACTAAATCTCTACTTTATTTTCCACTTAAATAAACTTTTGAGTTTTTGTTGCTTTGTAGCTAGAGATGGTTGAATTATTAGTAAAGCATTCCTTGTTATTTCAAAAGTTCTTTAGACATACGCTAGATATAACCATTGGTTGTAGCTCTTTTCCTTTAGTTATTTGCTATTGCATCTTTTAATAGTTTGATTCTTGAACCTTGCTTGATTTTTGTTTTTGAAAATAAATGGTATGTTCTCCTCTCATATTCAATTTTATTTTTCTAAAATTAATTAGAAAATGAATTTCTTGAACATACAGATTTTTTGGACTCATTTTTCTTGATCGTCATATGTGCTATCAATTGCCTATCTGCTATCAACTTGACAATGTTAGAAAAGATCTTCTGTTAACACAACTTGAGTCTTCTATGTTGTTTTCTTCAAATTTTGCAAGTTTGAACTATTGTCTAGGCCTTAATATGATGTCCTTCAAAATTCCACACTTAAATCTGAGCTAAAGGACATCTAAAAGATTTTTTTGTATACACTTACATTTTTTGTCATTGAACCATCTAATATTAAAGTTTTTCTCCCAAAAAAAATTGTATACTAAATCTAACAACTAAAATTTTTTTGTAATATTGTCATTTAAGGTTTTGTTAATCATTAAAACTAATTATATGACAATACTTTAGGTGATGCATGTGAATTATTTGCATATGGTATTTATAACGCTTGTTTGACATAACAATATGGTCGTTTATGGCTTTAATGTAAGAATACGGTTCTTCATAGCTCTTCATTGACATGAGGACAGTTTAGTTGCACTTGAATTTATGGCATGACATGCATAATTATTTGGGTAAAGCTTAGATTTGCTGTATATGTTGCTGCATGACTTTTGTTATGGATTTATCATTGCTTCACTAACTTTACCTACTTACTAAGGGTCCGTTTGGCAAACCGCAAAACTCATGCATTGTTGTAAAACTTTTCAATCTAGGTGGTCAGTGAAGGAAAGTGTCATTTCACGTTTGCCACACTTCATTTAAAACAAATTTTTTTGCCAATCATACAACCATTTAATCCAACCAAAGCCAAAGCCAAGTATGGCCACACACCCAGCCAAGAGTAAGCAAATTTTCTTTTGCAATGGTAACAAATTCAGTTTGTAAGGCAGCCACTTTTAATGCAGCTATGCAATGGTTGCTATAACACCCCATTTCTAGATATACTCAATAACTAGTCAATGGGTACTATACAACCTACCAAAAATTCGACAATATCTTCCCATAATAAATAAGGGGTGGTATGGAATACATGACCTAATATTCATAAACATTTCAATTTCATTTCCAAATGTAACATTCAACTCTAAATTTATACACTTGTATTTTCATATAATAAGGATATTTATATAGAAGGAAAATCATTGAATTCTATCCTTACACAACAAGCAAACCAAATGATTACTCATATATGCATCTACAGAGATTATAATCCAATTCAAAATATCAAATACTATATGTTTGTAAAGTGAATCTAACTCAGTAATTGTCTACATACACTAATATCAAAAGAGTATAAATTCCAAAATAACTATGATTAAAGATATTGTGCTAATAGTCTCCAAGATTTGATCTTCCACTTGTCCCATCTTGAGGTTCCCCACTTGGCTTGTGATCTAAAAGTAAAATAGTAAACTATATGAGTCTAAATAGACTTAGTAAGTAATAGTGGTTAGCACAAAGTGAAAGTAAGTAAAATTCTAGATGCACATGTTATGATCAAAATAAGACATATGGGTCCAATACCTACTCCTAAGATTGTATGCATATAACCACGTATAAATAGAAGGACACAAACAATCCTTTGTTGGAAGCAATTATTGAAATTGAATGAAAATACCCAAACCATGTGTTTTGATGATTAAACAACACAATTTGAGTAAATCTTACTACTAATATGTATTGTGCAGTGTTTAATGTTATAAAAATGAAATATGCAAAGTATGACAAATCAAGTTGATCTCTAAATCGACTTAGATATCGACTTGGGCCAAGTCAATCCCCAAGTCGACTCCAGCAGCGACTTCAAGTGTTGATTTTAGGACAATGTTGAAATTGAGGACTTGGACGTATTGAAGTCGCAGACGAAGTCGACTCCACTTGCGACTTGGGTGAAGTCGCAGATGAAGTCGACTCCAGTATCGACTTCAAGATGCAATTTTCTTCCAGCGTTGAAATTGAATTGCCAAGATTCTGAAGTCGCAACCGAAGTCGACTCCACATGCGACTTGGGTGAAGTCGCAGGCAAAGTTGACTCCAGCATCAACTTTAACTTGGTAAGGCAGATTTTCAAGTTCAAGTCAAAGAACAAGTCGACTTCAAGATAGACTTGAGTCAAATAGAAGATGAAGACGACTCAAATTTCTCAACTTGAATATATGAAGACTAATCTAAGTTTAAAGCAAGCAAGACACATGGATTCAATTATTCTAAATCTAAGTTGAATTTGTTCATACAAGATTCAAGTTTTTTAAGTTCTCTAGACGTAAAGCTAAAGAAATTTTGTACAAATAAGTTCCAAGTATTGAAAGACAAAAGAAGAAGAAGAAGTTAAGCAAGCAAGAGACGCTTCAACAAAGATCAAACTGACTTGGCAAAAGAAAGTAGCCAAGTCGCACCCGAAGTCGACTCCAAGATCGACTTGAAGCCAAGTCTTAGAGCAAGTCGACCCAGTGGATAGACTTGGAAACTAAAGAACAACTGAAGTCGCACACGAAGTCGACTCCACCTGTGACTTGGAGATGTAACGTTTGAATTTTTGAACGTTGGAACATTTATTACGTGCCAACCAACTCTATAATGTTCAAAATTCTCCCTCCTCTATATATAGACACTCAAGCAAACGTGGATAAAAATAAGATAGAGCTGAAAAAGAGAAAAGAAGTGCTACTAAGAGTTTAAATCCACTTTTCTCTACAATTGAGTGATCTATACACTTTCAAAGAAGAACAAGCTTTAAAGTTGCTGTTTGCTTGAACGCAATACAATTCGTTGCTTCTACAGATTCTTCCTCAAGCTGAAACTTGCTACACAAATCTGTAAAATATAGATTTCTTCTATTTCATCTTGTTATTTGATTTTAGTGCTTGGTTTGAGTTTGGTGTTTCAAACCAAGATATAGCAAGTAGGGTTGTGATTGGAGTGTAACTCATCACCTACTTCCGTTGCTTGTTATACACGCCCCCTAGAGCTAGAATCTAGAAGAGAGTAGAGACTGTAGTTGTATTCGCGGAATATGTAGTGGAACCCAAGTTACAAGGGAGTGTGAGCTTGGAACAGTGGATAGGGAAAGGTTGCCCGTACCACTATAAATCTTGTCTACTGTTTTTCATTTTCGCTCTCATTATCTTATTGCTTTCTATTTGTTTCATTAAAGGGGTTTAAACTAAATTGGGGTAAAATCTCTAATTAAAGTTTTAAAATTTTAATTATCTAATTTACCCCTCCCCTTTTGGGTAATTGCCGTAAACTCGGGACCAACAAGTGGTATCAGAACAGGTCTTTAAGTTTTACCAAAGAGATCTTTTGATATGACATCCCAATCCACTTCCGTTCCCGCATTTGCTGAAGGCCAATCCTTTACTAAGCCACCATTGTTTGATGAGAACAATTTTGGATATTGGAAGCTACGTATGAAACAACTCATCATGGCTACAGATATGGACTCTTGGATTGCAATCCAAGACGATGTGACTTTGCCTATTGATGAAAGAGCTTCCAAATGGATTGATGAGGAAGTGAAAATTATAAAGAGCAACGCCAAGGCTATGAATTCATTATTTTGTGCTCTTACGGCTTTCAAATATGATAGAGTATCCTCTTGTTTAACTGCCAAAGAGATATGGGATATACTAACATCTATCTATGAAGGAACTTCT
>JAXCLR010000063.1:22848225-22859810 GCA_035584095.1 Annona squamosa | reverse complement strand
CAATTTTATTTCAAAATATAACATTCAACTCTATATTTATACACTTGTATCTTTATATAATAAGAACATTCATATAAAAGGAAAATCACTAAAATATATCCTTACACAACAAGCAAACTAAATGATTATGTATATATATATATTCTCATCCACAGAGATTATAATCGAATTCAAAATACTAAATACAGTATGTTTGTCGATGTTGAATCTAACTCAGTAATCGTCTACATATACTAATATCAAAAGAGCATAAATTATAAAATAACTGTAATTAAAGATGTTATGCTAATGATCTCAAAGATTTGGTCTTCCACTTGTCCCATATTGAGATTCTCCACCTGACCTATCATCTAAAGATGAAAAAATAAACCATATGAGTCTAAATAGACTCAGTAAGTAGATAGTAGTAAGTACAAAGTGAAAATAAGTAAAATTTTAGATGCACATGTCATGATCAATATAAGACATATGGGTCCAATACCCACTTCCAAGATCGTATGCATATAACCATGTACAAATAGAAGGACATGAACAATCCTCAACTCATGTCAATCAAGGGTCATGAACAACCCTCTCCTCATGTCAATCAGGGGACATGAACAATCCTTTTACAACCAACCATTTTAAATAACACATCATACATAACAGATAAGAATAAATGTCACAAACCACACGTATAACATCAACAAGGTTTACTTTAAATTCAATATATAAAACACTTACGCAAGCATTTTACTAAACACATGATAGGTGCGAAGAAAGGGAACCTTCGGTTCATACTCTCGTTTGAGCCGAATTGACTAACGTCACATTTTAATAATATAAAAACTGCTAACGAGTCCTTTATTTCATAAATATCGCACATTCGTAGTAAATTCTCCGTAAACCTTGCTTACTCTAACTGTTATGAACCCTACGGCCCATATCATGAAGTTGTTAGATGCTACACATTCCATCAGTCTTATAACATGTTTAACACAAGATTTCATCACTAAATCAAGAAGGGGCGACATCTAATTACCTTGATCGTGATTTCTCCCAAAAGCAACGACCCTATACTTGAATTGCCGAGATTTTGAGCTTCCTTGATGAGAATCGATGATCTAGGACTAATCATACACCTTTAAATCTATACCCAATGTGTTAAGATTATAATACATGTATTTATGCACTATACGTCCCCTAGATGCCACATCCATATATGCTATGCATCCATTAACATCATAAATTCCTAGTAGCATGTTTGTAAATTACTTCATAAATAGGGAGTGGTTAAAATGAAAATAAAATTAAATACCTGGCCCTCACACTATTCCTTTACTAAAAAAGGTTATAAGTGTTATGCTCCTGACCTTCAAAAATTATTTAACTCTCGCAATGTCTCCTTTGTTGAAAGCCAGGCCTTCATTTTAATTACAAATCAACTTTAGGGGGAGCTTAATCATAGGGAATTTGCTCCTATGCCACCTTCAATTGATGATGAACTTGCAACAATTGAAAATAATGATAATATGCATGAAAGAGAGATTGTTCATAAAGAAGACCTCGTGGCCCATCCTCGCAAGTCGTCACCTATTTCAAGACCGAAATTACCAGAAGGAAAAAAATCAGTTGGCTGCAAATGAGTTTATAAGATAAAATAAAAAGAAGATGGGTCTATTGCGAAATACAAAGCTAGACTTCTAGTAAAAAGATTCACTCAAACTTCTAATATTGATTACAAAAAAACCTTTGCACACATAGTTAAAATGATTATTGTTAGAATATTGATGTCTCTAGTCATTAATTGTGGATGGTCATTGTTTCAAATGAATGTAAAAAAAAGCCTTCTTGCAGGGAGATCTAGAAGAAGAAGTATACACAAATCTTCTACATGGACTCAAACTAGAAGGTAAACAGTAGTTGGTATGTAAATTGAATAAAGCAATATATGTCTGAAGCAACCATCCAGAGCATTGTATGGTAAAATTTAGCACTGCACTAGAAAATTTTGACTTTATTAAGTGTGTTTCTGATTCTTCAATGTTTGTAAGAAGAACTAAGTGTGGAATTGTAGCGGTATTGATTTATGTTGATTATATAATAACCACTGAAAGCGATAATGATGGTCTTTCAGATCTTAAAAGGTATTTCAACAAAAAAAAATTGATATGAAGGATCTTGTTAGTCTGACATATTTCTTCGTTATTGAAGTTACTTATTCAAAACGGGTTTATTTTTGTGTCAAAGAAAATATACATTGGATCTTCTCAAATAAATTGGAAAGCTAAACCAATTGATACCCAAATTGACGATTATGCTAAGCTTGCTAATACAAATTAACCTTTTTAAAATCCTGAACAATTCTAAAAGCTAGTAGGACAACTAGTATATCTTACAGTCATGGACTGGTTGCATATGTAGTCAGTTTTGTCAGAGAATTCATGCATTCTCCTACTGAGGAATATATGAAAATTGTGGATCAAGTTCTCTGTTATTTAAAATCTTATCTAGGAAAGGGAATTTAGATAAAAACTAAATAATAATACTAATGTGTCTTTTCATGTCGAGATTCTTGGATATGCATACGCAAATTGGGTAAGAAATTCAAAAGACCGAAAATCTACTACAAGATACTGTAATTGGTTGGAGGAAACATTGTTACATGGAAAAGTGACAACCAAAATATTATGGCCAAGTCAAGTGCTGAAGTTGAATACAAACTCATGTCCTCAGCTACAAGTGAATTAATTTATGTCAAATCAATATTGCAAGAGCTCAGTTTCAATCCATAAAAACCAATCAAGCTGTTTTGTGATAATCAAGCTGGCATACATACAACATCGTATCTAGTCTTCCATGAAAGAACTAAACATATAGAAGTTCATTATCATTATATGCAAGACAAAGTTCAAGAGAAAATTATTGAAACACCATATGTAAGAAGTCATGATCAGCTAGCAGATATTCTCACTAAAGCAATGCTAAAAAGCAAATTTGAACAAATATCAAAGAAAATGAGTATCGTAGATATTTATTCCTTAACTTGAGGGGGAGTATTATAAGACAAGTTAGTGAAAGGTGCGGTGCAATGAATAGCGAAAATTTGCGCTACACATGACCAAAAGATTTCTATCATTATTGTTGTATTAAATACATTATAACTTGTATAAGCTTACAAAGAGTTTAGTAAGGTAATCCTCGAACTATGTTTTATCGAGTTACTCCGTGAAGGAGGGTAACCAAACCACATAAAGATTTGTATTCTTTTTTTCAACTTTTCTCTGTCATCTTTACAATCTTTCTCAATTATCGTCTATTACTCATTCTACAAGAGGGAACCCAAGCTAGGACTAGACCATCAGCTATCAGTGATGATGCTTCACCTAGACCATCCAGTGTTTCCATCAACATTGATGCAATCTTAATCACAAAAGAAGAGTCTTCAAAGCAAGTTGGCTCATCCCCAAGACTGATAAACATTTCCAACGGTGAAGAGACATCAGTTGAAGAACTTATAATTGAAAAAAGTTGGCCATCCTTCAAAGATTTCCTCAAAATAGGACTCAGAGTCATATAGTCTACTTGTTTACAAGGAAATTAGGCTATGCTTCAAAGATTGCTTGAAAATAAGCTTCCCCATCCTAGAATATTCATGTTACATTACATGAGAAGAATTAGCTGTTGGAATATATAATTAATATTCATAAGTAAGAGGATAAAGTCCTCATTTGCTAATGAAAATTTGTATTTCTACATCCATGTTCCAGTGAGCTTAAATCGTAATAAGATGGTCGATGAATTATTATAGTACTCGTAATTTTTATATTGCAACCCATAAGTACATGGAATATATAAATGAAAATTTTTTACCATGAAATTAATAAAATTAAAATTTTATTGATGACCTAAAATTATAAAGTAAGAAAAAAGAGAATTAATAAATAAATAATGATGAGATAGTTGATGTTGCATGAAATAATAATAAAATGTATTATTTAATTTTTGATTAATTTATGAATTTCAGTCAAATGGTTTAATTTAATTAATTAATTAATTTAAATTATTTAAATTAATGAATGATCATGATTTAATGATTTTAAACATGTATTATGAGATCAAATCATAAGATTTAAAATAACATGATTTACGACATATAGTTAATATGGATATTAAAAAATAAAAAATGGTATGAGGGGTAGCTGAATGTGTGTACGTGCGGACTACATTAAGCGGGGCCACCAAAAGGCAGCCCCTTTTCTGCCACGCGCAAAGAGAGAGAGAAAATGGGAGAAGGGAGAGGAGTGAGAAGAAAGAAAGAGGAGGAGAAGAAAAGGAGAGGAGGGAGAGAAGAGGAGGAGCCAGCCGCCGCCGCCGCTTGTCGTCGTTGCTATCGTCGTCATCGTCCAACCTATCGCTGGTGACCGGAGGTAAGAGAGGGGAGATGGGTTTTTGATAATTTTTGAAAAATTTTTTTCTAAGCATGGGAAAATCATGGGACTTTTGTTCAATATGGGTAGATCTATAAGCAAGAAGGGAGAAATCATAAGAAAGAGGATGAAAATTCGGATCCATAGCTATGGTGAGTTAGAGTTTTGATTTTTCTATACAAATAGTTGTGCAAATCATGGCGTTTTTCATGAATTTGTGTAGATCTTCATTTCATGAGCCAAATAATGTATATGGAATGTGAAAATTTGAATTCTGTGTATGAATTCGAAATTTCATGAGTTGAAAGGTTTAATATTTTTGCCCCAAATTGCTATATAATGTATTTAAATGATGTTGAGATGCATTATTTGTAAAATTACATGTATAATCTTGGATAAGAAAGGAAATGCAAAATTTTCATCATAACTTGACTATGGGAAAGCCCTAAAAATTTGGCCTAGGCATAGGGCTTTTGTATTATTCATATATGCGATAATTTATAAATAATTAGGAACCCATTTGGATATGGAAATGGGTGGAAAAAAATGAGGGTAGGTGGGTATATATGTTACAGGTATGTGTTGTCGCTTGTAAATATTTAAGTGTAGTAATTTAATAATATATGGATATGGATTTAGATCAAAATGTGTAAATCTTGAAGCAAAAATCTAGATATATATGATAAATGAAATTGGGTAGTTAGGAAATTTATATGGAGGTATGAGATTTCTTTTAACGAAATGTGTACAGGTGAATTTTATATAATTTTTATATCAAATAAATATGGAAAAAAATGAATGAATGGGTAACAGTTATATGACATCTATATGGATGGTTGGAGGGTTAAAAATGTTAAACTTGTTGTATATAAATTATGTGAAAATGAAAGGGAGTAAAATCCCTAAATTTTGAAGCTTAAAACCCATCATTTGAATGGCTAAAGTTGAAAGTGTATGGGCGATGAAGATGACTCCTAAACGATTAATTTTAATTTTAGCAGCATAATATAAAATTTACTTTTGATAAATGGGTGGTTAAGTAAAGTTGTAATTATACAAAGAATGTATACATGTATATATATGAATTTCACGTAAGCCTAAATGAAGGTTAAATTTAGGCTGGAGCATATATGATGAATTTGGTTATGATATATGATAGATTATAATTATTATATTAAAAAGTATAACACATAGGAATGATGATGGAATGATTTTGAAATTCGGCAGCAGAAAATGCAAAATTGCAGGGTAAAAAATAATTGCCCAACTTGAATGTATAATTTATAAATTTCGTTCTTGATATTTTAATATTAAGTTTGTACGATGTAAATTAATGAAATGTGTATTTTAAATTTTAGAGGTTAAAAACTAATGTTTAATGCTTATATTGGGTTGAGACTACCATTTGAGTTGAAAGTTATATATAAGAAATTTCAAGTAATGAGATGAATATTTAAATTACCGTAAATTGGATATGTTAGTTAATATATATGTTGAGCGAAGGGTAGTTAAATGTAAGCCCAAAAAAAAAAGAATTTGTGAAATAGACTGTGGCTATATGCGTTGACTAGTAATGATTGATTTTTAATTTTTATTGTAAGAGTATGACAATAGAAGATTAATTTTCATGCTTATATTAATGAAAATGCAAGGAAGTTGGGAAAACCCAAATGTTCAATTGAAGTTATTGGTTGTGGATGTTAGTTATGATATTTAAACGAGATATTTACATAAATTATAATTAATATGATTTTTAGATGATAAGATATATATGAGTTAAGATATGGATGTAGAGATTCAAGTGGAATAGCCAAATTAATTGGTTGTTTGCCCATGTAATTTAAATAAAATGGGTGGATTACAAATTCCAAATGTAAAAGTTAGTGAATTTGAAGTGGAACAATTGAAATCAAGGAAATAGAGGAAATAAAGTAAAATAGTTCTGTCGTATAATTCCTTTACTAAATTACTGATTTTAAAGCATAAATTATGAATGCTAAAATTATAGCAAGTAGCATAATGAAAATCCTATAATATGATGTTAAATATAAAAGAAAAGAGAGTTTAGTCAGGTAGCCATGCGGATAGGCTGTGTGGACTGAATTTTAAGTTTAGGTTCAAGCGTGGTAATCACATAAATATAAGAAGTAATATATATGATATGAGTTTGAATTATTCAATTTTGGAATAAATTAATTCATAAGTCATGAGGAAAGTATTCTTATATATATGTAAAAGAATTTGAGTTGTATTTGATGGAGATGATTTCTAATCATCTATCTTAAATAGGTTAAGATTTTGTATGAATTAGTTTGTGTGATGAGATTTTTGGTAATAAACTTATTTTATATGTGTAAAAAGATCTCATACCTTTTATATGAGTTATTTAAAGGTAATATATACAAAATGTATAAGGCTCGTGAAGAACATTTCATTTACAAAATGATTAAAAGACTTGGACAATCTGTAGTCTATGAGTTTTCAAATTGGTCTACGTTTATAAAAGATTATTTTTTAGCATATCGGGTTTATGAAACCCTATAAAATCTGATTTTATGATGCCATGAAATCTAATTTTATGATGAACTCAAGATGGACTCCGTATTTGAAAGTCTAGAGTGGGAATAGGAAGTTTATTCAAGTGTAAGATAAAATATATTTAAATGAGATTTTCAAGCAAGGAAATACTTGAATTTCTTGTTAAAAGTCTGTAAAAAAAAAGGAAGGGGTAAGTAGAAAATAAGTAGGCATGTAGATTGGCATGCATGATAATAAGAATGGTATGTTTAGACATTGTTTCCTATTGATAATACTAAGAAGGGGTAAAAAAAAAAGATAAAGGAAAGTATAAAGGAAAAATTGAGAAATGCTAAAGGAAAGAAGTAAGCAAACTCTTTAAGATTCTTTTTGTTCAAAAGAATTTTATGATAAGAAAAATCGGTTCTTACCTTTTTATTTCAAGAAAGGTTATTTGCTAATGAATTTGTTTTATTTAAATGTTTTCTTTAAATTGGCATGCATTGAAAAGGTACTTAGCGATCACCATTACCCTGTGCATAGGTTTTACAAAAAAAATGTGTATTTGAATTATGTTTTATAACTTGATTTCCATATACAAACCCTGCTATCAAGTTGAGTTGTCGAAACTCAATTCATGTCATAATTGCATATGATGCACGTGTGAATGAAACTCATGCATGAGGCTTTGTCAAGGTTGTAATTGGACAAGTAGTCTGTTGTAACGCCCCAGGCCTAACAGTAAGGTATTGTCCGCTTTGGGCCTCGACCCGCACGGTTTTGCCCCTCTGGGTTCACGCGCATCCCGTCCTTCCCCAAAAGGCGCCGTGCGGGTCGAGGCCGAAAGCGGACAATACCTTACTGTTAGGTCTGGGGCATTACAAATGGTATCAAAGCCGACTCCCGATGTCCTGCCAATGGTGTTTAGCGGGGACGCTAGAGCCCCAAGGGAGGGTGAATGTGATATCCCACATCGGTTAGGATGAGGGGGGGGAGCCTGGGTTATAAGTGAAGGCCTCTAGGTACCTCAGTGAGGCGCCTTTTGGGAAAGGACGGGATGCACGTGAACCCAGAGGGGCAAAACCATGTGGGCCGAGGCCCAAAGCGGACAATACTTTACTGTTAAGCCTGGGGCGTTACAAATAAATGTGATATCCCACATCAGTTAGGATGAGGGGGGGAGCCTGGGTTATAAGTGAAGGCCGCCAAGTATCTCAGTGAGGCGCCTTTTGGGAAAGGACGGGATGCACGTGAACCCAGAGGGGCAAAACCGTGCGGGCCGAGGCCCAAAGCGGACAATACCTTACTGTTAGGCTTGGGTCGTTACAAATGGTATCAGAGCCGACTCCCGACCTCCGGCCGATGTGTCCAGCGGGGACGCTGGAGCCCCAAGGGGGGGGTGAATGTGATATCCCACATCGGTTAGGATGAGGGGGGGAGTCTGGGTTATAAGTGAAGGCTACCAGGTACCTGAGTGAGGCACCTTTTGGGGAAAGACGGGATGCGCGTGAACCCAGAAGGACAAAACCGTGTAGGCCAAGGCCTAAAGCGGAGAATACCTTACTGTTAGGTCTGGGGCGTTATATCTGTCCTTGGTGTTTCCTGGGCGGTGCGTCCGACGTATGGGGCGGGTAATCACTTAATAAGTGTTATCTGCTAAACGATGAATAAGTCATGGAAGGATGCATGTGTGTGCATTCATCTCATTATCACACATGCATAATGAGATTTTAAGAGTTTTATGATTTTGGTTAATGCCACAGGTTTTGAACAGTATATATTTTTAAATGCTTGCTTACTGAGTATTTTATACTCATCGTTTTCAACTAATCAGTGAGTGCAGATGATGTAGATTTGATGGAAAGGCCTTTACTGCTAGCTGAGTAGTAAATGTATGATTTTTAATATTTTTGATGGATTTGGATTCATAGGATTGTGATTATTATAAATGTGAGTGTATTATATTTGAATTGTTTTATGTTGATGTTAAATGTAATAATTAGCTTCCTACGTGAAATATGATTTTATAAGTGAGATATTAGATGAATTTAAGTAGTTGTGGATGAATTTAATAGAGAATGCTAGATTATGGAATGTCTATTAGGTTTTGTAATCGCCCAAATATCTTAGCTATAGACGGCATGCTGCCGGATTTTAGTTAAGAAAATAGAATCAATGTAGGTTCAGAAGAGAAGAAAAGAGAAAAAAAATCAGGTTGATTTCCCGACAAATTGGGAAAAGCTTCCGCTCGTACAAGAAATGAAACTTCGGTTTCATTTATAAGTTCTACCACCCAAAAAGATCCTGGAGTAAGGTACCGCGATGATGTGGGTAGCGCGCCCGCGGGTCGGGGTGCTACAGTAACCATCAGAAATCGTACTCTCCTTTCGCTAGAAGATCTCTCCAAGGGCATCCATTCTTGAGGGTGTTGAGCTTGATCATCAGGAATAACCTGTTTATCAACGATATCTTATATATTTCTCTTTAAAGACATAGTTCCTAATTTTATCTCCCTTTCAAGCTCAACATCCTTTAATAGCTAACATTTTTTGCCTCAAAACAATTGAATGTAAGATCATAGAATTTATATCTTGAAATTATTCAACATATCCAATAGTATTCGAATTTAAAATGACTACATTAACTATTTCCAAATGAGTAAGAATGACTAAATTTATTAAATATAGAAATAAAAATCAAATTTCATTAAAAAATTATACCATATGTCTCTTTTGAATTCAAATAAAATTAAATTTTTAATAATAATAACTCAAATGCCTATATAGCCTAAATAGTATCTAATTTGTTGTCACCTCCATCAATGAATCTTTTATATCATTTGACTTTTTTGCAACTCAAGCAACCCCGCATGAATAGTAAAGTAGATCTATTCATAAAAATATATCTTGAGTCTAAGGTTAAATTAATCATTGACCAAAATAAATGAAACATGTACCATTATTGGTACAATTTTTCTCTTTGTGTTTGAGTGCCTGACAAAAGTAATAGACAAATTTCTTATTTGGTTTCTTTTACGTTGGAACATGGGTAGTTTCTTTATCATTTGTTCATGTCCTTATAATTACTTATCAAATGAGTACTTTTAGTCTTTTCCTTACATTAACCTATTTTCTTTTTGAACACAATAAAAATGAGCACATTAAAAGGTTACTTATCCTTTTGTCAGTCATAATTAACTTTAAACTAACTGATTTGTGCTACGAAATTAAATCTAAAGGCATAAGCAAATCTGCTTTGCATTTAATTTCAAAGTAAGAAGAGACAAGTATTCCATTATATTTTTATTAATCTTATACTTTATTAAAATCAAGTTCGACTAAACCTTATTCATTTCAACTTTGTTACATTTAGCAAAGCGCTTTTCAATTTTCTAAATAGAAAATTTGACATTACTTACTTTTTGGGATATGATGCTCCCTTGAAAGTTTTCAAAATTGTACACTTTATAATCATAAAACTTATGCAATTTGAATAGTCTCGCTTCTCAAAGTTTTCAGTTTTTCTCATTGGACCTTTTAACCGTAAGAGTAGTGTTGTTCAATCCTTAATGCAAGGTTTAGATTCATAATGCCAAGCACAATCATAATATTTTTGTTTTTATTATTTCAATATGAAAATAGAATAAATGTTGACAAAAATAATACAAGTAAATAAATTAACCAAAAATTGAACAAAATAATATGTTCATATAAATTATATATATATAACTTTAGCAATTCAAATAATGATACGACCCATTACAAGATAACCAGCAGAATATTAATACTTAGTCTTTTGACAAAAGTATTAATTTATAAGTGATACTCTTGGTGCAATAATTAAATATTGATAATAAAATTCTATCAAACAATAAGCCTTTCTTTAGATCGACTATTTCTCACATAGAATGTCTAATAATTATCACATGTATTATCACCACAAGTATTTATGTAATATGGCCAAAATATTGACCTTTTTTTGGGCCAATCAATATCCTCATTAATTACATATCCACAATATTTGGTATAGTAATCAAATATTAACAATAAAATCTTGTCAAATACAAGCCTTTTTTGGATAGACTTGTTATTCATATGGAGTACCAAATAATTGTCACATATTTATTACCACAAGTGTGCACGCAATTCGGCCAAATATTAATCTTCCTTTGGACTGATGAATATTCGCATGAATTACATACACATAATTATCTTAATGTTTCAAAAATAAATTAACCTACATAAGATAGGCTACTTTGGTAGTATGTTATTTTAATCAATTTATTTTAAAACATTAGACATCAAAAAAGAAATACTGGTACCATTATTTGAATTTAATAAAAAGTTCAAAATATTAAACTTATTTCTAAATTTCAAACTTAGAACTTTGGCATGATAATTGGTCAATTTGAATTTAAAAATTCAAAGATCCAAAATTCAATTATGCATGACAATAGGTTAATTTAGAATTCATAGAAAGCAATAAATCATAAATACATGAAAATTAGTCACGAATTACTTTCTTGATTTTCATAAACTAACCATATAAATAAATTATAGATATAATTCAAAAATTACATACATTTATATAAATTCCCAAGAACTTATATTTTTGGACCTATTTAATTCAATTAAATCCTTTCATTTGATTAAGAATGTC
>JAXCLR010000063.1:22836944-22848125 GCA_035584095.1 Annona squamosa | reverse complement strand
TAAAATTACCTAAAATGCCACTATTTTCAAAAATAAAAAATAAATATCTAAAATACTCCAAAAATGGTAAAAATTTATACATATATTAACTACACCTACATTAACAATTCTATAAAAAAAATTTCAAAATAAATAAAAATAAATAACTACATGCACCCGGGAGCCAGGAGCGCTGCCTACTCCCGCGTGCAAAAAATCACCTCCCGGGAAATTCAGGGATGCAAGTGGGCGGGTTTTGCAGGACTCAGATTGGGCCTGTACTTAAATATTTTAGTTGCATATTTTTTAATAGAGATATATTGTCTATTGGCACCGATTTTGATCAATCTACCTATAATGTTTTAAGTGCATTGCCTGAGCTTCATAATGTATACCACAAATCATTTTAATGCAATCTTTTTTGGTCATGTTTAATATCAGCATGCATATAATAATTTCATTCCTTCTTTTGACTCTCCACATATCATCTTAAAAATTATTTAATTTTACTCAAATTTATGATCAACTATGGTGGATTTTTTTTTGTTTTATAATTTCAACAAACAACACAACTGTAACCAATAACGCGGCAAACAAGCAACATAGCCAGTGTACATGCTGGCAACTTATTACAAATCAGACATATACTTATTACAAACAGGCTTAAAAAGGACTCATTGCAACTTATAGCAATATTAGACAAGAAAATCTATCTAGAAATCAGAAAAAAGTGTAGACATGTTGAGACGGTTTACTCACATCTAGATTACTCAATATGCATTATATTAGCTAATGGCCTTTACTCACATATATAATTAAATAGCTTTTTTTTAGAATTAAGTGCAAATGTAATAGTTATATTTGAGCTTTTAAAATTGTTGTGAGTGTATTTCAAAAAAGCTCCTACAAAGCATAAAATGTTGAGATCATTACAATGGTCTCTATGTGATCGGGCCTCCAATGCAACAGGAGTGCAGCAGGTCTGCTGGCCATGTTGTGACTTCGTCTTGAGAAACTGTTGTACCCAGACTACCACCATGGGAAATTCAGGGATGCAAGCGAGGTGGGTTTTCTAGGATCGAATTGGGCCAGTACTTAAATATTTTAGTTTCGTATTTTTTAAAAGAGATATATTGTGTATTAGTACCACTTTTGATTAGTCTATAGTGGATTAGTACCAAGTACGGGAAACCCCTTAAACAACTTGCCCTTCCTATACCATCCAAGGCAATTATTTTAAAACAATGTGTATCTTCTTATGCTATTATAGACACCTTTTCCTTAAGCCCAAATAAATACATCTAAAAATAAAAGAAACATATGCATGGACCAAGATCCAAGCCTAACCACCGAAAAAAAAATCAACCCAAAAAAATTGCCAATGGGCTCCAAAACTAATAGCCCACATAGAACAAGACCCCAAACAAACTAGGCCTACTAAGTGAGCCTTAACAGCAACTAGGCTCAACAGCAACAGCCCACCAGATCCAGCAACTGGGCTCCACAGCAACAGTCGACTTGACACAAAAACTGGACTCTACTGCAATAGCCCATCAGAATTCAACAATAGTCCACTTAAAGCAAAAAACTCCAACAAGACTGTAAGACCAATAGCAACAAGCTCCCGATCATAGCCCACAGCCCACCTCCCCTCTACAAATATAGGGGCAAGTTTCAAGTTCGAACACACTTGAGGAGGCATCTCAAAAGGGGGAGGATAGGAGTCTGCAACAAATCCATAGCACCTCGGCTTGTTCTCTCCTTTAGCTTTAGCTTTACTCTTTTCCAACCTTTTTCTAGCTCACCCCCTTTTCTTCTCTCCTCCTTTAGATTTTTTATTTTTTTATTTCCCTTTTCATGCCCATGTAAAACAGTTTTGGGTTAACAGATTTTGCTATATCTGTTTTAATCCAAAGATCGGAATCCATGCTCTGTAAGACCAGTGTTTTTATTCAATGAAAAAAGGACTGATTTTCCCTTTAAGATCAATTGCGACTCCATCTAGCAGTGTAAATCTCTTGGCTATTGAGGTTATTCCTACATGTTTTATTTGATCTCAATACTAATTTTTTCATCGAGTTGAAGCCATAGTAAGGTAGACGCACGTCGTCCAGCAGCTCCCAGTGACACACGCTATTGAATCCATGGTTCAATCGATATGCAGAAACCCCGAGCATATGCCGCTATTCCAGAGGTTTGGAGATTAGATCCAAACTCTTCAAATTTGGCCTAGATTTCACAAGGCTAGGAGGGCGTTCTAGCCCATCAAAGAGTCCATGACAGCTATTATATCTTGGCAACTCCACTGGAGATGATAATACTAGTTTACATCGGGAATAAGGGAGCAAAAATCTAAAGATTGTGGCATTCCCCTCTCTGGAGAGCGAAGTCCCACAACATCACCCTTCTCTGGACAACAAGTCATCGCTGTTTCTTCAACGAAAATGCCCAAAAAATGCTTGTACCTAAAAAGTTTTCAGGTACAGAGGCGTCTAGCTCATGAACTGGAGAGGGCTTGTAAAGGGGGTAAACTATTGAGTATTAACTCATATCTATTCGTATATGTAAAACGAGACTAGAGGAAGGATTTCCAAGAGTTAGATAGTTAATTGTCACTAAATAATTTTTTACTAAAAAAATGATACCTTAAAATGGAGACAGACACTCAGACCTAAAACGTTTTTAGTTCTGAAAGGGATCAACTCAAATAACTTAGGAAGGCTCTTTAAGGCGCATATTGTTGTGTATGATGTTGAAAAAACGTGTATGTGTAAAATGAGCCATGTAAATTAATATCCAAGAGTTAAATCTTTGATAGACATAGAAAAAATTTGGCTAAAAAAATCACGCCTCTTTTTAGACCTAAAAATTTTTTTGTTCCAGAAGCCTCTTCAGAAATAACTCAGACAAGTTGGGCCAGAAAATCCTAAATCTCTTTACAGGAGGAACTTGAAGTATACAGAGTCTCCGCAAATACTTAGAAGACTCCGTTTTGCAACATCTATTCAAAGTTCAATCTTCCCATTTTGAAAATCATAAAATAAATTATTATTTATTTATAGTTACTGACCATCTTCATTTGTGGCTCAAGTTTTTCATCATAGCTAGAAAACAAAACAAGTCAATTATGGATTGAAGCCCTTTGATTACCAGATCAAGAGCAGCCAAGATGAAGTCTGAGCAATCATCACAACACGAAGATCAGGATCAACAATTCAAATAGTTATTCAAACTGATATGGCAGCAATGGATAAAAGGAAGAAAAAACTAGAAGAGACCTTATCAAATACAAGCCTATCCTCAGCTGGAGGCCAGAATACCATCCCACCACCCTTTTGTTTCCAGAATCCAAATGTGAAGTTAAGCGGAAGGCATCAACGATCTTCCCATAGGTTAAGAAACAACCATTACAAAGAAGAGGAGACAGCCTTAGAACAAGGCAATAATGAAATCCAAGACATCAAAAGACAGCTCCAAAACTAACTAAGAAAAAAGGAGGAGCGAATCAAGCATCATCAAGGAGAATGACTACCCTTGGCCAAAATAGAAGATTTATGTCCCTTTCCTGACACCAATTACTCGAGAAGTTTGAGATACTAGCTCTACCAACATACAAAGGGGACTCTTGCCCAATGGCTCATCTCAAAGATTTTTGTGGCATCTTGTATCCTTTGGTAAAGAGTGAGGAAGTTTTCATAAGGTTGTTCCAGCATAGTTTGAAGAAAGACACACTAGAATGGTATACATCACTTGATAGCCAACTGATCAAGACATGGGAACAACTTGCACTAGCTTTCATGGATTTTTTTTTCTATAAAGTAAATACTGCACCCAAAAGGGTGACTTGGAAGCATTAAAGCAGAAAGACAATGAAACATTCTAGGAATATGTGGCTAGATGGTGAGCATTGGCGGCAAAAATGAGTCCTTCACCTTTGAATGTGCGGATCTCTATCATCATCAGCTCGGCTCAATCAAACATCTTGGGTTACCTCATTTCGCATCCCTATGTCAACTTCACATAATTTCTCAAAGTAAGAGACCAAGTAGAAGCAAGAATCAAGTATTGGACTATCTCCACATGACCATATCAAGGAAATACAACCCAAAGGAAGCATGAACCCAAAAATGATAACTCTTCCAAAACTTTAGATGTAAATGTCATAGACACAACAACTAAGCCCACTCAAAGGAAAATGTCAAGAGATTTTATACCTCTAGCCCAGTCCTACACTGATATTCTCAACCTATTCATCCAAAAGAATATGCTTACACCCCCTAGCTCCCAAACCTCCACCAAATCTCATCCTAAAAACTACCGAGAAAATGAATTTTCTGCCTATCACCAAGGAAGAGGCCACTCAACTGAGAAATGTTATACTTTCAAGCATGTCATTCAAAACCTATAGATAAAGGAAAAGTCAAAATCTCACAGAACTCCCATAAAGATGTAATTCAAAACTCTCTACCTATGCATGAAGCAGCGAGGAATCCCAATACAACAACTATAAACTTCATCGAAGTTGCAAGAGAACTCACCAAAATGAGTCATGAGGCATACATATCACTCTACAATAAGCCAAGCAAGAGACAATTGTATTGCAAAGAGCAACTCCCCAAAGCCTTTATAAGCTCCAAAAAGGGTATGACCAAGATTGCCTCTCGTTACCTGTCGTGAATAATCTAGGGATTGCTCGTACTCAACAAGAGCAAATTGTTTTAGCAGCCAAACCAAAGCTAGTGTATGACTAACACAGGATCTTATGGGAATATCCTCAACGCTCAGAGATAGATAATATTTATCTCAATGGGCAAGTCTACCGAACAAAAGTAGCTCGCAACATAGTCACCAACCCGAAGAAAGAACCATGATATAATATTGCTTCACAACTCAAGTCTCTACCAACTCAAATATCCATATGAGAATCACTATGTACTTCAACAAAGCACGAGGAGACATTTACTAAGGTCTTAAGTCAGGCTTACATTACGGAAGGACGTAACCAAGGGTATTTATTAAGTATTATGGTTGGATACAAGGATTTGAATATTCCTTTAGTAACTATTGACAATGGCGCAAGTCTTAATGTCTGCTCACTACGAATAATAACAAGGCTTGGAATTCCTACTCGAATGCGATATAGTGATTTTTGTGTACAAGCTTTTGATAATTCTCAAAATACAGTACTGAGTGAATTGAATATAGAAATCCAAGTGGGGCCAAATACCATGGTTGTTCCCTTTCAAGTCTTAGACATCCCAGCATCTTTCAACCTACTATTAGGAAGGCCTCGTTTGCACGAAACAAGAGCCATTTGGTCTTCCCTAGGTCAAAAGTTGAAGTATATATCGGCAGGAAAGCTGGTGGTCATAGAAGCCGATTTGGGATCATCATCCCAGCAAAGGTTGAAAACTATCATGAAATATCACTTATCAAAGTTTATGAATCTTCGGATCCCCTCCTTTTCAAAATAGATGATATTCATGAAGTTCATCATATCTCGACGAGCAAAGACTACCACTCCATTATATCATACTCCCTATTGAAAGGAAGGCTACAAGATTCAGCATCAAGTATAGAGGAAAAACAGTACTACTCAATCCTCAGCAAAATAATAGCAAATGGGGTCTGAGATATAAACCAGAGGAAGACAAATTCAAGAAAACAAAGAAGAAACTCGGTTCATAAGTACAGGATATGTGCTATTTGAAGCATTGAGGGTTCAAGAAATCTTAATGATAGGGCACAATGATCGACATGAAAAAAACGCCGCTATGCAAACACAAGCTAAAAACTGGTATGCTACACCAACTTGTTCAAGGCCCAGTTCAAGAGATCTACCCCACATACAATATCTATTCAAAAGAAAAAGAAACAGACAGAGTTAAAAATGTAGGTCAACATCTGCTGATCCTATGAAATATTAGAAATTACAGAAGAAAGAGGAGTCGATGAGGAGCTGTGCAATAATATAGAAAGATATGAAAGCAAGGATGCATCTTTAGACTACGAGATAGTCAACTTGGGAATATCATAACTACCAAAATGTCTTCTTATTGGAAATAATCTATCTATTGAGGAAAGGAATCAAATCATTACCTTTCTCAAGCCCCGATTAATCAATTTTATTTTCTCTTATGAAGACATGCCTGAGTTTGACGAAGACTTAATTACTCATCAACTCCCAGTAAAGGCCGATGTCAAACCAGTGAAACAAAAAATAAAGAGGCCCAAACCGAAATTGATACCCAAGATTAGGAATGAAGTGATCAAGCAATATAACGCTGAATTTTTTATTATATCGCATTATCTCCAAAGGCTAGCTAATATTATTCCCGTACTAAGAAAGACAGAAATATCAGGATGTGCATTGATTATAGAGATCTCAATAAAGCTAGCCCCAAAGATGACTTTCTACTACCTCATATCAATGCTCTAATAGACAACATGGTGGCATACATGGTTCTCTTTTATGAACAGATTTTCTAGATATAATCAGATCAAAATAGCCAAAGAAGATAGGAAGAAGACATCTTTCATTACTTCATGGGAGATATTTTACTATAAGATAATGTCATTTGGTTTGAAGAATGCCGAAGATACATATCAAAGCATCATGACGGCAACTTTCCATGACATGATGAACAAAGAAATGGAATTTATGTGGACGATATGATAGTCCGATCCTACACCTTCAAAGATTATCTAAAAAATTTAGAAAAATTATATGGATAATATGATAGCCACAAAAGTGCATCTTTGGTGCACAAAAAGGGTGCTTATTAGGGTTCATCATCAGGAAAAAGGAAATAGAAGTGGACCACGATAAAGTTAAAGCAATACTAAGTATGTTATCTCCTAAAACCAAAAAAGAGGTAAGAGGATTTTTGGACAAGCTACAATATATTAGTCTGGTTATAGCCCGATTAGCATCTATTTGCGAGCTAATCTTTAAGTTGCTAAGAAAGGCCTCTAATTTTGGTCAACCTTCCAATTTTAGTACCACCTAGAGCGGAAGGTCCCTTGTTGTTATATCTTTCAGTCACTCCAACGGCACTAGGGGCGGTATTGGGCCAATCATATGAATTAGGAAGAAAGAAACAAGCAATATATTATCTAAGCAGGAAATATACTGCAACGGAAGTCAAATATCCAGAAATTGGAAAGTCATGCTTATCCCTAGTATGGTCCGAGCAAAAACTAAGGCAATACATTATATCCAGAACTATATTGCTAATCTCTAAGTTGGATCCTTTAAAGTACCTTTGCCAGAAAACTGTGTTGACAGGAAAACTAGCTCGATGGCAGAATTTGATATAATATATGTCACGATGAAAGTAGTCAAGAGATAAATCATAGCAAACTATTTAACTGCACAGGCACTCCCGGACTACTAATGACTACAAGAAGATTTTCCGGACGAAGAAATATTATTGATTGAACAGGAAGAAGAAAGTGACTCTTGGACTCTATATTTTAATGACGCATGGAATGTTTCAGGCAACGGGATGGGGGTAGTGCTTTGCTATCCTGACCAGACTCCTCTCATGATATCAAAGAGACTGATTTTCCCATCACAAATAATATCGCTGAATATGAAGCTTGTATAATAGAAGTGCGGAAAGCATATAAACTTAGAGCTAGAAAACTTCAAATCTTAAGAGAATTGCAGCTAGTAATCAACCAAGCCAATGGAGAATGGGAAACCGGAGATGAAAAGTTAAAACTTTATCGTACGGTATTGTCTCGCCTAATTCACTCATTTGAAGAAGTCACTTTTACCCATACACGAAGGGCTCAAAATCAATGAGCTGACGCATTAGCAACTCTAGCATCTATGATTGAAATACCTTATGGGAAAGGTACGCATGAAATTATAATACAAACATCTCAGTAGCCCGCATACTGCTTACAAATAATGGCTAAAGTCAAACAAACTTAGGAAGAAGAAAAGTCATGGTATCATGATTAAAATAATTCTTGGACCATCAAACATTTGATGATCAAATCACCCTAGTTGAAAGAAGAACCGTCAGAAGATTAGCCTCTACCTATATAATACAATGGACAATACTGTATAAGAGGTCGCACAACCAAATGCTATTACGTTATGTTAATAGACAAGAAGCAAAGGAGATCATGGATCAAATCCATGAGGGAGACTGTGGAGCACATATAATGGAATTATGATGTCTAATAAGATAATGCATCAAGGCTATTATTAGATTATAATGGAGAAGGACTGCTCAGAATATGTGCAAAGATGTTTTAAATGTCAAAAGCAAGGAAACTTGATCCATACACCGGCATCGAACTTACACTATTTATTCACTCCATGGCCTTTTTCAACTTGGAAAATGGATATAATTGGTAAAATAGCCCTTAAATCCTCTGGCAACCACAAATATATATTAGTAGCAATAGAATATTTTACTAAATAGGTTGAAGCAACATCTTTCCCTACCATTAATGTTGCATAAGTTATACGCTTCATAAAAAGGAATATACTATCAAGGTTCGGGCTCTCGCAGGCTATCATTAGTGATAATGGAAGTCTTTATTTGTAAGGTCTGAGATTTTCTAGCCTAATACAAAATACTACATCACAAATCTAGTCCCTATTGACCTCAAACAAACGGAGCTGTGAAGGCTGCAAATAAGACCTTGGTCAAAATCCTCAGTAAGATGGTCGAAAACTATCAAGATTGGGTAGAAAATTTGTCTTATGCCTTGTGGGCATATCAAACCTCTATAAGGAGCACCACAGGATTCTCATCCTATCTTTGACTTTCGGCATGGAGGCGGTCTTACCGGTTGAAGTAGAGATCCCAATATAAAGGATATTGAAGGAAAGTAAAATGGAAGCAGATAAATGGGTGCAGACAAGTCAATCACAGTTAGATCTACTTGACGAAAAAAATTCAAGTTCTTCATCATGCTCATGTATACCAAAGATGGATGGCACGAGCTTATAACCAATTGGTAAAATTCAAAAACTTCTAAGAAGGTGACCTTGTCATGAAGAAAATTCTACTCTTGCACCCTTTTGACAAAAGGGGCAAATTTAGGCCTAACTAGGAAGGCCCGTGGATTAACACTAAAGTATTATCAAATGAAGCTCTGGCTGTTTCAAGTTCCGGAGCTGCTGAGAAAGCTGAAATTATAAGTTCAAACCATGTCAAGAAGTTCTACCTGTAAAAAGGCATGTCATTTGAAAAAAATAATGATAGATGGAAACAATGAGATGTGGGACAACTGCAGATTCAACGACAAGGCAGGAATGGTATCCAAAACTCGCTTTTTGCACTCTCTATGCCATTGGAAGCAATCTCCAGCCGCTTGATTGCAGGTGCCGATATGGTTAAAAGACCTAAAAAGTTCTTAGGTCCAGTAAATGAATTTCTAGACATCTGTTAGATGATCCTTAATACAATCAAAAAGTCTAAAAATTTAGAAACAAAGATTGATAGATAGGAGACGAGTCCTACCTGATCCTAAGCTATTCCCTAACCCCTTCAAAATAGAAATATATGAGCCAGCAGAAGATTCCTAAGACATGTAATAAGAAGAATGCAATTCTGTGGTATTTAAAGACATGGCAGCTACTTTAGATAGATGAGATAAAAGGCTCACGCTCACTATGACATCAATGTTGTCCAGCAAAATGCAATAACTGCCATAAGGCCATAATAGGAGCATCAAAACAACAAAGCTTATGCAGAAATTTCAAAAGCAATGCTTAAAGCTAAGAAGCCTATACAAAGCCAAGCTAGACACCCAACAAAGGGCCTATTTTCAAGTTTAGATTCATTAAAAAGAGGAGGTTGGATCTAGCAATACTATTTGCATAAATTCACAGGTCTCATGAAGCTTATAAACTTCAAAACCAGAGCAAGGAATCTAGAAGAGGAAAAATCAAGACATGAAAAAAGTAAAGCATTTTACTACATTCAAAGGTAAAACAAAAATACATTACAACCCACAAAAAAGAGGGTCTCTCTAATACATTATCCAAAAGGGGTAACCCCTACAAAAGCAAAAAGCAGCCAATAAAATCCAATCTCTCATACCTCCAGCACTTTACAAAGAAAGGAAGAAAAAAAGGAACAATTTCAAGAGTTGACTAAGGCACTCCAAAATAGCTTCATGACGATCTTTCATTCTTCCCATTGCAGACAAAGCATCCAATTGATGAGAAAACAAAGAAGCCAAAGCTCCCAACTGCGTAAGCAGCGCTTGCATATACTGATAAATTCACCTCGATCCCATGAATAAATCTACAGTAGAGTCAACACCATTTGCAGCTAGACACCACTATGGTGGGTGTGGCTCTCAACTCTAGAGCCTTCCGACTCGATGACCATTCTTGCTCAATGGCGCCGATCAAAGATAGAAAATGAGGGTCATAGTTGAAATATGCAAAATAGAGAGCCATGGACGTAGGGAAGGTCCTACAGGATCTCAAATTGTCTCATGAAGCAATAAGGAAGGTAGGAGGAATACCCATAAAGCCCAAGTGAGGTCAGGCAACTAAAGTTTTTAGTGTAAAAGATGGGGTCAACCGCTAGCCAAGGGGAAACCATATCACATCAACCTCAGTTAATTCCCTTAATTAGCTATGGACATTTGCGGGTAAAGGAGTTAGCTAGGCATTAAGTAAAATTCTCACAAGGTCGGGACTCTCCATTATAGCCCATTGCGCACCCAAGAAGAGTACTAAATGCTCTAAGAGCCATATCTGTAAAAAAAAAAAATAATAACATATCAGTCCTTGTCAAGAGAAGCATCAAGATATAGCTAAAGAAAAGAAAAAATGGGAGCCATCAATATACCTGCAAAAAAGGAACAAGCAACCTTGAAAGGGGGTTTTCTCGAAGGGAGCCAACCTAGGGGAAGTGCGCCCCGTGTTTTTTCTCGCAAGAAGTCCATCATCCACCATTCATCTTCGTTCGACAGTCTGGATTTTAATGGGCAATTTTGGTATTCAAAAAATGTGGTAAGGTCATCGCCAAACAATCCTCTCGTACACGCAACCGCCCTATGGATGTGAAACCCCACCTATGTTAGAACCTTATAAACGCAGTTTGAAGCTTATATTAAGATGGGATTAAAGGAAATTAATTTAAATAAGGTGATTAAGTTATTTTTCAAGATTATTATGATAATTACACACATTGAAGGATGAAACAATGTTTATGTGGA
>JAXCLR010000063.1:22797397-22811121 GCA_035584095.1 Annona squamosa | reverse complement strand
ATATATAGGTCCCACTTTTGTGTAACTGGGTTACATAAAAGCAGACCCATATAACTCATTTAAAATCTAAGATTTTGATTCTTAATGAAACCCATATAACTCCTTCAAAATCTAAAATTTTGATTCTTGATGGAAAAGCTAATTCATTCATTTATTTATCTAGGAAACTAAGTTTCATCTCAATCAAGTATGTTTATGAGTCACATTTTTTCAGATAAATATTAGAATGTAATAATACTTTATAGAATCATTTATAATATATACATTTTCTAACAATGTGGTCCATAAGTATTCTTGATTGGGATGAAACTTAGTCCCCCAGATAAATAAATTATGTTAAATACAATGAATGGATTATATTTTTCATCAAATATCAAATTCTTAAATTTTGAAGAGGTTACATGGCTTTGTTTTACGTGACCTGACTACATAGAAGCCGACCTTATATATATAGGAATACTTCTTTGAACTGGATTACATAGAAATAATTTTATGAAACTACTTTCATTTTTGAAATGTTAATCATTGATGGAAAATCCAATCCGTTCATCATATTTAACACCATTTGTTTAGCTAAGAAACTAAGTTTTAACCTAATCCAATATGTGGATAGGCCAAATTTGCTCAAAAATAGATGCATTCATGTGTAAATTATGAAAAATGCTTAGATTCATTCACACATGTATTAAAATGTAACAATATTTTATAAGATCATTTATCTAGATATTGTTAATATTTAGGTAGTTTAGATGTTGAAAAAACTACTTTAAAATTGATATTTTAATATTGAACCTTTTTATTACATTGATTTTTACATATTTATAGATGAGACCCATATACAATGAATAAAAAAATAAAAATATTTTCAGAATACTATAAATGATGCTAAATACAATGGACAAAGTTAATTTTCTATCGACCATCAAGATTTTAAAAATGGAGATAGTTTCATAGCAACATCCCCATTATATATATAAGAAATATTTAGGTGCTCCAAAATAGGCCCCACATGATCATAAAATTATAATCTATTCCACCTGTTGTATTTAGAATTATGTATTCTGTTACCATACTAATTTTTACCCCAATCAGATATGTGCATAGATCTCATCTGAAAATGGTACAACTTCAACGTAATAAAATAATTTGATCTAAATAATAATTTTAAAGCAGTTTTTTCAACATATAAACTATTTGTTATAAAATTTATACATGAATAAATAATTGTATGAAGTTTCATTATATTCTAATATGTGCAGAGCTAAAAATAAGCAAATGTACCGTTGTTCCAGTGCAATTGTGTTGCACCGGAACAACCCCCTCTCTCTCTCTCTCTCTCTCACACACACAAAACCTGTTCCAATGCAGTTGCCCAAAAATAGACTCCTATCCATATATAAATTTTATAGCAAATAATTTACATGATAGAAAAAACCACTTTAGAGTTATTATTTACATCAGGCTATTTTATTACTTTGAATTTATACCATTTTCAAATGGGATTCATACACATATACGATTGAGATAAAAATTAATAAGATAATAGAATACATCATTGTAAACACAATGGGTGGATTGGTCCACTGTAAAATGGGCACTGTAGATATTAGAACATAATGAAATTTTATACAATCATTTATCTATATAAAAATCATACTTTAAATGGTTTAAATATTGAAAATACTACTTTAAACTTGATATTTACATTAAACTATTTTATTTTGTTGATTTTGTACCATTTTAAGATATAGCACACAGACATGTTGGATTTGGATGAAAATTAACATGCTAATAAAGTGAATAATTCTAAATACAATAAGTGAAGTAAATTTCTCATTCGCGATCAAATAGGCTGATTATTTTCCTATATGTGTAATTTTATAACTTTTCAATTTTGGAAATTCCAAAAAATATTTAAAATCTAAAATAATAAAATTACATGCATAAAACGTTTATGTTTAGGCCCCCATATTAATGCTAGAAAAATCAAAAAGGGGTCTAGTCGACGACACGTACTGAGCAAGTGCACTGAATCCGAAGTACATTTGCTCATTTTTAGCGGTTTTCTGAAAATACAGAGGCATACAGAGGCATACCAAGTAAACCTCTCTCAAAGGACAACCGCCAAAAAGAGAAAAAAGAAGACCATATCCGAAGAACAAACATATTCTGAAACTGAACCAAAACATCCCAAAATGAAACAAACAAATGACACGACTAGAACCAAGATAGAAAAACTGAGAAATCTAACGGTAAAAGGAAAACAAATTAAGCAAGAGCTGCAAGACCAAACACACGGGCATATTGAGGCACAGCTGTTTCTCATGTCAGAGTCCGAACACAAATTGCATGGTGATGGGCAAGAACAAGAGATTGATTTGGAATTTGGAGAGGAAAAGGTATTTGGATTTCATTCTAGGGCAGCCATGAATTTTTTTAAAATATTAGGTAGGTCAGGTCAACCAAGGTTAAGACATCATCAGGTCAAAAATAGGGTCACATCAGGGTGGGTCACAGCCTCACAGGTCCCTATTAAGTTAAAGGAATATATTCAAATTTATAAGTTTGCTTGGCCATTTACCCTTACCCAAACAAATTACAAATAGCATCAAGTTCAGCCAAATCTTTTTAACCCTAAGTTTTGATACCCAGCTGTAATCCTACAGAAACAGGGCGAAGCAGTGTCAACCGTTGAGGCTAAAAGACATTTAAGTCAAACGATGTCCAGAGTAGGGCATCTCTCCAATTTCATCATTCCTGTGGAAGATTCAAACCATCAAAATTCAACCTGCACAGCTTCTGCTGCATCTTGTAATATAGCCTGTGACAAAGTACTCCAACGAGAAATAATGCAAAGGTAGGACTTGGAACAGAATTTACAGAAATGTCTAAACTGTTCTCTTAGTTCCATGAAAGGCCAAGGACCGATGAATGCAAAAAAAGAACTGCAGTGATGCTTGAAATGTAGCAGTTGTTCTTTGAGCCTCATGATGCAATTTACCAAAATGGGCAAAACAATACCTGTTAAAGGGTGGACAATTGCCGCCAAAATAGAACCAGCTTAATGCTCTGGAAATCCGTAATTCAAAGAGATTGTAGGGCAGTTCTCAAAAGAAAGCTTGCAATACATAATAAGGCCTTAGTAAGGCCATCCTGATCAGAATTGATGTTGAATGAAAGGAGAAATTAGGATCTGTTCAACCATTCAAGTATCAGATAGTCGAGGTTCTGGAGTAACAAATACCAACTTGAAGGCCTACACCAAATACTTCATTGCTAATGAAAATTTTTCCTCATACAGGGGAACATCAAACATTACACCACTCGCAATTTTCATTCTCTACAATAAGAAGGGAAAAAACAAATGGAATCACAATCAAAGTGCTAAATATATGCTGAATTCAAATACTCAGAAAAAGACAATTGTTTACCGAAAAAATAAGCTCTCAGAATTTCATAGATTGCAGAGGGAATGGGAATCAACTGGACTCTCCAACAGCATGCCCATGCACATTTTTGTAGTGAATCAGAAGAACGAAAACCGGGATCTGTTGCTTGCAGAGAACAAACTGTATTCTTCAATTGAAATGTCCTTTTTTGTGCATGAAAGGGTGGACTGAACAGGATCTATCAAAGCTTGTGAAAAGTCTCCACTAACTTCATCTTTCAGAGTTGCCGACTGTGAATTGGATCCAGCACCTACCGCCACTGGCCCACCAAAATGGAACAAGGAAAAGGATGAGCTTCCATTTAATCTCAATGGGTTACCTCTACCAGCATCTTGAACTTGATGGGGTGCTCCTTTCTGAGGCAACTGCATGTTGGCAAAGGGCCTCGCTGGAATGTAGTTATCAACTACAGAATCAGCATAACTGTGGGAATCTTGCAATCCTGATTTGGAGTTCTGGGTGGGATCCTTTGAGTTTGCAATGCTGTCTTTGTTAGCCATCTGATGTGATGGGACCTGACCCACATTGAGCAATGGAGATGTCAAAGGTTGTACAGTTCCATACTGCATGCAGAAGGCAGATGCTGGGTTTGATGGTACACCAAAGGTGACTGGGGCAGGGTATAGATAGCGACTGTGCTGAGGAAATGCTACCAATCCACTGGGAGGGGTGGCTGCCCAGGAAGCAGTACACTGATGATAGTAGGTCACTGCAGAATGTGTAGGGAAAACTGGCAAGTGCATACTGTCATTATGCAGTGGTTGATTGTTCTGTTTCTCAGAAGATGCATCCACCGATGTTCTGCTCTTATCGCAATTATGAAAATTTCTTGTTAGTTGGTCAGTAACTGTTCCACTTGAAAAAGCCTTCAACTGGTTTATCTTATGCTTGCCATCTGCTTCTGCATCAAGGCAATCATGAAATGTGCTTTCACCAGATGTTAAAATATCCCTACCTTCTGATTGTTGGCTTGCATCTTCAGAATCAGATGTTGATGAAGATTCAACATTTTGAGCACCTGAAAAGCCAATGCTACTGTCACCCTCACTTAGGCATGACGAACAGTTATCTGAACTGGAAGTAGCCATTAGTTGGTCAGAAGCACTGTTGAAGGGGAAGGCTGAGCTAATGACAGAACTCACTTCAATCTCATCATTGCCTGAACTCTTAGAGCATGCAAATTTAGGTTCCAAGCTGAAACCATTCTGATGGGCTCTTTGCAAGCCTGGACTGGAGTTGCACAATTTCTTACCAACATCCTCATGACAACCAGGCAATTCAGATGAACACTCATCAAACAACTTGGCAGCATCACTATATCGCAGGCATCCTTTCTCATTTCCGCTGCACAGAAAACCCTCAGTATTACCCTTGAGAGTTGAAGAATGTACAGTAACATCAGGCTCTGAGTTACACCTCGGATATCTTTTCCTTGAGTCCATCGGCTCCCAGACCTTTTTGGTATGAGCAATCTCTCCTCTACTTGGAGGAAAGTTCCCTGCGGCAGGCTTACCTTTTGGAACACAAGTGTCTGATATACAATAACTATGACTGTACTTGTTCCCATGATAGAATGTTCGGGATACATCGGATGCAGACTCTGATTTGTTCACAGTTTTGAAATCCCTGACCGACCTAGTCAGAGGAAGAGGCTGTCCACTCTTTGATCTGTGATCTGTGTGTAGATTACATCTACAGGATGGGAACTCATGTCTATCACGAACTCTGTTGTTTGAGCTGTGAAACTTCTCTGCAAACTTGAGCCCACAACTTCTGCCATTGGGCTTTATTGCATTGTTTCTTGACTGTCTGTGGAGCCCATTGTTACATCTGTAAGATGTTGCCATGTCTCCATGAAACTTTTCAGATTCATCAACCTGAACAGAACTCTCACTACCAAATGTAGGCTGCCACCTTTCACACCACCTGGAAGCTTGATCCAATGGAACATCTTTCCTGAATCTAAATCTCCGGCGAGAAGATTTTGACTGCCCAATGATGAATGATCCATTTTCATCCATTATGTTGAGCTCACCATCAACATCCATGTTTCCATTAATGGACTGTTCATCTGTGATATCAGAGGAAAGTGGGCTGGATACAACATTATCTCCAGATTCACTGATTGTGTCGCCTGAACTGGAATTGTTGAGAGATCCCTCTTGGGCACTGAGGGATGAATCTTTTTCAGGTTCGAATGACATAACAGGAAGTGGCTTCTGTTCATCAGCACATTGTTTCTCTTTCTCTTTTCCTTTTAGCCTCTCTTTTCTTCTTTGTTTCTTTTCTCTTTCCTTTGTTCTCCTCCTCTCTTTACGCTCTTCTTCTTCACGCTTCTCTTTTTCCTCTTCTTCAAGAAGTTTAGTCTGCACAGATGCAGGGCAGAGTCATAAGCGTAAACAAGGAACCCAAAATCCATTAATTTTTGTGAACCGGTAAATAGGACTTTTTTTCATTTCCAATTTAAATTTTAACACCCAGGGAAGGGAACAAATTAACCTGCTTTTCTAATGTGATGATTTCTTTGCATGCAACGTGAACACGCTCCTCCAGCAACTTTAAGGCAAGGCAAACAAATATGCTATGTGCATTCTGCCGAGCTGTCCCTTCTCTGAAAGCTTTTTCCACCTGAGAAGGCAACGATAGCATGAATAAGATAAATAATAAAGCAATAAAACATGGAATATAATATAAAGAAAGCAGCAAGTGTGAACATTCTACCAGAGAGGGGAAAGTCATTATTCAATAAGAAGAATGATACAGAAAAAATATAAACTATGAGATCAGCAAGTATAAATGTCATGTTCGCTCAGAGAAAATTCATCTTGTGCAACTACTATCCATCGTGACATCTGCAGAATAAATAGATGTGACAATAATATGCATTCTTTCCTTGATTACCCTGTTAATGGTAAGAAAGGTGCACATTTGGAAGCAAAGATAGCCATATAGGCCTACAAGTTTCAACTAAGGATTAACATTATCAGTAATTAAGGATAAAGTTGTGGTCCCTGCAAAAGATGTCCTTGCATCAGATATAATAATGCCTTGATCAGGACTTATGGAAAAGTAAAAGAAAACTATAACTTCTAAAAATTCTTTAACAATTTATAAAAATCTATGGTAAATTAAGATTAATAAATACACATTTAAGCCAAATATGCAACTTTGAATTTCAAACTAATCATCATCATCATCATCATCATCATCAACATCAAACTAATGACTTATGTAAAAAAAAGGGACTCATAGATACAACCCCAACAAAGTTCATATTGAAAATTAAGCATACATTAATGCACACAATATGTGCTAAATGCATGAGTTTGAAATGAATTCATAAGGCGATCACACCTGCTTAAGAAGAAAAAGCAGGTGAAAAGGTTGAAAAGAAGTGTTAGGAAATAATTTGTATGATTAAAAAATAATATTTTGATATTATTGTCAAATTAGAAATAATAATATGATTAAAAAATAATATTTTGATATTATTGTCAAATTAGAAATAATATGGATAGTATATCTAACACAAAACAACACAAACTAAAAAAAATATAATCTTTCTAATAATTTTGGAAAGGAATTTTTGCAAATTTGCCTAAAAAGTTCGACATTATTGCATCTGTATCCCTAAGTTTACCAAAATTGCAAATATGCTCACAAGGTTTATATAAAATCCCAAGCATGTCCCTTCCATTAGGACACCATTAGATTTTTCTGTAAAAATAATGACAATAATAAACTTTAAGCTAAGTAATACACTTGAAATTTTTACAAATATTGTAAACATATTTGTAAAAAAAATTAAAATAGTAACATAGGTAAAAATATATAAAATAATGAAATTGCAAAAATATCTATAATATTTGAAAATATTGCAAGTGCATCACTTAGTTTAAAGGGCATTTTCATCATTTTACAAAAAATCTAATGGCGTCCTAACAGAAGGGACGCACTCGCAATTTTATGCAAACTTTATGGGCGTATTTGCAATTTCGGCAAACTTATGAACGCGGATGTAATATTGGTCAAACCATGAAGGCATATTTGCAAAAATCCCTTTTGAAAATTATCACAGCTACTTAGAAGAAATTAGGGAAGACTGAAGACGTGGCCAAAATGAGCTTCATCAATAATTTCTAATAAAATTATAACATCCCTAACATTCTCAATAGATTGGAGATAATCAAGAGAAGTTAGAGATAGTATCGATAATATCTCCTATATCATCAATAGAATCTATGATAAGACTGATTGATGTTGGCAAGATAAAAATATTAATTTCCTAAAAGATAATTATCAGCTGCGCCTCAAAAAATATTATCGCAGGTAATATCAACAAATAAACACTGTTCCAGGCTTACAGCTTTTCTCAAATTTAACATGTATCTGGATTGGCAGAAAAAATTGAAAATACATCTTGAAGTAAGACGCTGTGATGGAACAGCAGAAACATAGGTCCTGCATAATGTTGCTAGTAGGATTCTATCAACAGAAAATGTGTTCAAAAGGACAGCCATCTTAAACAATTTGCATTTAAGCAGAAATTGCATACAGCAAGTGAATGGTCCCTGAGCATTCAGTGTTAATAAAAGTTACCGGATTCTACGTAATTCGTTAAGAATTCAGTCCATTCAAAGTGTAAGGTTCATTCCTGTGCCCGACTTGTTAATCATCAATTCCCAACCCGCAACCAGTTTATAATTCTGTTTCGCGATTGTTTGAAAATTAGACCTTATAAGTAATTGCAAACTAGAACCTCTTGTTTGCCTAATTGCAACTAAATCCTCTTAAGTTAATTAATTATTCGTATTCACCCGATGAACTGATGAAGATTGTCATTAAGGTTTAAATGCATAGACCATAGGGATAAAGAAAAGAAAAAGGAAAAAGGAATACATAAAAATGGACAGAAAAATAGATTGAACTAAATAAAAAGCATTCAACAAATAAAAATATTGGGCATTTGCAAATGTACCTACATCTATCATTTGGTATTTTTTAAATATACTTAAATGGTTTAAATTTTTGCAATTAATATGTAAGTTGTATTTTTAGATATACTTAAATAGTTTAAAATTTTGCAATTCATATATAAGTTTACATAAGATTTTGCATGTTTAGCTTGCTGTCCAAGTGCACCATAAGGTTAAGAGACAATCATCTAATTTTCAACATGATTGTACCAATAACAATCCGAATGATCATTACCAACCTATCTCCAGTCCACATTCCAAACATCCATGATGAACACTCTTGTTCACCTGCTGTTAGCAGTATCTTCTCCCACAAACAATATCTACCCAACTTTTTTTTATAATCATCCTGTCTCTCGATCTTTCTAGTATGCTCTTCCCAATCTAAAATCTCCTAGAGTGCCTAGCAACTGTCTATCCAGCATCCCATCTTCTTCATCTTTCTTACTTTTAGCAGCCTTGAGATATGTCCTATTTTAGAGGGAAATATATGTATAAAGTTATTTGTCTTCCTCATGGACACTGCAGAGGAGGTGGCAGTGCTTGTAGTGATGGTGTATCCATTTGCTTTGGGCTTCCATTGGGGCCATTGCAGGGAGGCCTTTTGTGTTACTTCCCTGGCCATTGATGACAAACCAGTGGACAGATCCAAGGTTTCTTTTACCACACACTCCTGTGGCAGACATAGGCATTTTGCGTTTGCAACCTCCAGCTCTACTGCCACAACTTTTTGACAATCTTTTCTTGGTTGAGATCAGAGAGACAGTTGTTGCAATATTTCAATCACTTGCATTTTCCCAGGTTGCCCTTTTTGGTAAAATGCTTTTAGTTTGCTAAGGTTCCTCTTTGCATCCCTCTTTCTTTGGGTGGGAAACCTAGGGATTCTTGGAGCTTAAAAATTATTTAACAACTGTTTGTATAATGTTTTAAAGTTAGGAAATGGACCACTAACAAATTGATATATGGACAAATACTATAAATGCTTGTACAGGGTAAATTGAATATTTAAAATTTTACAGGCATAGGTAATATATTAATGAAAAATTGTAGGCACATTCATGAAGGCCGCTAAAAATTGTCAAGTAAATGTAATCTAACGACTGCTAAAAACCAAAAGGTCAGAACACAAAAATATACCTGCTCTTTGAAAATAACAGTTGCAGCATCTAGAAGAAATTCTCGAGCAAGCTCAGGACTCTTTGCATGTTTTTGGGGACGGGAACCATCTCCATCCAGTTCATTTCCATCCTTGTCAGTGGAATCATCATCCTGTGTTTTGAATACCCAAAGGGAGATTGCACAGGGTATTGCAATTTCAAATATGTATTCTAGGAGGAAATAAACATATCATTACAAATTAGTTGTGAAGTGGCCACCAACAAGTTATACTTACATCTTCTTCCTCCGCTTCTTCAGCATGCTCAAAGAAACTTCTGATGCTTTCACCCTTTGTAATAGTAATATATCCATCTCCTACCATAAGCCTGCGATGTACACATGGCTGCCCCTTCAATGCATGGGCTTTCACAGAAAGCTCTGTGCAACGACCATCTAGTCTCCATGCCCGCAGCGTAATAAAGCATGCAGTCAAACCACCAAGATCTAGGCCATCTACTTGAACACTCCCATTTGTACCGACATCTTCAAATTCCAAAATGTCTGATTTCCCTTCTCCTGTTCCAACAGCCCATTCAAAGTGGTGATACGTTCCTACCACATCCATGAAGGATTGGTGCCAATCAGCATGGATGGAGTCCTCAGACACCTGAAAACATTAAAGACCACAGTAACATTGATATCAGCCCTCAAAATATCAAAGAAAGAGTTTTCCAAAGTAACTGTGTTTGAGCTAGCATCCTATGATGATTCAATTTATCAGAATAAAAGCTATGAGGATAGCATCCTATCACAGCTCCGGCGACCAGCATTAAGAGTGTCAGATAATCAAGAGATGTCAGAACTCAGAAGCCAAGAGATCTATCAGATGCCCATAAACAAATTGCAGACATGAACAGTTCTTTAGATTTTGCAGCTAAAGTAATAACCTCGTACTGAAAGGCTGTGTCTGCAACACAAAACCAATTTGTGCAATGAAGTTCCTTCCTCATGCGCTTCAGTTCTTTCAACTCTTTGAACTCACGAATAACGTTCCTTCTACAGTCTCTGCAAAACCTCTTGCTGTCAAACCTGTGCATAAAATCAAATTCTTGATTGTTAAAATAATCTAATGTTACAGCGCATAAGAAATACATCATTGGTCCAATCATGGAGGAGCATATTAATTTGAGCACGTGGCACAGGATATGTAAGAAATTAATTGATCATTGGATGTTGGTGGTTCAAACAATTTTATCATCATTTTTGTAGAAAGATGGTTAGCACATGCAGACATAGAATATAAGAAAATAAATATATTCATCTATGGTTTACATTTGATAGATCTGAATTCTTGAAAAGGAAATCCAATGGGCCAAACATTTTAAATGGAGATGACTCCACTTATAAGAGAAAATAAGATGCTCTGAAAAAATAATAATAAATGATGAAATGATTTGTAATCTTTCTGTACAAAACTAGGAAAAAGACAAACCCAAAATGTATCATTTCTGAACAAAAAACAACTTTTTCCATCCATATTGGACATCGACTGCTACTCAAAAATTGATAGATTCATTACTAAGAGATCTAGCATTTCCAGAAGAAGGTGCCATTTGTTTGATGAGAAATAAGGAATATCAAAAATTTGAATGGCTGAGGCTAAGCTGAAGCAGCTACTTTCAAAGTAATAGAAAGAAAAGCAATGACTGGAGTGGGAGAGTTCATGACCAAGAGACTATCTATTCACATGGATATGTTTTCTCCTACCAAAATTAACCCTCTAATAACACCATGTTCAGTTTAATCACACCAAACTGTTGTACTGGTTAACGTTTCTCTTTATTTGGTCCCAACTCTTTCCAATCTTTTGTCAGTGTTGTGGACAAAGAAAAGAGAACCATACTCACCTATACATGAGCCTTTCAATAAAATCTTCCTCTTTCATTCTTAGCAAAGAGTGGCGAGTTTCATCACCCAAAGCTGACCAGAAATCCACCAATGTGTCACAAGAAAGCCTTGCTGTATGCAGTGCACAAGTTTCTCTGTTTCCATGCCCCCTGCCATAATTAGCAATCCCTTGGCTAATCCAACCCCGGCCACCGCCACCACAGGCATCTGGGTAAAGCAGCTCACGTTCACGTTCCCTTGCACGTGCACTGTCAAAAACCTGAAATGAAGAGGCATTAAAACAACAGGAAGGTAGATAAAATTAGCAGAACTAGCTTTTATTAAAAGAATTGGTTCATCACAGCTTACATTCTGGAGTGCATGTAGAGATTTTCCATCCAGAAAACAGTCTAGAAGCGTCAGCATTCCATCTTTAGTTGCAGCTAGACCTCCCCAAGGATGCACAGATGGGTCATGAATATCATCTTGGCCACTAGGAGTTACTGACTCCAATTCATCATCGACCCAGTCTCTTGATGTTACCAACCTGTTGGGGAAATATCCATTCCCACCTTCCTGCTGTAATGACTTCCCATACATGACAATCTGTGAAAAACCTTCCAGCAGCAAGCCATTGCATCTCGAACAGTACAAGTTCTTACGGGCTTGTTCAAACAGCGTTTGCTTGTCAATTCTCAATAGTTCTCGCCGGGCATGAGGTGGCAGCTCACTCCAGAACTAAGCAAAACATGACAATGTCAGCTCTTTGTTTATATACTTTCTTTTTCTAGCAGTGATGCATGCATTGAGAACAAATGTATCCAAACTCTTGCTCGATCTTTTTTATATCTCACATAGATAAACAAAAAAACCAAATTCAATCTGAACATCACATCGATAGAATAACTATTTTAGATAGGCATGGGTTAGAACCACCACATAAATCAAATAAACAAACCCACACTAACATTTGCAATAGAACACCCAAATAAATTTGCACTTAATTTACTGACATCCAAGTTGAATTAGTAAAGAACTAAGCCAGAAGAATTGTTTGGATGGTAGTCTTAGACAATTTTTTATACTAGTCTCAGAATGTTAAAGGGACTAGAGCTTCCATGTCTTTCCATAAAAGACCACACCTTACACATAGCGAATAAATCCGAAAGTCATTTTAAGCGCTCAATTACGAGGTATTGATGTGCATCTCAGTCGCTTCATGAATGAATAAAACACGCATAAGCATTCACGCCATGCTAGGTGCCGCGTCTACAGCTCAGGGATCAAGATTGTGGCACTTGGAAGACATCAAGCATTCTTACTCCATCCTGCTTAACAAACTGCATGTCAACAATTCATGGATTGCTAATTCTTGTTAAAATCAGTATCAACAGAATCATCTGGATAGAGACAAAATACTCTCAATCATAAGATAAACTCAATATGAAAATCAGATCTGAAATATCGGTGATCGAAAATGAAATTAAAAAACATCCAGTCCAATCGATTATCAGACTCGATACCGATTGTGCTCAATAATTCAAATTACGGATCGAATCCGTTCTGCTTCCAATCGACATTCACATATAAAAACCAACAGGGAAACCGGAAAAAAAAAAAAAAAATCTCAGCGCATCCGAACCAATCTGCATCAACAGGATTTCCTGGAACAACAATTCGGGTGGAAGAATCCAATCGTTTAATGTCAATTACGGCATATTCAACGAAAATTTCAATCATGCATCGGGAAATCAAACCGGCGAGAATTCAATTCAATCGACCGATTGATCGGACCTTTTGGAGCTGATCAAAGGTGACCTCGCTGCGGTGCTTGGACCAAATCCCATGGGCGGAAACCTGTCCGACGGATTGAACATTTTTCTGCAGGAGGCCGGGCATCTTCGTTCCGTCAGGCTGTTGGAGATCCGCTGGTCGATCTTCCCATCCGTCGACCGTCGGACCGATAGATCGGAACGGATGAGGAGAAGGAAGGACACGCGGGGAATCCAACGGCAGTTTGGATCTGATCGGAGGCAGATGAGATCAATGGAATCGTATTCCAATCGTGGGAGGATGTTTCAGATGGGGATCGGATTGGCGGAAATGATAATTCGATGCGGTTTTAGGGTTTTGTACGAGGGAAGGAGAGAGCGAAGGCGGGGGAGGAAGAAGGAAAGAGCGAGAGCGAGCTGTTTATTCGAAAACTCAACAGAGAAGACCCCTATCGCGGAGCTTTTGAAGGGGGTGCGCACTGCGCACGGGTAAAAGCTACAAGATACTGTTTTTTTCCGAAATTATTTTTAAAAAAAAAAAT
>JAXCLR010000063.1:22763456-22797300 GCA_035584095.1 Annona squamosa | reverse complement strand
CCCCCCCCCCCCCCCCCCCCCCCCCCCCCCCCAGCCCATTCGTGGGGCCCACTACTGCGATCCCACTCACATTCGCCCGCAAATAGCCATATATCTTCACTGGAATGGATTTCGTTGAAACAGGTTTTTCTAACCTTTGATTTCAACACGTGCTTCTCGTCATAATTCTAAGGGAATTTTGCTAATGCAGCCAAGTGGTTTGATCAAAATCGGTGCTCTGCCCGCGAGTATGTCTATAGTTTGGCGCAAATTATAAATACGCCAACCCATTAATCCATTGTGATTTCCCGAAAACTCCCATTTTTAAGATACCGAAGATTAATGTAAAATTTATTATATTTAACATCATCCGTTTACATAAAAATTAAGTTTTATACAAATTCAATATATATATATAAGCCACATTTGCTCAAGAATAGGTACATTTATGTAAATTAAGAAAAATACTTTAAAATATAGTAATACTTAATAGAATCATTTATCTATTAAGTAGTTATATTTTTATATTTCAAATGTTGAAAGTACTAATTAAAATTGATATTTTCATTAAATTATTTTATTATGTTAATTTTATATGTTTGTAAATGAAGCCCACATATAGTGATATTGTGACATTAGAAAAATGAAATAATTCTCATAATAATATGAATAATGTTAAATATAATAAATGAAGTAGATTTTTATCACCCATCTAAATGTTAAAAATAGAAAATATTTCATAGAAGCGGAGCTTTATAGAAGTATCCCCACATATGATTTCGCTCTCTTTAATGCAAAAGTTTTATAATTTGCAAATATATCCAACAATTTGATTATACTTGAAAATATATTTACATATTTTCAAAAAATCGCAAATAACTCCTGCATAGTTTGACAAAAAATCGCAAATATACTTATATTGTTAAGATGTGAGTATATTTACAAATATGTGCAAACTATATAAGCATATTTATAATTTTAGAAACCAAGTGAGAATATTAATTTTACAAATATATCTACATAATTTGCATAAAGATATACCCATGTCATGACTTAGCAGTGGCAATATGAGTATATTTACAATTACGATGAAATAATATAGGAATTATTTGCAATTTTCAAAATTATATGAGTAAATTTGCGATTATAATTAAACTGTGTAAGTATATTTGCTTATTATCTAAGAAAATTTCACAAAATAGTGCAAATATGCCCTTGTCATTAAGGTATTCAAAATTACAACATCATTCAATATCTAGGACAAATAAAACATGTCTTAAAATTACCTGCCTGATCTTGTTGGTAGTTTTTACTGGAAAAAAATGTAAGATGAAAATTGTAAAGTGAATTGAGCTTAATTTATAACAAAATACAAGCGATATTGAAAAAACTCAAAAAACTACCTCTGATCTTGTAATTTATGATCCATTTAGATTTTTAATTAAATGGTATGAAATCTTTACTGGCATTTTGTCTCCGCAATCTTGTATCAAATGATATTGGCAAATTACAATTTTTATAAATTAATGGAAGTAGTTGGTAGTTGGAACATTGGTCAAGCTAAACAAACTTATGGACGTTGTTTTGTCATTTTTTTAAAAAAAGAGAATGATTATATACATTATAATGTATTTTAAGGTAAAATACAGTATTACTTTATTTTATTTTTATTTTTATTTTTATTTAATTTTTTCTTAGGAAAATATTTTATTTTTATTTTATTTTTTCATAAACATGTTTTCTTAAGCATATTCAATATACACACCAAGTTTTTCTATTTTATAATACTTTTAAATATTTATTTTTATTTTAAAAAAGCATCAATTTGAGGGGTATAAATCATTTTTTATCCGTTAAAAATTTAAATTTTAAAAATAAAAAATAACTATGTAAAAATATCATAAAATGACAAAGTTTGGTATGTAGATTGAATAATTTATTAAGAAAAAATCTAAAAAAACTAATTATAAAAATAAATGAATGTCATCTATTAGCCTAAAATTCATCATGATGTATATAACAAAGCTCTTTTGCAAAATTTTCTTTTTATTTGAGCCCGATTATATACATCATGATATATTTTAGACTAAAGTACAACATTTATTTATTTTTAGATATATTTTTGATTTTTTCTTCATTAACATAGTTTCTTAAGTGTATTATGTTGCCATTTTACAATTTTTATTTTTATTTTTTTTAAAATTAAGTTTGTTATGGGATGAAAAATGACTTAAATGCTCTTGAAATTGATAATTTTAAAAAATTAAAAAATAAATATGTAAAAGTATTGTAAATTGGCAAAACTTGATATATGGATTAAATATAGTTAGAAAAACATATTTATGAAGAAAAATTAAATAAAAATAAAATAAATGAATGTTGCATTTTAGCTTAAAATACATCATGATACATATAATCACGCTCCTATTTGTTTTATATCTTTATTTGTTTTAAGGCGTATTTAAGAAATGATAAAACTTTTATAAAAAAATTTTAGGCAAAAATTTTTAAATAAAATAAAATAATGTGATATAATATAGATAATGATAAGGAGTAAAAAATAATGTTAAAATAGATAGGTTAGTTGTATGAGCAGCTGTGTAGAAATAATTAAGAAGTATGGTAATTATATAAGAAAATGTAAATAAATGATTAAAAATAAAACAGTTGTAGAGAACAAAAATTTTTAGATTAAAGACATTTGGGTGAAAAATTTTTGGTACAAAAATTTTTGAATTGAAATAAAATGATGTGATATGGTGGAAGTAATGCTGAAGAGTAAAGAAAATAAAGTTATAAGATATAGGTTAGTTGTATGGGTTGTTGTGTAGAATGATTGAAAAATATAATATTTGTATAAGAAAATGTAAAGAAATGATTAAAAAATAAAGTATTTAAGAATAGTGAAAAAGTTTTAAATTGATAAGTTTTCACTTTACATTTTTATTGATTGCCAAACAGAAGCGATAAAACATTTTAATAAAAAGTCTTTAAAATTAAATAAAATGATTTGATATGATAGAAATAATAATGAGTAGTAAAGAGAACAAAATTTAAATAGATACATTAATTGTATAGACAACTGTGTAGAAATGATTAAAAATAATAGTAATTTGTATATAAAAATGTGAATAAATAATTGAAAAATATGAAAGAGTGAAAAGTTTCACTTATTACAACACCATTCAGTTTAAAAAGTTCTAGAAGTATCCAAAAATACCCTTACTTTAAAATTTTGTAGAGTATGCTAAATTTCTCATCTTTGCTATCAACAAGACCTCATTTACACATCCAACATTTATTTTCTACACATCATTTCCATTATATGACATAAAACCTCATAACATTCACATCATGTTAAAATACACATATATCACTCATTATCATTTTTTTTCAAAATATTGACATATCCCATTTCACATCACATCCAAGATGTATATTCCATAAAGATGCAAATAATTTTTGCAAACATCCTTTTCATAAAACATCACCATTCATATTGCTACATACAAAGGAATATGAGAGACACGTTCTTCATTTAAACTTGTGCTTTTCCTCTGTAGCCATCTTGTACCTGTCTTAGGGTTTAGAAAACAAATCAAAAGTATTAACTTAGTAAGTAAGCTACATAGTTTTCAGGCAAAGTTTTCCTTGTATAAATATTTTTGAATAGCCAATATCATACCCAACATGGGTATATCAAGAATAATACAAATGCATTATTATCAACATAATATGAACATCATAATGATGGTGCCCTAGCTAAGCAACCATCGCATCATTCTACTCCTATCTCAGGGAAGGCGTCGCTGACTTTTAGCTTATTTTAGCGATTTGGTCACACTAGAGAGGAATAACTTGTCTGCTTACACCTCTAAAGTGAACGCAGTACCTTGTGTATTATGAACATAGACATGCTAACATGATTTTTATGAATAATCATTTGAGTCATAATTTCTCAATATCATTTTAATAAAATAATATTTAAGTCAATTTGCAAGAGTTATAGGACTGACCATCCTTAAATAATTCCAAAAGCATTTAAACATCAATTTTTATCATAATATCAACATTTTGAGAAAGCAAGTTTTCAAAAGTTTGCTTGCTTACCTAAATCCATTTCGGTCCCTTTCTTCCACTTTTTCTTTGCCTTTACCTAGATATAAAAAAATGATATTTCATTCATATATATAAAATTTCATATGTTTGCATATCTTAAAGTTTTCCAACCCACTTAAATTTATATCGACTTAACTTAATCCACTTGTCTTTCAAGTTGGGCGTCAATTTATCAATTCACACACTGGTATAACTTATGCTTGCATCGTGGCTATTCTTTTTATTTTAATACCCATATGTCAGGTAAGATGTCACATTCATTATAACCATTAAATTTGACTCAACATTTTGGAAGTTTAACACCTCCCATTTATTATTTAACACCCATACTTTGTATTTTTACTTAATGTTCATTCAAGACATTCATTTATAAGTTAAGTTTACTAATTTCAATTTCAAATTTTTGAGATTTTATAATTTTCTCAAAATAGCTTATCTTTTCTCATTTTGCCATGTTTTTTCTTATTTTTGCAAATTAGCGAAGTATACATGTTCGTCCTCCTTCGTTGCTATCCATACCCTTCATGTGCATCTTCTAATTCAACATTCATTATGTGTTAAGTAAATTCATATGAAATAGAATTTTTTTCTTTCATTTTTACCTTATTTAAACACTTATTCATACATTAATTTGGGTATAATCATGAAACTAAAACCCTTCAATTAGATTACCCAAAATAGCAACTTTCCTTCATAAATTTCCAACTTGGATGTCCCCATTTTCAAGACCATATAAATAGATTTTAAATTTTCTTTTCAGCCCTTTGGATCCCCATAATGCTCCATATGTAGGGCATTTTACCCTCATAATCACTCATATATGTTGTTATTTAACTCATGTATCATTTCCACCCTAAATGAATGAAATTTTCACCTAGTTGTAAATTCAAAGTTTCACCTAACTAAGGTACATCAAATATGCTTAGTTCAACATAAATTAGACATCGAAACAATTCATATAATCCATACATAACACATGCTCAAAACAATAACACTAATATGAAATTAATAAAAATTCCAACGTGGTGCACTTGTTATAAACAACTCTAAATTCATACATAACCTTCTTGAATATTTGAATTGAATCTCTTAATTCATTCTGTTGGTCCCGAGTTGATGGCAATTACCCAAGATGGGAGGGATGAATTGGGTAAATATAAATTTTCAACTTAAACAGAAATTTTACCTCGGATTAATCTAGTCCCCTTTATGAAGAAATAAAAGGAAAGCAATATAGTACAGAGAACATCAATAAAGAATCAACAATCAAGATTTTATAGCGGTTCGGGCAACCTTCCCTACTCCACTCTTCTAAGCTTACACCTCTTGTGACTTGGATTTCACTATGTCTTTCACAAATACAACTAGAGCCACCGCTCTTTTCTAGATTCCAGCTCTAGGAGGCATAAACAATTCACAGCACAAGTAGGTGATGAGTTCCACTCCAATCACACACTACTTTGCTTACATTTGATCTTAGTTACCCAAACTAAATCAAGTTCAATACAACAACAAATGACAAAAGAAAGTTTCTACATAATACCGGTGTGTAGAGGCAGATTTGGCGCAAAGAAGAACTTATACAACAATGTTAATGATTCAGCAAGAAGCTCTTGACAATTTGAAAGCGGAGTTCTTCTTCTATGTGATGGCTTGATCACTTAATGCTCTTGAAGATGGAGTTATGCACACTTAATGAATTCTCAGCTACCCACCAGGTTCATATTGAATGCCTTTTATAATTGTTGAGGGAATCTGAACGTTTGGAAGTAGGTCGCATGCATTTAATGCGCCAACATTTGAAATTTTTCCGATCGTTGCGACCCAAGTTGCAGGTGGAGTCGACTTCGAGTGCGACTTCGTCCAAGTCGCAGATGGAGTCGACTTCGGGTGCGACTTCGCCTGTTCACAATGTCTTCAAATTTCAGTCTAGGTCGACTTGGTCCTCGACTTGACCCAAGTTGCAAGTGAAGTCAACTTCCGGTGCGACTTCATTTTGTCAGCTTGCTTGATGAACTTAAAATCTTCAAAGATGACTTTGACCACTTGATTTTCTTTATCTTGATTGTTCTCCTATTGATTACATCTCTTTGAACTCAGTATAATCATCCTAGCTTGATGTCCTTTAGCTTCGTGACTTGCAAACTTTGAATCCTTAAATCTTGGAGTACATGAAATGTGTGATATTGTTTTTCCATGATGAATGCATTCAACTTTGTTTGCTTCGAACTTGATTTGATCTTCATTTGGCCTAGGTTGAATATTTGTGTCCACTTGGTCATCAAGTTCCACATTGAAGTCAAAACTGGAGTCGACTTAGTTTGCGACTTTACCCAAGTCGCATGCGGAGTCAACTTGAGATGCAACTTCGGCAACTTTGCTCCTCGATTTTAATTCTGGACGAAAGTGACGCTTTGAAGTCGCTTCTTGATTCGACTTGGGGATCGACCTGGCCTAAGTCGATGTCTGAGTCGACTTGGAAATCAACTTGACTTGTTATGCTTCATTTTCTTCATTTTTATAACCGTTGATCATATTCACAAACATGTTAGTAACCAAAACTTACTCAAATTGATTTGTTAATCATCAAAACATAAACTTGACTTATTTTCCACATGTTTCTAACACATTTAACATTTAATAACCCTATCAAAGGCTGCATAAATCATCACTTAATGTTTATAAATGAATCAATTTATGAATCATTATTTCAGCTAGAAACTTTCAATTTAACAAAACCAAAACTTGATTTTAAGCACCTACTTGTCATGTGTGGTTTGTCTACTCTTGCTTAACTTGCTTTCTCCATTTTTTTCTCTTCTTTTCTTCTTTTTTTTCCTCTTGTTTGGACATCCACCTTGTTGGAATTTAAAGGGCAGTCCACTAAATGACGTGCAAGCTACCCATCCTTTTCTCTTTTATAATGGGATTTTTAATCCTCTTTTTTCACCTCATTTTGAAGTTAAATAAATCCATATTTATCCCTTAAATGTGTTGTCATAATTTCATCTACGTGATTTCCTATTTTTATACATTTTTAACACAAAAATTTGCTCCAAATCTGGTCCATTGGTCATGTCCAGCTGCTGCCCATGTTTTTGTCATTTTGTGGCATCAAAAAGCTGCCCAAATCCCATACACTTAAAATCCCTAATCGGCAGCCCTTTCTATGCATTTTTTTGAATTTTTGAAATTACAAAAATTGCCCCAAATATCCCTCCTTAAGCACCTCAAATGACCTATTTAATGGCTTTAACTTTTCATTAATGAAAAACCACTTTTTGAAATAAAAAGTAAAAGGATTTTAACCATAAGTGGTTTAACATTTTTCCATGGGATATAGCTTAATCAAATCCATCCATACGATAGGCAACCTTATTTAGCCAACTATACAAAATTTCATCTCAAAATGACCTTTATAGTGTGAGATATGAGCATTTAAAAATGTCATATGAAATTTGATGAAATTAAATCATTATCATCATAATTTAATCATGATTAACATAATTCATACTATTCATGAGGAAGAGCACGTCAACATGTGCCTACCCTCCAAATTTAACGTCAATCCGCCTTATGTGCTTCAAGTTATGAATTTTCTAAGTAATAACCTCATTAATTCCATAATTATCATCAATTTAACATAATTAATGGAATAATTAATCATATCACATCATCATTCCTCACACCTTGTTTTGTCTTTATATATAATTAACCCACATTGAGCTAAGGTGATTCACTTAATCACCTTAATCAATTGTCGTAATCTCAATCATCCAATTGAATCATACAATTAACAATAATTAAATGTCTAAATTACATGTATTGATCTTAAAATGTTCTTTTTATCACATTTGATCAATACAAAACCTATTAACCATTACAAGTCTAACATTTTCCATTAAATCGCTCTCATCTACTTTAATTCATCTAATACAGCTCTTATGCAATCATACTTTAAGAGAAACTAACTAGTACATTTAATATCAATATAAAATATTAAAATGTAATATTTACAACTATAATAATTACATCCAAGGCTCCCAATACACCAAAACGATTAAAAATCATACCTTTACTACTTAGTTAGTAGTGAATACTCTTCTCTATCAAGTCTACATTATCTGCACCCATTGGTTAGTTGAAAACAATGAATATAGAATACAGAGTAAGCAAGCATTTAAAAGTACACATAATTTTCAAAACTCGTTGTATTAGTTAAAAATATAGAATTCTTAAATTCTTTTTATGCATGTATCAAAATTAAATGAGTGCATATATGCATCATAACTTATTCCTTGTTCGGCAAATGATACTTACCAAGTGATCACTCACTTATAATAACTTTTCTAATTTTATAGGATTATCACTTTAAAATCTTACGTACTTAACAATGCAATGCATGAATCATATATATCTTGCTTAACTCTAGAGAGTACTTGAAACTAGCGCCACCCTTAAGACTCGAGATCAGGTGACTGAGCTCAATTTCTTCAGAAACATTACTTTCTGTCTCACCCCACAAGGTACTTAATGCATGCAAATATACTATGAATCATGATTATTGTGAGAAAATATGTATGATATCATAAAATAAACTAGAAATTTTTATTTCAAAGTGCACAATTCAAACACATAAAAGAAAAATAAATTAATCATTTGTTGGCATATATCATTTCATAAAATGAAAAGGAAAGAATTTTCTTATAATAAAATTCTTTTGAAATAAAATTTTGAAGTTCTTACTTACCTTTTTCCTTTAGCTTCCCTTCGTCTTTTTTGTCCCTCCTTAATATAACCAATAGAAAACAATATCTAAACATATCAATCCCCTTATCAAATATGTCAATCTACATGCCTATTTATTTCGTACTCACCCTTTTTTTATTTTCCTTTAATAAGAAATTCAACCATGTCCTTGCTTGAAAATCTCATTTAAGTATAATTTATCCTAGACTTGAACAACTCCCTATTTCCACTCTAAACTTTCAAATATAGAGTTCATCTTGAATTCATCATAAAATTTAGATTTCGTAGAGTTTCTTAAGCCTAGTATGCTCGAAAATAATCTTTTTCTAAAACAAATCAATTAGGAAACTCATAGACTGTAGGCTACCTTAGTCTGTTGATCGTTCTGTAAATAAAATGTTCTTAATGAGACTTATACATTTTATGTATATTGCATTTAAATAACTCATACAAAGGGCACGAGATCTTCTTACATATATAAAATAAGTCTATGATCGAAAATCTTGTCACACCTAAACTAATTCATACAAAATCTTAACACGTTCAAGATAGATTACTAGAAATCATTCCTATAAACACAACTCAAATTCTATTACATATATATAAGAATAACTTCCTCGTGACTTATAAATTCATTCATTACAAAAATAGAATGATTTAGATTTCATATCATATATATTACTTCTTTTATTTATATGATCACCACACTTAAACCTAAATCCAAATTTCATAATCCACATAGCCTATCTACATGGCTAACTAGTTAAACTCTCTTTTATTTTATATTTAACATCATACCATAGGATTTTCATTGTGATACTTGTAATAGTTCTAGCATTGGTTGTTTATACTTTAAAATCAGTTATTTCGTAGAGGAATCATACGACATAACTGTTTTACTTTAGTTTCTCTATTTTCTTAATTTAAATTGCTAAAACTTAGCATTCCACTCAATTTACTAGCATTTTCATTTGGAATTCATGATTCACCTATTTTTATCTAAATGACATGGGCAAACAACCAATTCAACTTGGCTGTTACACTTAAATCTCTACACTCCTAGCTTAAGATATATAAATCTCATAATCTAATAATCAAACTAATCAAAATTTATATAAATACAAAGTCTAAACACCAACCCATAACTCAATTGAATAGTTTGGTTTTCTCTACTTTCTTTTATTTTCCTTGAATCTAAACATACAACTTATCCCCCTATCATCATTTATATGTATAAAACTTTTATGATATAATAATTATGACCTATTCATTGTAACTAAATTCATCATATGCATACCCATCTAAATTTAACCTTCATTTATATCACTGAACTTCTCTTTTTGTATTATTAACAAGTTTGGCTCTTATTAACAACTTGTTTATCATAAACAAATCATACATCATACTTCTAAATTATAATTAAATCATTTAAGAGTCATCTTTAAACCCAAATCCATCACCTATATATTGCCTAACTTTTGTCAATTAGATGAGTGGATTTTAAGCTTCAAAATTTAAGGATTTTACTCCCTTTCATTTTCATATAATACATATTCAACAATTTTAATATTTTAAACTAATTCAAATAACCCTCCAACCATTCATACACATGCCATACACTTACCACTCATTCTTTCACTCTTTTTTTCCAATTTGTTCTTTGCATTGGTTTAGCACCAAAATTATATAGAAATTACGTCATATGCATTAGCTCAAAAAGCCCCATACTCCCTTACAAATTTCATAATGGCCTAATTTTGTTCATCTTGTATTTTTAGTTTTAGGCTTTTAAATTTTTTTTAAAATTCCATTCCATATTATTTTTGCATCAACTAAATCACACATCTTTTATATACATCTAGTGGTTGTTTACATTATTGCACTATTGCAATTACCATGACCAATTCAATTTCACATTTAACCTGCTTCCAAAGAAAATCATTAAATCCCCCTACACGTTTTACATAAAAGCCTCATGCCTATACTTGTTTTCCCCAATTGTCCCAATTGTAGGGTTGGATAAAAATTAAATCCACGCCATAAACACATAATTTAGATAGATACCTTGTAGATTTGCATTAAAATTGTCTAATGCAATTACAACAACCTATAATGATATGATTTGCATTAAAATCGACTAAAAATGCATGAAATATACACATAATGTAAGAAAAATAGAAGTGATAAAAATTAATGCAAAATATAGATAAACTAACATGTTTCGCTTAAACTAACATTCAAAATTAATATAAATGAGTGTTCATAAATATATTTTCATAGAGTTATCACACAACTCCCAAGGATTAGAGCCCTCTCTCTTGTGTTTGTCTTTCTAAAGTTCCTACCCATCTAGAAACTCTGTTAGAGTGTCATTAGCCCCTCTTCTTGGCTTCTAAGGTACAAATGACAAGTTTTAGTCTTTATAAAGCCTCTATGTCAGTTGGATAATCTGAAGTAAGGAATTAAGACATTTCTCTTACACCTTATATGGATTACCCTTCTTTCTTCTCTTTATTTTTTTCTCTTTTGAGTTGTCATGCTATCTGTTTATAATCGTCATGTTATTTGAGTCTAGTTGTTACACTATTAAACTTAGGCCGTGATGTTGTCCAACTAGAGTCTCAACTTGGGATGACTAGTCATCATGTTGATGGACTTAATCCAACATGCTTCTTGACTTAAGTCTTGATTTTATTTGTGTTGTCTAAATAAAGCATTCGTATTGCTAAGTCATTAGGTTCTTGAATAACTTCACCAAATTTCCATTATTTGAGCAATTATATTATGCTAGATCTACAATATAGATCTTATTCCTACATTGGCAAGAGGATGATATAGCCAATTTCAAGTAGTCATTTTGTTCTTCATGTCGAAAATTTCATGATTTGCAGGATCTGGTATTTCGTAGCGTGATTTATGGGTGCATATAATCCAATAAGGGTAAAAGCTTGTAATGCCTCGACTATGAGCGACTATATAAATGGATGATGGTGTATATAATATAACTTAAGAATACACATGATAAGATTTTGACGAATTAATGAGTTGAATCTGTGAAATATTGTGCCAACTGTAGCAAATGCATTTAAAAAATAAAAGTTGGTGAGGACTGAAAGTATGTTGATACATGGCTTGGTAGAAGTTCAATATGATTCTCACTCATCCCTTAGGTTGTTTTGAATTTGTAAGAACTTTTGATTTGATTAAATGATAAATATTCGAGATTTTGACCCTCATTTGGATTTTGAACTAAAAAAGGGCATTATGTAGAGTTAATTCATTTTGAAATATATTTAGCATAAGTGAGATGCCTTGCATGTTTGAAATGATTATTGATGAATTTACATGAGATTCGAATGATAGATTTGGATGAATGACAGAAATGAGGTAGTTGTGTAGTTAAGCCCAAAAGAATTATAATAATAAAAATGACTAAGAATTATTGATGGGAGATATGATTTATATGAGAATGATTAAGGATATGATGGAAATGTGCTCGTGATAGTTGACAATGAAATTGAGATGACGACTTTGAGAATTGAGTCTTTCGGGGCTAATGGTAAAAATTAGCTAAGAAATGAACTTGAAGCACGAAATTTTAGAAACAACATGGAACATGATTTCTTGTAGCCTGGACAAAATACTAGATGTACATGTAACGTGTGAGAAATAATTTTAAAAGCAATAAACATGATATATGTGATTTAGACAAATGATACCCATTCTAGAAGCAAAACAGCAAAAGAGTTGAGTCAATAGGTCAAGTTTTATATAAGACATGTTTTGAGCAAAGAGATTATATAAATGTGATATTATGATGATAAGAGATATGCATGAATAATTGATTTGGTGTTGAGAATGTTTTAACATCTTATGACTACTTATCTTGTGAATGGGTGAAAGTTGTCAATAAAATTGTCTAGTAAAATGGATATTAAATTTTATGGTGATAGGATTTTGAGCTAAATTTTTGTGTAAAACTATTATTTGAAGTTAAAAATTCAATACAAAAGGAATCGTCATAATTGGAGTTATCTACAGAAAGTTTTGGGTAAAATGGTGTAGTATAGCTGAAAACATATCATTTATGGGCCCATATAGCCCAAACTGTGACCACACGGCCTAAGTTGTGTGCCTTATTGTTTTAGACGTGGGAGAAGGTCCAAACCCTTCTCATTTCATGTCAATTTTTCCCTCCTTCCTCCTCATGCTCATAGCCCTCAATGCACATGAAAAATTACTCAAAAGTATTTCGATTTTCCTCATTTTGACATCAAGGAAGTTTCTTGGATGAAGAATAGAGCTTGGAGCATAAAAGATCTTGAAAATTTTTGAATCAAAGCATGAATTTGGATTAAAATCATAATATTTTTGTAATTATTTGTGGGCACTGTTTTTGTTTTTGTGATTTAGATAAATTGTTGAAAGATGAGGCTTGTGTAGAGAATGTAGGGAAGTTAAAAATTAGGGGTTTTGATGGAAATACAATTGAAGGAAGAAATGGAAGTGCTTAGAAGTGGTTTTATATGATATTATTATATGTTGGGTTAAATCTCATGAATTTCGAGTGAATTTAGTTTAATTTTTATATATTGTCTATAAGATGTTGTTGAAATACCCAAGTGAGGCTTAATGCCTAAAAACTATGCATTTGTGTAACCTTAATTATGTGAACAATGTATTACATGCATGAATATGGGTTGTATGAATTATAATGAGACTTGAACATTTTGCTTGAGGTATTATTAGAAGTTTGTTGGAATTTGATGGAGATGCATGTAAAGGAGGAAATAGAAGTATTTAGAATTAGTTTTGTATGATAATTATTATGTGTTGGATAGAATTTCATGAATTTCAAGTGAGTTTAGTTTGATTTTCATATGTTACTTATAAGGTGTTTGTTAAAATGCTCGAGTGAGGCTTAATGCCTAGAAACAATATATAAATGGATGTGTAGAACCTTAATGATGTAAACAATGTGTTGCAAATGCTTACGGCCGTATGTGATATTGAATTATTTGGATTGGAACTTGTGATGGGCTTGATGAATATGAGTTGTATGAATTGAAATGAGGCTTGAACTTTATCCTTGAGGATATTATTGGATACTTGTTGAATTTGATAGAGACACATGAAAACGATGACATGGAAGAGTTTAAAAGGGATTTTGCATGATATTATTATGTATTGGGTAGAATCTTATGAATTTTGAGTGAGTTTAGTATGACTTGTATATGTTGCCTGTAAGGTGTTTGATGAAATGTCCAACTGAGGCTTAATGCCTAGAAACTATGTCTAAATGGATGTTTAAAATTTTAATGATGTGAATAATGTGTTGACAATGCTTGAAGGCATATGTGATGTTTAATTATTTTGATTGGAACTTATGATGAGTTTGATAAATACGGTTCTATAAATTGAAATGAGGCTTGAACTTTGTGCTTGGAGATACTGTTGGATGTTTGTTGGAATCTGGGATGAATTGATATGAGTTGTGTATTTGGATGGATTCCGTGATGATTTAGTGTGAGTTGTTGCATGTCGAATGTTGTTTTGATGAATTGGGGTTAAGTCGTTTGAAAATAGGTTGGTGTTATTATTTATGTATTTATAAATGGTTTTGATAAACCGATGGTGCATGATTTGAAATGAACATGAGGTATTATTTTAGCATGAGCATGACGCATATGACATGAGTGATACATATGCATGGTTTGTATAGGGTTATTAATGACCCTTTATTCATATAAGGACAAGATCGTTCATGGCCCTTGATGGACATGAGGTGGTTTGTTTTATATGTGCATTTATGGCATTGCATAATTTTGTAGGGCTAGTGAGAGTCTAGTGTTTACATTGCTTATGGTGGCATGACATATATGATTAGTTTAGCATGAATTTGCTATTGATTTTATTGACCGCACCTACTTACTAAGTTTGTCCAACTCACGTGTTTGTTTTCAATATTTTAGCAAGATGGGCATTACAAGTACTTAATTGTGAGCATGAGCAAAGTCATATTGATTTCAAATTAAGGCATATTATGGTAGGTGTAAGTTATATAGTTTTGGATTGTAGTATTTGAGATTGACTTATATATGAGATATTCATGTGCATGTATTATACCACAAGTAATGAGTTGTACATTATATATTGATAATTGGTTCACGATGTATAGTCTATTGAGGCCTTATTAACGTATTTGAAAATTGTAAATGTGTATTTTACCTTCACTAAGATGTGAATGATAGAAATCATTGTAGTTGGTTTTGTTGTCATATGTCTAATTGATGAATTAGTTGTGGATAGCTAAGGTTGCCACAGGTGGATTTTTATATACATGTGGTCTTTTGTGTTTGGAATTACGACAAATCTTGTAGAGATGCTACTAGATCTCTGCCGTAACGACCGTCAGTCTAGGGCAATGGTTGGCGAAGCACTATAAAACTATTGAGTATTGAAGAGATTATAAAAAAAATCTTCTTATCAAGCATAGACTAAAAGTGTGCTAGGTTTGTCATGATTTATACTACTCAAGCTTGGAAATCAATTGGTTCCATTTAGCCCTAATATTGTTCAGTCAATCCAATCCAACCCAAGTTTTTTAGTCTAGCCCAAGTCAGTGTAAGTCTCCTAAATAACCTAATTCAATTCAGCACTTATCATTTAAAACTTAGTCAAAACTAGTTTTTAGTAAAATTATCCAAAATAATTCAGTGATCATAGGCAAAAATGCATCATTTTTATCATGTAATGCCTGGAAACATATGCAAAAGGCATTGTCTATTGTGTATCCTCATGAATTATATGCAAAATTAATTAATTTGTTGTGTAACCCCCAAAAGTTGTATTTGAAATATGCATCTTGCAATGTACTCCAAGAAACTGTATGCAAAATGCATCTCCAAGAATTGTATGCAGAACACCTTAGTTTGTTGTCTATTCCTAGGAGTTGCGTACATTATATGTGAATTATATGAGTTTACTATGTAAGGGTCATTAGTGTAGTCAACAGACTCGTCACTAATACTAAATCAAGTCATCGTTAGTTGACGAGCTAAGCATAAATTCATCTTTAGTCACAACACATGATGATGTGTACTCTACTCATTTTTTTTAATTATGCTATATGGTTGATACACAACTCATTTGAATTATAGAGCATGGTGACACATACTCACCTCTTTTGAGGTATGACATGTGGCAACGTGTACCCTACCCATATCTATATCTTTTATAAGACACGGTTTTCCTCCATACACTTGTAAAGTCGTGAAAAGATCTTTCATATATTTTTATCACCATATCAACGAAAGTATATTGATAGTAATGGACTTTATTACTCGGTTCTTTTAATCAATATTTGTCTCTTTAAGAGATGTAAAATCAAAGCGTAGAATATAATACAATGTACTTTTATAATATTCTTTTCGAGCTTAGTTAAAAAAATTAAATATTTTATTTTTAACGGAGAGAAATAAAAGGACTACAATAATCAAGCATTTACTTCTCAAAACTATAAATTAGAATTGACCCTCAGGAGGTCAAAATAGTTATTAATACTCTACTCTTAGGTTGAACTCTGTATTCAACTCGAACTAGTTTGCCTCCAATATCCATCAGAAGTGCACAGTACTTGATAAAGGTACCAATATACAACTAACCATTACATGCACCTGCACTTTAGATGCGTGCACAGCACTCTTGCAAGCCTTATTATCATAAGATCGATACTTAATTTCCCACCTAGTGATACCATTACCAATCAGTCATGCACACATACAAAACCATGTCATGTGTACTATACAACGTACAAAATGTCAATACTATGCTAAGCATAGTAAACCATTTCGTGCATCTAAAAAATATTTATAACATTTATGTTTCACACTATGGATTAATTAAACTTTACATCATCATTTTTGAAGCTTAAACTTTTTTGCCATTCCAAATTCACAAGCATTTCTGTAGATACTTTACACTAGTGTGATACCCAGACCCAAGTAGGACCCTTACATGTAAATTAGACATGTAAACATAATTCATGTATGATTCAATTGATTTATTAATTTTAAGGCTATTAATTAAGAGATGTGATTAAATTAATCACCATAGGTTAATAAGGGTCAATGTGATTAAAGAAACCCAATGAGGGTTAGAAAGGGTGAATATGCTATGAATAATTATCTCATACGTTATGATTTATTTGATAGAGATTATGATGATAATTATGATTTAAGGTGTTAAATGTTAAAAATTCATAACTTGACGCCTACAAGGCGGAATGATGTGAAATTTGAAAAGTAAGCATATAATGATGTGCTCAACCTTATGAATGGATTGAATTATGAAAATTTTGACGAGATTGGGTGAAAATTATTTATTTTCATCCAAATCTAAAAGATAATTTCAAATGACTATAACTTATGTTAGAAATGTCATTTTGAGATAAAATTTTTCATGAACAGTTAAACGATATGATGAATCATATGGATGGATTTGATTAACCTAATTATTATGGAAAAGTGCTTAATTACAAAAGGATAAAAGCCATTGACTTTTACTCTCATAAAGTGACATAGCATTAATGAAAAGTCAATCTATTAATGAGGTGATTAAAGGCTTCAAATGAGGTAGCTTAAGGAGGAATTTTGGAGGATTTTTGCATTTCTAAAAATTCATAAAATATCCATAAATATCAAAGGTGTTTAATGGCATGAGTATAGGCTAGATGTGGTAGCCATAAATGGCCCAAAGAAATGACATACAAGGGACATTCAAGGGGAGCTTTGAGCTGATTTTTGTGATTTTGTAAATGATAAAATATGAATCTAAATGAGCTAATGACTAGGGTTGTTCATGACATTCATTTGGGATGAATTTTTGATGGCATAAAATGCCAAAAACCAAGCCACATGTGGGTGTGATGGGGTGGACAACAAGATGGGTCAATCTTGAGCAAAATTTGACACTTTAAAAATATCTTAAATGTGTATTTTACTTAGAGGTACATGTGAAAACACATTAGAGGGTAAGTATACACTAAATTACCCTCAAAATGAGGTGAAAATAATAAAAAAAAATTAAAAATATAAAAGAAAAGGAATGGGCAGCTTGGACGTCCATAGTGGGCATCTTGAGAGAGAGAAAAAGAAAAGAGGGCAGAAGCTTGGACATGCCAAGGAGGAAGAAAACAAAGAAAAAAGAAGAGGAAAAGAGGAGGAGAAAAGGAAAGCAATTAAGTTAAGAAAGTTGGAGCAAAGTCTCTCCAATTTAAGTAAGTGTTGAGTTAAGTTCAAATCAATAAATTTTAAGTTTTCTAGCTTTATTCATGGGTCATAAATTTGATCTATAATAAACCCTAAGTGATGAGTTATGAAGCCCTTAATTAGGATACTAAGTGAGGAATGAATGAAAAGGATTGAATTAAGGGTTCAAGGGAGCTAAATTTGATGTTAGGGTTGATTATAACTCATATGCCTAGCTGGAATTTTTTTTAAATTCCAATTAATATTGTTGTTTTAAGCATGTATCATGTTTGAATTATGATTTATATTTCTATGATTAATATGTATTGAATTGAGTATGAATTATGAACCCTAGAAGGGTAAACCCTAAATTTGTCAATATAATCAAGATTTCACTCTTTTGAGATAATTATGATGCATGAATTAACCCAACTAATACATGGGTGAATTTAAGGGTAAAATACCCTAAAGTTAGGGCACTTTGGACGTCCAATATGAGGATAAAAAAATGCAAAAATCTAATTTTTAGGAGACGCGTGATGTGAACATCCAAGGATGGCCAAAATGTGCATGAAAATTACCCTTAATATGGAATAAGAAAAGTATGATTAACGGCTGAAATTTATAAGATAAAAATCTGTTATGGAACATATGATGAGATGGACGTTGAAAGTGGGAAAGAACGGTAACAAAGTTGCTGTTTTGGAATCCTACAATTAAGGGATTATAATCTTCTAAAAATACCCTAAATTATATACTAATTAATTATTTTAATTATGCCACAATAGAGGCCAAGTTACTGTTTTGAAAGAAATTGGAAAACACATAATATATGCGTAGTAAGAATGGTGCCCATAAAGGGTATGTATGGCTAAGATGAGAAATGACTAATGTGATTAGCTAAAGTGTAAAGATGAATGAAAATGTGATAAAATGTCACAGTAAGGTGCTATTTTGTTGATGATTTGTAATATCAAAATTTGAGATTAACATATTATACCTAATCTATTAAATATGTATCTAAAGTGAGTACCGATGTGTGAAATGTGAAAAATAAATGATATGTGATAAATGGAAAACAATGAGCTTCCATATGTAGAGTAAATTGAAGGATTTGATATATTTAAAGGTTTACCCTACATAAGGATATTAAAAATGAAATGGAATAAATGATATGATATGTTATGTTGCTATGTATAGATACTCGACTTCGAATATAAGTTGGTCATGTATATTAATGAAAAGCATAAGGGTTGAAAAACTAATGCAGGCATATGAGGTTATACTATGAATGTAATATCATTCTTATGTGTATAGACAAAAAAAAAAAAAAGCTGACATGATTCAGGTAAGCAAGTAACTTTCTAAAAGTTTTGATTTCTTAAACTATGATAAAATGATGCAAATTCTATCTAAATGCTTTGAATTATTTAGCAAATGATTGTTTCAATTATTTCTAAGATTGTTTAAAGATAGTCATTCCTTATCTCAATATGTTATTGCAATGTTGTTTAACTATGACAAATGATTTGTTAATGATTTATCGAAAGAGTTGAGAACCTTGGTTCTTATGTTGTTTATGAAAATCATGCTAACATGTCTACGTTCATGTTTATGACAAGTTCATGGTGCATAAGAAATTAGGTCCACTTTAAAGGTATAAGCGGACCGATTGTCCCCCTTTAGTGTGACCAAGTTGCGAAGATAGGCCAAAGGCCGGCGATGCCCTCCCTAAGGTGAGAGAAGACGGAGACAGATGGTCGCCTAGCTAGCATACTGCATTATGATGTTTATGTTTTATGATAACGCATTGCATTATTTATGATATACCCATGATGGGTATAATGGTTCATATTTATGTCTTATGGTACATTATTTCCAAGATGTTATTTAAATGAAAAAGTTTGCCTTCAAAATAAATTGCCTGAAAAACAATGCAACTTACTTATTGACTTTCAACCAATGTTTTCAGAACCGAACCGGTGATTGAACCGATAAAGGAACTGATCTTGTTCGAACCGGTTCGAACCGATGATGTTGGCATGACATACTTATAATGTCATAAATATTAAATTTTTTTAAAATTTTAAATAAATATATTGATAAAATTATATTTTTATAAATTCTAAATATATATGTTAGATTTTAAGGACCACAGTATAAGTACAAAACATGTAGAAAAAATTAATAGCAAGTTTTAAAAAAATCTTTAAGTATGAATTTTAGAAAAATTAACTGCATTAACTAACTTGAAAGACTTAAACTTATAATAAGTCATGACCGTTGCTGCTTGGTTGTAATAAACTTATGCAATAAAAGGAAGATTGCTTTAGAAATTCCAAACTCAATTATTCAATTTACATCTCCCATTTAGCAAAGTCAGCCTAACCATTGGCTGGACAACCAATATTTTCATGTGTCATAATATTCAAAAGTATTTCTAGTGGATTGATTGAAGACTTGGTCATCACAATCACTTCAAAATTTGTTGTACGAAACACAACAGAAGTAAGCAGTTGTCTTGACATGCCATCCCTCATCTTTTATCCAGGCCTGTGAGTGGCAATAAGAGCAACGATTGTCATTGGCAAACTTGATTGAGGGCAAGGTGTAACTCAGAAAAGCAGGAGACAGCAACCACAAAAAATAAAAAATAAAGCTTCAACAAAATAACCTTCCCTTGTTGGTAAAGAAACAGTTATTTGTAACAGGAATTATACCACCATGGAACCCAATCATTAGTAAAAATCATAGATAAAATCAATCATTAAGCAATTAAAGAAAATCTTGAATCTAATTGGCACCCTTTGCCCATGAAAAAAGCTGTGGTTGAGAAGTGTGCGAATTCAAGAAATGCTACTTGAAATCTTAGAGCGAGATGAAATGCAAATACATAACAATAGAATTTTTTTTTTTTAAAAAAAAAGAAAATCTCAGATGGTTGTCAATTACCCTCTGAGAATGAAGGAGAGTGGGAATCGGGAGATGGTTGTCGTCCAACAGGCCGGAGCTAGAGTAGGATTGAGAGCAAAGCAGCCCAATTGTAGGCGGTTAGAATGTTATGTGGCTACCGAGATGGTGCGCAGGGCTCCAATTGCAGACACAATCAGGCAGTGGGTGAGCGGCGAGCGAGAGGGCGTCGGGCATCGGAGCCGGCAACAAGGACAAAGCAGTAATGTTTTGTAGTCGGAAGGGGGCTCGCTGCCCACCGCCTGCGCGCAAGCGGGCATCGGGACTCGGGCGTTGGGTGAGAGGGCATCTAGTGTCAAAGCCGGCGACAGAGATGGAGCAGTAGGGTTTTATGGTCAACCGTCGAAAGGGCAAAGCCGAAAATAAGAGAAGTGAAGACAAGCGAGAGTCGGTCGGTATTTGGTTTTTGTTTTTTTTTTTTTAATATACATCAAGTTTGACCAAGCAAATTCAGTTCGACCGTTTATTATGGTTCGACTGTCAGTTCGCCGGTTTACTCAGTTATATGCATTTGAACCAAACCGTTAGCAATCGAACCGAAATCTGGACCGGTTCACTGTTCGACCGGCCAATCCGGTCTGGTTCTTACAACATTGGTTTCAACTCATGTTTTGTTTTTCAAACTCTAAGACAGGTGCAAGGACAAATGCAGTGAAGAACACCGGTTAGATGATGAGGAATGATAATTCTTTGGATATCTATATATGGTATTATGTGTTTATGAATTGATAAAAAAAAATTTAAGGATGAATGATCAAGCTATGATGTGCTATGCTATGAATGATATAGAATTTACGATATATAATGAATATGCCAGGACTTGATAATAGCCTGGATAGGCAAATTGACGTGAAATTGAATATGAATGATGTGATTAACTTCTATGGAGTGAATTATAAAAGGATAAACACTCAATAAATCTCGTCGTATGACAAGGCAACAATCCTAATCACGTTTAACAATCACTAACAGTCTCGAAGTAAGGCTTAAAATTTGTCACTTGGTTTGGGGTGCCACAACTAGTTTGGTGGCATTGACATCACATCAATCTATCTTCAATTTTCTCATCATGCTAATTGATCCTTTCCTCACCCAGTGCTCAACCCAAGACTCCTAACTAGCCTTAGCACATCTAATCTCTCAACCTTAGTTATTCCGTAATAAGGTCTTGTCTTCCATTTAACAAGACGATGTGTCTTCCTCAAATCTCGGTTGTTCTCCTAAGCCTAAGTACCTCTCATCCAATCTCATGTGTGGGTACTTCGAATGTGTTTATTGTATACATAACCCAACACCATCCTTGAAGCATATGTTTGAAATCTTATATGATATTTATATCTTCTTTTATATTCAAATTATTACCCAATCATAAATATTATAGAAAAACATCATTTTATAGATTCTAAAAATATGTTTTCCATCTTCCTTTAATTTTATCACTTTTACTAATTTTTTTCCTATAATGATATCTAATATGCTTTAAGTTTTTACCTTTGTTTTTATTAATTTATTGAATTTTAAAATATATTTTTTTCTTATCTAGTTTCTAATCAGTTAAATAAATTATTATTAGTCTCATGTCTATTTCACTTATAATTTTTTAATAGAATTGTTAGATAATTTGTATTGCTAAGGTTTATACCATTTTATTAGTCAAAAATTTTTAGATTTCTCTTGTTTGTCATTTATAGCCTTTGTTATTTTATCATTATGTTACAATATGATCATGTACCTTTATATGTACTATAAGTTATGGTACATTTGGCTTAAAATAGGTTCTACATTCACTTAAATATATGAATACTTTATATAATTTTTTATCCATATACAAATTATATATTAAGTAGTTTATATGTTGAAAATATAAATTTAAAATTAATATTTACATCAACCTATTTTATTACATTGATTTTATATTATTTTCAAATGGAATCCATACTCATATATAATTTAGAAGAAAATTAATATGCTAATAAAATAAATAATTATAAATATAATGAGTAAAGGAGATTATTATTTTATAATCATGAGGGGACCATTTTATGCTAATTATATTGTAAGTTACAATACAGTTAACTGCACTAAATTAATTACCACTATTTTTTTCTATATACGCATATTTACCGCTGTTATGTACTTTTTTAACATACTTTATTCAATTCTTTTGATGCATTTTGTTATTTTATTCCATATTGATTTTACTTCAGCTTCTTTTACATCCTATTTTTCTTTTTTATCATTCTTTTATTAAAAAATTTATGTCAATACCATTGAAATTCTATCATTTAATTTTTTAAGTTTTACCCCTCTTTTACATGTATATATATAGCCCTTGTTAATAAGCTATATTGTATAGTTAAACTTTTACATAAAATAAACTTAAAGTTACTATGTAGATATTTATTTGATTTTTCTAGAAAGCCAAATGTATTTAGCTAAAATTAAGCTAACTCTTTATTTTCTAAAATAGAGTTTGTTATAACTAAATCATATGTCAAAGCAAAATTTAAAATAACATTTGTTATTTTATTTCTTATTTTAAAATGAAAACCTCCATAATTTTTCTTACAACTCATATTTTCTTTCCATACGTTCAATTTAAATCTTCTTCTATCACAATTTTTTTCATTTGGTGTCCATTACACTTAATAGATTTTTTTTTAACCAATTTTTTATTTTATATTTGGATCTTACTTGTAGTGCATAAGGGCTAATCACGTTTATTAGTTTTTCATCTGTCATAAATTAATTAAATAATTTTATATTTGCTCTATTAACATTTACAAAAAGTTATTTTACATATGAACTCATCTCTATAGCTTTAGCTTATTTCTATTTAATATTTTTAAAATGAAGTTGCACTGATTTTATTTTTCTCATGATATCCACTCATTTATATTTTTTTCTCAAAAGAGTGAATACGTCATGAAGTAGAGTAGGTTTTGTATTTTTGGAATACCTTCTTCACTCAATAATATCTAAAATGATTTAAAAAATTTTGTCTACTTTTGGCTACAATTAGATATTATTATGCCTTAGCTTGATGTTCATAATTTCACCGCAAGTACACGGGTCATAGATTGTAATATATAAATATTGATCACAGGAAATTCAGGACTTAAGATATTGGATCTAAACACTTTCTAACTAAATAGGATAAAGAGAAAAAAGGAATAAGAAAAAGAAAAGTTGATCTGTAGAATGTAGAACCGGAATTAAAAATCACAAGATTGAGAGCATATGGGATTTAAGATTTCACATACGTCTTCTGCAACGGATACATGAAGTGTTTATTTAATCTAGATATTATGTATTAAAGGAGAACCATTCCTAAATTATCCTTGTACTTTCTCTCGAAACCTACAAGGTGTATCATAATCTTCTTAACCACTTATTCTTATGGGATTAAGTCAACTAAAATCCATTAAGTTCTGTAGAAGTTTATGAAATTCCTCAATGTCATTATGTCTATTCTCATAGTTTTAAATTTTCAGGTTTAATATCTTGATTTTCATAAATTAGACTCTTACCCCTTGGTTCCATCACCTAATATATGGAAAGCATTGCTAAAGTATAAGCCTTTATACCAAGCAAGCATTAAATCACAAGATATTAAATTAACACACAATATCAGTCATAAATAAATCAAACCACAATATTCGTTATATTATACGTATGCTACATCCTAAATGGTAGATTAAGAGTTTAGCTTAACATATTTATAATAAAAATCAAATACAAAATAATACTGTATTTAAAGTCCATCACAAACAATATAACTACATGTGACTCAACACTCGACAAAGATATTGTTCTTGCACATAAGTTATAGAAAAATGTCTTAACAACTTTTACTTACATTTTATTATACTCAGGCTTAGATGTAATACATTACTTTTGGAAAATGCCTAAATGACGCACCTGTAGATGCTCAAGTGACACGCTATGATAATTTTACCTTAAAAAATGTTGCTAACAATGATTATCTAAGATAATATTATAATATTATATAAACGGTCCCGCTTCTATGAAATTCTTTTTTAGTATAAATTTATTCATTTTTAAAATCTTTATAGTTGATGAAAAATTTATTTTTTCATTATATTTATCATCATTTATAATATCTTGAAAATCCTTTTATATTTTTAGTTTCACTGCGTATGAGTCTCATCTATAAACGTGTAAAATCAATATAATAAAATAGTTCAATGTTATATGTTTGGCTGCTTTACAGTCAACTCTTAATATGAATGGTTTGTTTATAATGTCACATTGAAATTTTTGAACACATAGGACTATAGCTAACATTTCCTTTTTTATAGTAGGATATTTCTTTTTAGTTTCATTCCACAAACCAAAAGTGAAACGAACTAGCTGTTCTTTATTGTTTATAGTCCTTTGTTTTAAAATTCCACCATATCCCTCATCTGAGGCATCTATCTCAACTATTTTAAATAGCTCAGGATCTGCTAAATGAAGGCGTGGGAGGAATTTCACATTTTTTTAGTATTTCGGACTGCCTGTGTATGTTCTTCAGTCCATGAAGGAGGATTTCTTCGCAATCTTTGTAATAAGACTCCTCTATCAAAAGCTAATTTCTCGTAAAACTCAGAAACATAATTTAGACATCCGAGAAATTTTTGAAGCTGCGTTTTGTCTTTGATCTCATCTGGAAATTTTTCCGCAAATATAATTGTTCCGTTTATAGGTTGAATTGTTTTATTTTTTATACTGAATCCAAGAAATCTTATTTCTGTTTGAAATAATTTTAATTTTCTTTCTGATAAGACGAGACCATTATGATGAATAATATTCTTGAATGTTTTTAAGTGTTTCCAATGTTGTTGTATTGAATCAGAAAATATTAATACATCATCCATATAGACTATAATGAATTCACTAAATTTATAAAAGATATCATTCATTATATTTTGAAATTCCGAAGGAGCATTTTTAAGACCGAAAGGCATAACATTCCATTCGCATTGACCAAATGGAACATTGAAAGCGGTTTTATATTTGTCTTCTTCTACCATTTGGATTTGCCAATATCCAGCCTTGAGATCAAATTTTGAAAATAATTATACTTTTATAATTCTGTTTAATAAAGCTTTTTTATTAGGTAGAGGATACCTAATCCATTTTAGGACTTTATTAAGAGGCTTATAATTTATAACTAATTGGGAAGTTCCTCGTTCAATTTCAGCGGCATGATTTACATAAAAGGCTGAGCAACTCCAAGACAATTTACTTAGTCTTATTAATTTTTTATCCAATAAAGTTTTTATTTTTTTTTTACAAAATTCTAATAGACCAGCATTCATTTGCATAGGTCTGGCTTTAGTGAGGATTTTATCTTCATTGAATCCTTCTATATAGGGTAATTTGAGTATATGTTGTTTTCTATTCCAAAAGGCATTAGGAAACTCAAAACATACTTCTTTAGCCAGCTTTTCTTCGAATTCTTCTATATATTTTTTAAGAGAACTTTGAATTTTCTTTTCTATCTGCTTAATGGCGTTTTGATCTTAAAGATGGCAAAGGAAATTCTTTTTATAAGTCAAAATATCTTTTAATTCTGCTAATTAAGAGGCTTCATGAGGCTTTATAAATGCAAATAGGGTTTCTTTAATTTGGATTCCTTCATCAGTTACTAAAAATAGTTTTAAAAGTTACTAAAAATTATTTTAAAAGTTGAATGAATGGTGTTCCTAATATAATCTTTTGTTGCATATTTTTTATTAATATAAATGAGGTTTGTAAACATAACTTTTTATTACATATATGAGCTGAAGGCAATTTATACTTAATAATTATGTCTGTCCCATGAGTAGTGGCTATAGACAAATTTGTTGTTTCAAAATATTTAGGAGAAATTATACATTCATTTATATAATTCAAATCCGCTCCAGAATCTACTAAAGCTGTAAGGCTGGTGGTAAAATCTTCTGGGAGATCAGAAATTTTTAAAGTAATTTTTATATACCATTTTTTTGATATAATTCTTTAAGCTTAGTTGCATAAAGCATGAATTGAGGATTCAACTTTATCTTCTTTTATAATTTGTTGTAATTGTTGTTCAAAATTCTCTTGATCATTTTCTTCTTGCTCGATGTTTATAGATAATTCTTTTAATTCCAATATTTGAATTTTATTTTTTAATTTTGCAATCTCTTTTTTTATTTCTTTTATCTCTTGAGATAATTCATAAGTTGATTGAGGCTTTGGAACATTTTTTAAATATTTTTTTTGATTTTTTATAATATTCATCATGGAAGATGATTCTGGTATAATTAGGGGTTCTGGAGTAATGGCTTCATCAAGCTCTGCTCCTGCAAAGTCCTCTCCTCAAAACTATAACTTTGAGAAGTATAATGATCAAATGTTCTTATATCTTGAAAGAGCCAACTATAATCTTTGTAAAGAAGCTCTCCCAGACGTCTCAAATTATAATCTTTGAAGTATAATCTTTTATTTATTATGATCTGCTTTATATTCTTTTAATAGATTATCATAATCAAATTTATAAGTGATTTCATTTAATTGGAAGTCTAACTCTAATGGTTTTGGTTCGGATTTAGTTATATTGTGATCAAAGTGCAAAGGGAACCTTTCAGAGGTGGACAACATTGGTCTATTATCCGAAGTTATAGTGATTAGTTTAGGAGTAATAAGTCTTGAAATACAGACAAAGTGTCTTTTTGGGACAGGTTCAAAATGTAATGTTATATTATCAGAGTTTTCTGTTATAGATTCAATTTTTTCTAATGATTATTCCGGAATATTATAAGTTTCTTCCTTTTCAATCTTCCATTCAGAAGGAAGATCTACATTTGACCATAAGATCTTTTTAGATTCAATCTTTTTGTGAATTGGATTTGTTATAAAATATAATGTAGCTCCTTTTTCTTGTGAAACAAGAGATTTAGGAATTAAAGTTTTCATGGTTTTATAATAAATTCTATACGGAACACACAAAGGTTTTGATCCGAGTTTCATATCAAACCCCTGAGTTTGTATAAGAAGAGATAGAACTTCTAAGGCATGAGGATCAATAAGACTAATAGAGAAATTAGGAAAACTATTAAAAACATGAAGAGAAGTTTGACCAATTCCTAGTATAGAGTCTGAAAAGGTTTTATGACGATTATCTTTTAGATAGGCTAGTACTGAGGCCTAAAGACCGGCTCTAACTAGAGGCTGTACAGCTATCTGAATTAACCCAAAATAAAGAAATTTAAACTATTTGACACATAGTTCTTTTAAAGCTTTCTTTTCTAATAATTGAATCTGATGAGAACCTGCATCGAATTCTAAGACTGTTTCAAGAGTATTAATTCTAAACTCAGTCTTAAAATCAAAAGTTCCAATTTTATAAATTTCTTTTATAGGTACCTTAGGTATTTTCCAATTTTGAATTGATTTTTCAATATTTTCATCAGTTCCTTCTGACATATTTTGAATTTCATCTAATCCAACTGAGTGGATTTAGCTATCTCGATTAGAAGAAGAAAAAAAAAATTCTTTTGAGAGAACTCATTGTTTTCAAGTCAACGACTTATGATACCTTCACGCCTTTCTCACGGCTGAGATGCGCGACTTCGTGATACTGAATGAGAATCCTCAAGAGTTTGTTTTCAAAATTTTTCCCTAACTTGGCTCTAATACTAATTTCAACCCAGGAGGCGAGAGATCGCAAATTTTAAGGCTTCTATATCAGTGGTGATTCAGGCAAGTTGTTCTTTATAAAATTGTCGGAAAAGTTTTGACAAATTAGAGTTTTCAAGATTTTCTAAATGTCGAGCTTCCTGTTTTCTAAGCACATACAATTATTTTCTATAATGAGAAAGTCAGATCATACTTGAAAGAAAACACAAACATAATATATTTTCATTCAAATAAACTTTCTTAAAACAAACTTTCTTACAGAGACAAGTTGTTATAGAGCTTCTGAGCAACCCAGATGAACCTCAAGCACACAACACTCACACTTTACTAAACTAGACAAGGTTCTTGGAAAAAACCCAACTTTCTCCGATGTGTAAACAACTGACTCAAGACTCTATTTATAGAATGAAAAAGCAAAACACGGATTCGAAACCATTTGAAATCCGCGGATTTAACAACATTATAAGTCCGAAGATAAGCAGGTGCGCCAAAAGCAGAATGACGTGTCCTTACTGTGGTGGAGTCGTACAACATCTGCTTTAGGAAAAGGCACTGAAAGTTATACCACTGCATAGGATTCCTGTAGCTTTTGACAAAGGCGTTGATAGCTTTATACATCTTCTTTTAAGATTATAAGAAACTTCTTTTTTATACTTTTCTTTTATACGCTCCTTTCTTTTTGTCAAATCAAGAAGAGAGAGATGGGCTAGACACTTCCATATCTTCATTCTCTTCATCAAGTTGGTTGTCGAGAAGAAACTCCAAGGCCTTTTGTTTTTGTTCTTTGCCAGAAAGATTAGGATACAATCTTTTCACTAATAAGAGAGCACTTTTGAAAGCGTCTCTAGCTTCTTTGGCTTCCTTGAGATCTTGAAGAGTTGTGAATTGATTAGGAGAGGAACTACGCCGTTCAGCAATTTGAGAAGCTTTCTTTGCAACTCTTTTCTTCTTCCATTCTTCAGAATAGAGTAAATATTCCACATCAAACTTTGGCCACCATTTTAAATAGGAGCTATAAGTAATATAAGATGTTGTGTCCGAATCAATATAAAATGTGAAGTACCATCGGACAATCCATGGAACAGATTCTCTGATTATAAAATCATTCAACTTATAGGAATCTGATATATCAAAGGATATATGTTGAAGGAGAGAGTTTGGAAGGATAGACTTTTCAAGACCCCTGAAATCCCAGAATTTCACAAAGAATCGAACTAAAATTTCTAGCTCTGGATTTATAAGGTTAAATCTTATCCAACAGGAATGGGAGAAATATAAGTTTTGCCTAAGGAAGACTTTCTTCCAGGTGTCCTGGTAGTCCCATAAATTATACTTTAGGTAGAAATATACTTCTTTGTCTTCATCAGGGAACGGAATATAAGTGTTTGGATTTGATACCGGCCAATTATCCAAAGAGAGAATTTTCTGAATAAAGGCTTTTGAATATATAATCATTTTGGAATCCTTTTTTCTTATATGCTCCAAGATTATACTTCCTGTGTGAAGAAGAATTTTTTCATAAAATTCAATATACTTTGTAGGGTTTGAATGGATGAACCACTCAAATTTTAGGAGATACTTCATATAAATCTTTTTTACAATTTCTCTTGCGACATTATTTTCTCTATCGCTAGAAGAGAAGACATATACATCTGGGAGAGCTTCTTTACAAAAATTATAGTCGGCTCTTTCAAGATATAAGAACATTTGATCATTATACTTCTCAAAGTTATAGTTTTGAGGAGAGGACTTTGCAGGAGCAGAGCTTGATGAAACCATTACTTTGAACCCTGCAAAAATTTTCGAGATAGGAAGTCAGGAAGAGAATTATTCTTTCCATTAATATATTCTATCTCAAAATCAAATTGAGCTAAAGTGGCTTGCCACCTAGCAAATATGTGTTTTGACACTTCATTTTTTTACATCTTTTTCAATTATATGTTTGGCTGCTTTACAGTCAACTCTTAATAAAAATGGTTTGTTTATATTGAACACATAGGACTATAGCTAATATTTTCTTTTTTATAGTAGGATATTTCTTTCTAATTTCATTCCACAAACCAAAAATGAAACGAACTAGCTGTTCTTTATTGTTTATAGTCCTTTGTTTTAAAATTCCACCATATCCCTCATCTGAGGCATTTATCTCAACTATTTTAAATAGCTCAGGATCTGCTAAATGAAGGCATGGGAGGAATTTTACTTTTTTTTTTATTTTCTGACTGCCTGTGTATGTTCTTTAGTCCATGGAGGAGGATTTTTTCGCAATCTTTGTAATAAGACTCTTCTATCAAAAGCTAATTTCTCGTAAAACTCAGAAACATAATTTAGACATCTGAGAAATCTTTGAAGCTGCGTTTTGTCTTCTATCTCATCTGGAAATTTTTCCGCAAATATAATTGTTCTGTTTATAGGTTAAATTGTTTTATTTTTTATAATGAATCCAAGAAATGTTATTTCTGTTTGAAATAATTTTAATTTTCTTTCTGATAAGACGAGACCATTATAATGAATAATATTCTTGAATGTTTTTAAGTGTTTTCAATGTTGTTGCATTGAATCAGAAAATATTAATACATCATCTATATAGACTATCATGAATTCACTAAATTTATAAAAGATATCATTCATTATATTTTGAAATTCTGAATGAGCATTTTTAAGACCGAAAGGCATAATATTCCATTTGTATTGACCAAATGGAACATTGAAAGCGGTTTTATATTTGTCTTCTTCTACCATTTGGATTTGCCAATATCCAGCCTTGAGATCAAATTTTGAAAATAATTTTGCTTTTATGATTCTGTTTAATAAATCTTTTTTATTAGGTAGATGATACCTAATCCATCTTAGGACTTTATTAAGAAGTTTATAATTTATAACTAATCGGGGAGTTCCTCGTTCAATTACAAATAGTTTTCGACCTCTCGTGTTTTCTTTGAAATCTATCTATTAAGGGTGTGTTTGTCAAAAGAAAAAAAATTCAACTAAAACTTTTCAATATAAGACTTTTCACTTTCTACAACTATCCTTTTTTTAATTACCTCTTCACATCTTTCTATTTAAATTATCATAGTTTTTAATTATTTCTGCATAACTATTCATATAACCAACTTATACATTTTTAACTTTATTTTCTTTATTCTTTATCATCACCTCTATTATACCACATTATTTTTCTTATTTCAAAAAATATTTTCCTGAAAACTTTTCAACAAAAAATTTATCACTACTTAAATACTCCCTAAACAAAAAAAAAGTTGGAGAACCAACTAGGTGCATTTGAATGAAACTCTATTCAACTGCTCATCTTGCTTTTAATAATTTGACGAGTTCTTGGCTTTCCTCTTTTTCTTGCCCATCTCTATACATATATGTATATATCTAAAACATATCTAATGTTCTTTTTCTTTAAAGCATGTGTCTATGTATTATTATATATAATTCAAGGCTGTTTTAAAATTTTCTAAGAGTGTTCTTTATAATCTACTCCATTTATATTCTAAAGCATATTAAATTAGGCGTTTATAATAATTTTCATGTTTAAATGATTAAAATTACTTAAGATATAAGCATTTGAATTTATCTAATGCAATTCATTTAAATTTTAATCTTTCTACCTATTTTTAAATTATATTTACATAATCTAGTCCATTAACTAGGTAGGGTATATTAATTTAAGCTTACCCGTAAAATTTCATCTTAAATGCTGTTATATATATAATAATTCAATTAATAAAACATGAAACATATAGTGAAAATGATGCATATGCATGTTCTAAGGGTAAGAAAGTACAATTAATGCATGTTTTCCAATGTAAAATTTGAAATTATGTAAATGCCCAAAGTTCATTTCAAAGAAATTTATAAAATTAGAGCCTTTGATTTTAGAACTGAATTTAGAATTAAAACTTTAAAACTGTATTAGAATTTGAAGAAGGTTCACACCAAATACAATTATTACAAAAGAAAGCTATTAAAGACTTATATGAAAAAGACTTTAAATTTCTACATTTTGGATTGATCCAAATAGCTATACAACCTTTAATTAGGACAGGATTACAAGTCATAGTATTAGTATGTTTAAAAGACAATCAAAATAGAAAATTCTCAAACTCTATTCTAGGAATATTACAAACCTCTCTATATGCAGGGCTAGTATACTTCAAGCATTATATATTTCCTTACACATGGAACTTATCATTCTCATGTAGAGAATTCTTTACATCATCCATCTTTAAACATCATTTCAAGGAAACATCATATAAACTCACGTTCCATCACATTTCGTGCATAACTACGAAATTATAAGCAATCATTTATTCCCCACTGAGGCGTGTTGGTCAGGCTCAGTGGCACAATTTTCAGTATCCTGCCTAGTCAGGAGAACGAAGAGCAACAGATGCTAGTTCGGTGTTCCAATTGTCACTATTTGTGAGAGTTATGGTCTCCTTTAGATTTAAATGAGAGCTTTGTTGTCTCCCTTGTGAATGTGGTAGGAGCTTATTGTCTGCATTGTGAATGTGCTTAAGTGTGGTAGGAGCTTATTGTCTGCATTGTGAATGTGCTTAAGTGTAATGCTTAAGTGTAATATTAAGACGTTACGTTGTCCAAATATGGTAATAAAAAAATTATTTCCTAACATTTCCTATAAAACTATGGTAAAATATAACAAAATTTTTGAAACCAAATGGAAAAGTATTTATAACTAAAGTTGTTTTATTAGTTGTTGCTTAGCAGAACAAATATTATTGAAAAGGAAATTCTTTTACGGTAGTGATATGATATATTGAAGATTTTAGTTTTATAAATTTTTTTTGCTCATTTTAATGATTAAATCAAACTTCAATTAGCTTATTTTGTTTAAAATCATTTATTTTATCATCATATATAAATAATTTCAATCAAATTCTTGTCTTGGATATTAAAATGATATTATAATTGGTATAATTATTTTTATATATGGGAAAAATATGTTAAATGGTATAGAACTTAGTTTATCATCTTTTGACTAGAAATATAAATCAAGCACTTTTATAAAGTTGATTTTATAGTTTCGTCGCATCTATGATATGAATTTCATGCAAAAATTATATATAGGTAAATGAAAC
>JAXCLR010000063.1:22745839-22763356 GCA_035584095.1 Annona squamosa | reverse complement strand
TATCATCTTTTGACTAGAAATATAAATCAAGCACTTTTATAAAGTTGATTTTATACTTTCGTCGCATCTATGAAATGAATTTCATGCAAAAATTATATATATGTAAATGAAACTTGGTTTCTTAGTTAATCAAATAATTTCAAATGCAATGGTGGTTTGTTACTAATCTATTTTCATAGTTTTAAATTTTTAGGTTTAATATCTTGATTTTTGTAAATTCAACTTTTACCTCTCGGTTCCATCACTTAATATATAGAAAGCATTGCTAAACTATAAGCCTTTATACTAAGCAAGCATTAAATCATAAGATATTAAATTAACACACAATATCAGTTATAAATAAATTAAACCACAATATTCGTTATATTATACGTATGCTACATCATAAATGGTAGATTAAGGGTTTAGCTTAACATATTTATAATAAAAATCAAACACAAAATAATACTGTATTTAAAGTCTATCGCAAACAATATGACTAAATGTGATTCAACACTCGACAAAGATATTGTTCTGGCACATAAGTTATAGAAAAATGTCTTAACAACTTTTACTTACATTTTATTATACTCAGGTTTAGATGTAATACATTACTTTTGAAAAATGCCTAAATGATGCACCTGTAGATGCTCAAGTGACATGCTATGATAATTTTACCTAAAAAATGTTGCTAACAATGATTATCTAAGATAATATTATAATATTATATAAACGGTCCTACTTCTATGAAATTCTTTTTTAGTATAAATTTCTTCATTTTTAAAATCTTTATAGTTGATGAAAAATTTATTTTTTCATTATATTTATCATCATTTATAATATCTTGAAAATTCTTTTATATTTTTAGTTTCACTGCATATGAGTCTCGTCTATAAATGTATAAAATCAACATAATAAAATAGTTTAATGTTAAAATATCAATTTAAAGTAGTTTTTTAACATTTAAACTATCTAAAATATCATTTATATAAAGTATTATTACATTCCAATATATGCATGAATGTATCTAAATATTTTTCATAATGTACAATATATATTTAAGCAAACGTCATTCATGCACATACTCGATTTAGATGAAACTTGATCTATTGGATAAATAAGTGATGTTAAATATAATGAATTAATTGGATTTTAAATTAATCATTAATATTTTAAAAATTAAGGGAGTTACAGGGGACCGCTTTTACGCGACCTAGTTACATTACAATTACAATTTCATGAGATAGGCTTAAAACATCGCTAAAGCTAGGCAGATCTAGCCACATGGGCATTGGCTGGACAGTAACAACACTACTTGCATCTTTGGAGACGAATCTCATCAGTGGAGTATTAGGTCTCCTTGTGGATAAAATAAGTAGTTGTATTGGAAATTAAAGAAGTTATTTTTGGAAAATGGCTTCGAATATTTTGGAACAAAATTTAAGTGAAAATTGTATATCTTTGATTCAAATTTGACATTTATTTATTTATTTTGATAAGATTGAAGCATTTATTTCCAAGACACTGTAATATAACAATTTTAGCCCCGCAAAATGTGCATAGAAGGTAATAAAAGTTTAATTTAATACATGCAAGTTAGACAACTTTTAAATCTGGTTGGAAAAAGTTTTCTTACACACTACTTTATGATAAGAATTATGAAAATAATACATGCAAGTTAGACAAAGTTTAAATCTGGTTGGAAAAAGTTTTCTGACGCACTACTTGATGATAAAAATTATGAAAATAACACATAAAAATTGGTTGAGATAAATGCGTGGAAGCTGCATTTATATTTATTTGATAAATAGTGCATTAGCATGTTGGTTTTGGGAACAAATAACATGCGATGGGGAAAATAGCGTAGGTTGTCACCAGAAAATTAGGAAAAAAAGATCAAAAAAGAAAAGAGCGAGATGCGAAAAATACCCTCAGCAGCGCAGCTTCTTGATATTTCACGTTGTGCGATTGCCCCTTTGCTTCGCAGGTCACAAAAACCCTAACCGTTATCAATCTCCCGAAAATTCCCAAATCCACTCCTGAAAAATTCGATCGTTGGATTGGAAATCATCTCGCTGACGAATTCTCGGAATGGCGCAAGCTATTAACTCACCTTCCTGATCATGCACCGATTCCAAGCTTTTTCATTTCCGATTGCATGGGTGAATAATGCCAGAGCTGCGCAGTGGGGTGCGTAGGAACCGTGCTCCCCCGACAGATCCTCCCCGGAAGCCGAGAGGGCGAGCGGCGGCTGCGGCGGTAAAGCCCGAGCCGAAGCCGGGTAATTACGTGAGGACCAGGGCGGCCGTAGCCAAGGCGGCAGCAGCGGCGGCGGAGGTAGCAGAGACCGCAGCAGCAGTTCCACCGGCGCAGCCAAGACCGAGGACGAGGTTGGCTGCTGGGAGGAATAACAACAACAATCGGGCCAAGGCTGCTGCGGTGGGGCAGGTGAAGGAGGAGAAAGTCGTCGTCGTCGAGGTAGAGTCGGATCATCAGGAAAGAGGCGTCGGCGGTGTCGGAGTCGCTGATAGGAGGGTAGAAATGATGGGAGATGACAGTGGGGGTTTGAGCGCCAACAAGGCGATCGGGCAGGAGGAAGAAGGGAGCACTGCTCCCTTTCCAGACAGGGTAAGATGGTGTCTCCCCTTTGTTTCTTGGGAAAAATTTGTCCTTTTCTGTTCGAATCTTTTTTGGTTTGATGATCGGCCTTCAATCCCCTCTCTTTTCCCAAAAAGAAAAGAAAAGAAAATACCGCGGCTTGAAATAGGTTATGGGGCACGGAACTCTGGGACCGCAACTCTGGTCTGTTCGCCATCGGATCATCTTCAAGAGTTTGCGATCAGCAAAATCTGAAGCGATCTTCTTTGGTCGATCATGTTCCAGTTACTTCCATGAGTAGATTTCACGAGTTTGTGCCGCCTTCAGTGTTTCTGTTTACATGCATGCAAATACTTTCTGAAAAGTGATGATTTCGGGTGGTAGATGATTGTCTTGTTTATTATCCCTTGTTATTCTGTTGGCACTGGATTCAGGTGACTAACTTTTTCCTGCTCTTGTTGCTGGAATACAAATGGTCGGTAAACATGTTGATTGGGGCGTCTGAAGTTGACAGCATTCTTGGTCTTACCGATTGGAGGCAATTTGTTTTCACAAATTCGCGGGCCTTTGGTGATGACTATATTTTTTTCATGGTGCCTGTTGGCTGATTTCAATTGTTGATTTTGGTTGATTCTGCTTTTTGCTGTTTCAGTTTTTCCAGCTCTTTTCCTGATCATTGACATTGTCATCTAATTTGCACCTGCAATCCTTTTGGATTTTAGGCTTTGTTTGGCTGAGTGTTGACGATGCGGTGGTTTGTTGCACAACTCTATTTCGTGTGATATTCCTAGCTTTCCCAAATTGTATGATCGAAGCCAGTTTATGGATTTTGAATCATAAAAGCTGTAGTTTTAAAAAATTTCAGCCAAACAGGAATTTTGATGCCATGATTGCTTTTACTGATGGGAGGCAATTAAATTGGTGCCATAAATTCATGGGCTTTTGGTGGCAACTCTATTTTATTGCTCTGCGGTTTACGTCCTTGTGGTTCTTTTCTGTGGTTGATTGTCATCTTGCACACTCAACAATTCTTAAAGTACCACAAGTGGCTGTCATGTTCTTTTGTGGGGTGTTTGGCAATAAATAAAACTTTTCATTTAAAACTTGTCAATCTAAAACATTTCACTTTCTACAACTACTCTATTTTTTTAATTATTTCTTCATGTCTTCCTATACCAACTACCATTCTTTTCCATCATTTTTACACAATTACCTATATAACTAACCTATCAATCTTAACTTTACTTTCTTTACTCCCATCCTTACCCCTATCATATCACATAATTTCTATCAATTTAACAACTTTTACACAAAAAATTTTTCATATAAAAATTTTACCACTTCCCAAACACACCCTTAGTCAAATGCATGTTCTTGGAATTGTGACCAGCCTTTTCCTTTGTATTAATCTGAGCCATTGGCAATGAAAATCGTGAGGGCAATATGTTGGAGGAGACATGGTTCCACTGGCATTCTATCTGATTGAAGTCCTTTCAGCTTATGCCCCATCATGTAGAAAAGTCAAGTCTTAGAAATATTGTGGAGTTAAACCCTCCGTATGCCATATTTCTGGAAGAGGATTGCTTTTGTCCACCATTGAATAATAATTCTCATTTAGGTTCTCTTTGCTATGGTCTTAGATCTTTTTGAAAGGTGCTGTCGTAGCTGCATGGGTATATTGATGGTTGTCTGGTTTAAATGCTTTGTTTGGTTATTTATTTTCTTGGCCAGCAGGTGTTTTGTTCTTGTTTGGGTTCCCCACTTCATGATATCTGATTATTGCATATGCGAACATGATTCTGAGCTGTTCAAGATGTTCTCGGGTTATCTTTGCTGCATTGCTGTTCATGAGATTTTGCTAGGTTCTGGTTGTTGCAATCAGTAAACATTCGAGTCATAGTTTTTCATATTGATAATTGTTTCATTTATTTACTTCTTCGTGATTAGCTTGTGTTGGTGTTCATGGTGTTTTCCTGTTTCTTTACGTTGTTCTTCAGGTTTCAGTTGGAGGGTCTCCTATGTATAAGATTGAGAGGAAGCTCGGTAAAGGCGGATTTGGTCAGGTCTTTGTTGGTCGTCGTGTCTCCGGCGGTAATGATCGGACAACTGGTCCTGGGGCTTATGAGGTAGTCTTTTTATGACCTCTATTCAGGGATTGATCTGATCCGAAAACCACATTGTGTTTACATGCAAATGCATTCATTACATGATTGTTGGTGCTGAAGGATTGATGCAAATTTTAATCTGATGCCAATTTCTCAATCCACTTAAAAGTTTTCAAACAATTCAAGTTTTTCTTTTGCCCTTTTATCTTAATTTAGTGATGGTTGCTTTAATCAGCTATGTTTACTGCCACAGGTTGCTTTAAAATTTGAGCATAGAAGCAGCAAAGGCTGTAACTATGGTCCTCCATATGAGTGGCAAGTTTACAAGTATGTACTGCATCCCCTCATTCTATGTAATGTCTATCCATGTTGGATAGAGGTCTGATTTATTCTCTCCTTTTTTTAGTACACTTGGAGGCAGTCATGGGGTGCCTAAGGTGCATTACAAGGGACGTCAAGGCGATTACTATGTCATGGTATGCATTTATTTGCACATTTACTTTGAATTTTTAAGTCTTCTCTGTTTATTGTTCCGATTTTTTGGGCATAAAGCTTGTTCATTTTTAGTGGTTCAGGAGGGAATTCTTTGTCTGACATTCGTGGATTTATTTACAGGTTATGGACATGCTGGGTCCTAGTCTGTGGGATGCATGGAATTCATCTGGCCAGGCGTGAGTGCCTTTCCACTTGAATGACTTTTCAACTCAACCGAAATTACCTGTTTGTAGTTTCTAAGTTCTAACTTCTGCAATCAACTCACTATTGATCTGATTTTTTATGAAAGGACGTTTTAGGGCTTTCATTTTTTTTTTTTGTTTTGTTTTTGTTTTTGAAATAAGGTTTTTTGACCTTTTATGCTTGTTTCTTTGTTTGAACTCACCCAAAACGTGTGTTATTTTTAGGGTCTTTTTTAATCTTGCAGTCATTGGGATTTGGCTTATTGTGTTTTTGCGATGTTTGCTTTTTTTAATTGTCAGGATGTCCTCTGAAATGGTAGCTTGCATTGCTGTGGAATCCATCTCAATCTTGGAGAAGATGCACTCTAGAGGGTAAGTACTTCTTTCAAAATTCTAATGGCTGAAGATTTTGTAAAGAATCAAGATTTGATTAGATATTTCAGAGATGTGTGTGCTTATCTAGAATTTTTTTTTTGATATTAATCAAGATTTATAATTCTGCATTTTGTGGAACAAATTTGTATTGATGGACAGAAAAATGGCGTGTAGGGCAATCCTTGTGAAATTTACTTTTTCTGTTTACTCGTAATGTTCTCTCTAAAGCCACAAGCTTATCTTTCTTTTTTCAGCTATGTCCATGGAGATGTGAAGCCTGAAAATTTTCTCCTTGGTCAGCCGTCCACCCCCCAAGAGAAAAAGTTGTTTCTTGTTGACCTTGGCTTGGGTAATACTTAGCTGCCAAGTTCTTCTTTCTCTTCTTTGCTCAGGTAGATGCTCTCTGACATTTTTTTTTTTCATTTTAACTTTTTCTTTTGTGTCTGTAAATGGCCATACAGCAACCAGGTGGAGAGACAGTACAGGCGGGCATCATGTTGAATATGATCAGCGCCCTGATGTGTTCAGGTGATCTGATGTTTCGTTGCTTTTGCCTTTTGGCGAAGGGCTTAGAAATTCACAATATTCTTTACTAACTCCAGTCATGGTATGGATCATTTAATTATTTAGAGGAACAGTTCGATATGCAAGCGTTCATGCACATTTGGGAAGAACTGCAAGTAGAAGGGATGATCTAGAATCTCTCGCATATACCCTTATCTTTCTTCACCGAGGCAGGCTTCCTTGGCAAGGATATCAGGTACAATGACGATGCCTATTTTTCAGGTTCAACCATGTACTTGAACTGCTCATTTTGAGCAATAATAAATCAATTTGTTTACTTCCATTTTACCATTTTGACATGGCACTATGTTTTCTCAGGGTGATAACAAATCTTTTCTAGTTTGCAAGAAGAAAATGGCAACATCTCCTGAAATGCTATGCTGCTTCTGCCCTCCTCCTTTTAAGCAATTTCTAGAGATTGTAGTGAACATGAAATTCGATGAGGAGCCTAATTATTCCAAGCTAATATCATTATTTGACAGTTTAATTGGTCCAAATCCAGCTATCAGACCAATTAATACTGATGGTGCCCAAAAGGTTTGTTCTCATTTTGATTTTCCAAAATGCTCATTTTCCTATTTTTTTTTTTAATTTTTTTTTTAATTTTTTTTGCTCTTGCTTCAAAGGAGGTATTATTTGAAGTAAGTTTTTCTTCATGATTTTCAATTTCCAGATAATGTATCAAGTTGGTCAAAAGAGGGGCAGACTGACAATCGATGATGAAGATGATGGTCAGCCAAAAAAGAAAGTGCGACTAGGAGTTCCTGCTACACAGTGGATTTCAGTTTACAATGCCAGGCAGCCGATGAAACAGAGGTATGGGTATTTTTGTTCTCTATTCCTTGCATATTTGTCTTTTTGTGGAAAAGCTCCTTTTTACCTTTGTGTTGTAGTCTCTGTCTTTGTCCTGTTTTTTGGGGTTCTTTTGATGTATATTGAAGGTAGAGGGATAATGTCACTTAAGACTTGTAACCTATGCAGAAAGATGAGTTGTGATCTTGAGCCAATACTTTATTCATAAGGGGTGGGTTTTTATTGACAATTTCTCATAGGGTTATGTAGGATATTTGGAATGGAAGAGCATGGATTTTCCACAGACGATCTCCTGAATGGGTCTTAATTAAGAAAATCTACTGTTTTATAGTCCTCCCCCTTGCAATTATTTAGCCTTTGTTTAAGCCGCATGTTTGATGGCCTGGAGGCACTGTTTTAAAAGCGCTTTTAAAATCTCTGCTTAGATAAGTACTGTGCAGGAAACCCCATTGACCTAATAGAAAACCTCTTTTAGAAGAAGCAAATTGAAATTGATGTACTGAAAGAAGTTCTACTCTACTGGCTGGGTGGTAAGCAAACCACCCTGCTAAGCAGAACCTTAAAAGAGGTGTACGAATGCAAGCTCTTCTTTTTAGATGATATCCACTTGGGAATTTTCTATCCTAATCTTTGATTGATGAAACTTAAGACAATAGTATCTTATTTGGAAGTTTTGGTTTGGTTTGGTTTTTTTATTTTTTTAATTTTATTTTCAGTGTGGCAATAACCAAAGTTATTGTTGGTCGATTGAACTTGGTTTCCTGAAATACCTTTTTTGTTATTTTTGAGAAATAAATTACATTTCTGTTTCGCTGCCAGTGAAGCATGAATTTGTGTTCTTACAGTAGCATCCGTGCATTGATTACAGCATCTTTTGTGAGTGGTTTCTTTGAATAGATGGCTAGGTTCAATCTATCATCCATGCATTGAAATCAAACTGCCCCACAATGCTTGTTCTTCATCATGGTGCTAAATATTAAACTGTTGTTTTACCCATCAGGTACCATTACAATGTCGCTGATAATCGTTTGGAACAGCACATTGAGAGAGGCATTGAAGATGGTTTGCTTATCAGTTGTGTAGCATCTTGTTCCAATTTATGGGCACTCATCATGGATGCAGGAACTGGCTATACACATCAAGTTTATGAACTCTCTCCATGTTTCCTACACAAGGTGTGAATCCATCTTCATAGTGTTTATGAATTTTTATCAAGCTTAATTGCTGCTCCACTGTTATAAAAAATATCTTTTGGACTTCGAACACTGTAGGAATGGATTATGGAACAATGGGAGAAAAATTATTATATTAGTTCCATTGCCGGTGCCAATAATGGAAGCTCTCTTGTGGTGATGTCAAAAGGTCAGCTGCCTTTTTATTTGGATTCATTTGTTAATGTTTTTGCACAGAGAGATGAATTACGCATGTGCATTAATGCAGTTTGTGAATAATGGTGCTGTTGGTGGTATTGCTCGTCTGTATTTCATGGCATTGGAGATGGTGCTGTAGATAGTTTTCTTGAATCAGATGCCTGATTATCTACCTGAGTGTCTTTTCTTGCCTCTTGGTCCATTTTACTGTTTAACTGAATGAAATCCCATAGTTGATTCTGGGTTTGAGATCTCTTGGGTTATGCATATTTTTCGGAAAGAGAATTTGGTAGAGGTGTAGAGCTCAACCAGTCCTGACATTCCTCTGTCTTTGAGGCTTAGTATTATAGAATTTATTTTTGTTTGAGTTTCATACAGGTGTTATGTGTAATGAACCTTAAGCAGTTCTCTTATGGTATGTTTTCTTATGAAGTTCTCTTATTAGAGGTTTTTGCCTTTTTCTGTTTCTTTTTTTTTTTTAAATGGATTTCTCAGTTTTGTTCTTTTACTTCTAAGATTGAGACTGACTCAGCTTGTTGTTTTTGGTCTTTGATCCTGACTTTTCTTTTTAGGCTTTTAAACTACTGGATTAACAATTACATGAGGTAGTTCGGAATTTACAGGGTTGTTTTTTTTATTTTTTTTATTTTTTTGTATTTGGCCCTTTTCTTTTCCTTTTTTTTTTTTAAAAAAAAAACTTAAGGCCTTTCGACAATTGCAAGAGCAATGAAGTCTGCCTTCCACGGGAGGCTGACGCCAACTACCTATGCTATTTTTAACTGAAGTAGATGACTGTTTATAATAAAAAAATAATAAATTTAAAAATTTTAAGTTCAGTTATTTTGGTTTAGGTTCAGGTCAGCTATGACCCTAACCCGAGGTATAAACTCTCAATCCTGATCTTAACCCTAACCCAACCCTATTTTTAAAACCTAATTCCTAACCCCAAACCCAGTAGGTGGGGCTATATTGTATCAAAGAATTGCAATCAATTTCAATAGATTAATCATTTCATTTGGAGAGCAAGAAACAGTTCATGAGTTCACCCCTGTGATCTGTAAGACATTTGATCAATGAACCCGATGTCGTAAGGACCTGTGCTCTATATTTCTTGTCATATATCTGACCTCAATAAAAGGATTCGAGTTATGCTGGGTTGGGCAAATCGCATCCCTGGTTAAGGTTGGTTTGACCTCAACCCTAGTCAAATCCATCCCAATGTACATCTCATGTTGAAACATCCATCCCAAATGTACATCTCATGTTGAAACAATGTATTTGGTGTTGATTTTGTGGTTGATAATCGAGTTCTACTTAAAGCATAATTGTAATAATGGCGTGTTAAAACTTAAAAGAGTGAAGTCAAATCATGCATGACGATATATTGATTATTTATAATTAGTAAATAATATTAATGGTGATATATTAATCATAACATGGTTTTATTTTTTAGCCCATCGAAGCCTCCAGTTAAAGTAATTTTTTAGATTATATTGAATATCTTAAGTATAGTAAGTGTTTTACATCGTACTAAAATGGGTTTTGCTTCATGTAACCATGTTGCATTCATGCTTTGGGTGTAATCCCATGTATTTTGGCTCATCTTGATGATGAGGCGAGATCTACTTCTCATATTGCATTTAGCATTATTTGTTTAGCTAGGAGCCCCAGTTCCACCCAAATCAGAGGTGCACGGATGATTTTTGCTTTAAAATAAGTATCCATATGCAAATTACAAAAAAAAATGTTTCCATTCACTTGTGCATTGGAATGTAATAATACTTATATTATCACGGATCCACACTGGAATAATGTCTTAGATGGTGTAAATGGAAATACAATTTTAAATTTGATATTAAGGTCAAACCATTTTATTATTTTCGTTTTACACATTCTTAGATGGTGTCCATTTACATCTTTGATTTGGATGAAACTTGCTGTCTTAGCTAAACAAATGATTCTAAATGCAATGGGTGAGTGGATTTTACATCACCGAGTTGAACGAAAATGGATGGTGAAGATTTGGCCTTGACATGGGCATGATATGCCTGTATTGTATAGGTTTTTCAAGCGATCAATACAACATCTGATATTGATATTCAGATCTATGGCTGTTATGGATGCATTTTTTTTTTCTTTTTTTGATGTATCCGAGTCATGGAAGTTGGTGGCCAAAGTAGTATTTTCTGAGGAATCCAGCTCACATTACTCTTTTATGGTTTTGTGGATATCTGGAGCGTCCAGTGTCAGTCCTGACTTGGATCTCCTGATACATTAAAGGTATTTGTTTGGGGTGGATGTGGAAATTTACTTTCTATGAAATTTCCTATATTAAAACCTTCCCTCGCCTGAGTCTTATTCTTATTTACAGTTGTTGAATGCTTTTAATTCCTATGCAGCACACTGAACTGAGCATAACCTATAATCATCATTTTGTTGAAGCTAGCATTTCTACCCACAGTAAATGTTGAATCCACTGGAATGTCTCACTTTTCAGGATATTTGAGAATTTTCTTTTGTTCTTCTGTCTTGAACTAAGTGAACTGTATCAACTTCTTTTAGGGACCCAATACACACAGCAGTCCTATAAAGTCAGTGACTCATTCCCTTTCAAATGGATAAATAAGAAGTGGAGAGAAGGATTCCACGTGACATCGATGGCAACTGCTGGTAGTAGATGGGGTGTGGTGATGTCCCGGAATGCAGGGTTTACTGACCAGGTTGATCTTTTTTCTCTAATTTATTTCTAGATTCAAAGCGGTATTATCTTTATAAAGATATTTATAACTCACCATTCGCTATTTGGTATATTTTTTTATTGCATCATTTGTTGAAATTTTGAAATGTCTTGTTGTATTTTTGAATGTGTGTGGACTTCTTGTATTAGCTTTTCATCCTTTTATTTTTTTGTTTTAAAATGCAACTGCCCATGTGATGATGGAATTTATTTTAATGACTGAAGCTATTCATTGGATTGGCTAAACAAAACATGGTAGGATTGTGTAGATGCATTTTATACTCCAAAAGTGTGACCTTATGTTTTTAGCCACTTGTTCTGTAATGCATTTGCCTACTTGGTGGTGTATGGCAATTTGTTGGGCATGGGTCTAGTTTGTGAGGCCAGTCTGAACAGCTGTCATCTCATAAAGTAGGATCACAACTCTGGTCATTTTTGTATTGAATGGAGTTTCCTAATCTAAATTTTATAGTCTCTGCTCCAATCAAGCTATAACCCAGTTTCTAAGATCTTAATCCAAAAAATCCTTGTCTATTAAAATTTGGATTAAAATTGATTGAGACATTGGGTTAACAATTCAGGATGATAATTTGGATTACCAGTCTCCATAAATATTTTGTACCACTTCAAATAAAATATATAAATATTATTCTATATTATTTTGATAGCAGAATATTATTCTATTGAATATACTTATTATGTCAATAACTGACTGTGGAAAATACTGTGAAAATGTTGGAGATTTTATTCAATGTTGTTGAATACTGAAAATTTCACTCACATAATGTCATCAATCATCATTCAGTATGATAGTCTTGTAACTTAATTAAATTCAATATGTAAAACAGTGCAATTAGATAATTATTTTGAATAAAAGTTAATTTTATAGTTCATACTAAACTGTAATTTGTTGCAGAAAGTTAAACCATTTTAATTTATATTTAATGGTGATATAAGATATAATGTTACAAGTATGAACTATAAATTTTTGTAGAAAGTTGAACCATTTGAATTATATATTTAATGTTAATATAAGATACGATGCTGCATTATTTTTATGCTATGCCTACCGAAACATATAATTAGATCATCTGGATAATTCGGCTTAGGTTTTGATTTATGTTACCCTCAACCTAAACCAAACCTTACTGTAGTTCAATTTGAATGATTTGTTATCCTCTTGATATGTGCATTGGTGTGCTGCTTTTCATTCATTCTTTTCCAACAGGTGGTGGAGCTTGATTTTCTCTATCCCAGCGAGGGCATCCACAGAAGGTGGGATAGTGGTTATCGGATAACAGCAACAGCTGCTACTTGGGATCAGGCAGCCCTGATCCTTAGTGTGCCTAAGCGCAAACCTGGGGATGAAACTCAGGAGACATTACGCACATCGGCTTTCCCTAGTACTCATGTCAAGGTGACTGAAAACTGATATCATTATATGCTAATACTTTTGAAGGCTGCCATTAATCTGATGATGCCTTGCTGCAATGGATTGATCCTTGACTGTGAGATAATTCATCTATTCTTTTATGCTTCCGATCTTCTAGGGTAGTAGATTGGATCATTGTAAGCATTATTTGCTTCAGCATTAGTCTGCTTACCTGGATTGTGTCCACATGTACTCTTGTGGACCAAATTGGAATCACTGAAGTGGGTGGGCCAGGTTGAAACTTGTGTGCACTTGAAAGTAGTTCATGCCTAGACTGCTGTCCCCATGTTTTATCTCCATGAATGCCGGTTTCATTGCTTTTCTTTGAACTTACTAATATTTAAACTGCTAGAGGTTGAAGCATGATTTTGTTAGCCTAGGTTAGAAGTCCCATTTTTAAAATTTTTGTTTTTGTTTTTTAAAATAAACATGTTAATCTAGGTGCATTTAGTCTGTAAACGAGTTTTATCATTTCAAGGGATGAATATATATTTTTTATTTTTAAATACAGGGGTATTTTAGTCATTATCAAGTGTGTTGAAAATGACTATGACACCTTTTAGCCCAGGTTAAAAATTCCATTTTTTTAAAATTTTTGTTGATTTTTTTGTAAACATGTTAATATAGGAGTATTTAATTTGTAAACGAAGTTTATCATTTTTGGAGGTGTATCTATTTATTATTTTTTTAAATACAGGGTTATTTTAGTCATTCTCAACAGTTGAAAATGACTAGAACCAAGGCTTAAAAACCAAACAAATATATAAATATCTCAAAAAATGGTAAAGCTTAGTTTACAGATTAAATATACCTAGATTAGCATATTTATAAGGGAAAAAGGACAAAATGAATAATAAAAAATAGGCCTGTTGGCCTGGGCTGATAACAGGTGCGTTAGTTTAGGCTTACAGGATCAGACCTCTGGTTTAAATGGTACAAATTCTTTGTGAATTCCTGGGATTTTCCTTTGCTGTCAACCAGAGCCAACCATCTTTTCTATATCCACTAAATTAGAAAAATACGTTGTTGACATGGTTTTAATCGTCTGCAGGAGAAATGGGCGAAGAATCTTTATCTGGCGTCTGTGTGCTATGGGCGCACGGTATCGTGATGGGCTTTGTTTTGATGGTGGTATGGTAGTGGGTTTCTGGGAATGCAGCATCAACATTCCGGTCTGTGGATGGTGATTGATTGCCTTCCAAACTCTTCTCATCATTATTATTATCTCCTTGGTAAGTGTATATTTCTTTTTGGCTGGCTGGAAAATTGGCGCCAGAAGACCAAAGTACTATGCTCCGATGTAATATATATTTACGTACACAGTTGCTGGTACTTGTGTGTAATCGGGCCTCACAGGATCCTTGTTGGCTTGATTGTCGTTGAGATTCTTATGTGGTGATGGATTCTGCACTCAGTGATTAAGATGAGAGAGCACCACCTCCGCACGTGTAGGGGTACAACTTGGTACTGGGTTGGTCTAAATCAGCCCGACCCGACTCAGTTTCAAAACTTAGTTTGGGTTTTATTTTTGAAATTTTTTCCAAATTGGACTTGGTTTCAACTCTACCTTAGAAAATCCGAAACTAGTATTGGGTTTGTATCAATCGAGTACCAAAGCCCGACTTGGTATGAATTGGACATTCTTTCCAATTTATTAATATAATTATATTTGTTTATGCTTTAAGTATTTTAACTATAATTGTGATAAAAATTATTTCATATAATCATAACTTAATTAAACAGGAAAACATTTATTCTAAAACTAAAATGTTTATATATATATATATTTTTCCATAAGGGTTGAATATATTATATTTATGTTTACTTTATTTGTAAATAATTAAAAATATACTAATTTTTTAAAATTATTGCATTTATATAATAATTAATTACGAAGTATGTAAGTTTTATTTTCATTAAACTTCAGATAGTGATTTTCTGTAATCTCTCATTTATTTTCTTACTTTGATTGTTATTTATAAATTCATTATGTTTATTGTATTTAGGATATCTTTTAATTAAAAGACCAACTTTCATCGAAATCAAAGATGTTATAGTCATATAAATATGTTGCTGTATAAATTACACATGCGCAAATGCAATGATATTTTAAAAAATTTATTCTCTCTCAATACTTTCAACTTCTATTGTTTTGAGAATGATCCGAATGTCAACTCTAAATAAGACTGAAGCAAATAATGACTTGGTCGGAACTTGACTCGAATTTACATTATAATATTCGTTCGGGTCCACATAAACTCAATAGGCTTATGAGTTTGGGTTTATCTAAATGTGGTACTATCCCACCCTTACAAGTGTGTAACATCCTAAGTATTTGAATGTCATCCGGTGGTTGAGCTAAAAACCTTTTATGGGGGCAAAACCAAGTTTGGGGAAGAAAATACCCTACGATTGTCTATAATTTTACACTCCCAATTGGTTTTCACCCTCGAATCTATGAGATTTTTCTTAGGGTGCTATTTAGCAAATATGCTGAACAAACACGGGTTTTGCTGCACGCGAAAGGGTGAATCTGTTGGCACTCCCCTGGGGGGTGGCTATAAAGGAGTGCTCGTTATGAGTGGGAGCGCCTTTTATCGGGGAACGGAGTCGGCTAGGACTTCCACTGGGGAGGTGGCAGCCTCCCATTGTACTTTTTACTTTTTGTAGATCCATTAATGGCTAGAATTTGCACCGTAACCTAGGGTTACAACTTGGGTAGATTCGGTTTATTGGCATGCGTTATACATATATTTTATTTGTAAGAGTTTTTACCTTGACCTACCCTGTACATAATAAGTTCAGTTCTTGGTTGGTCGTCTTACTTTCCACCCCCGCGTTTTCCTTTCTTTGTTTTCTTGGGATAATGTTTTACCTATTTCAAAGTCAAGTTAGTTTGGTTTGGTTTGCTTTCAGTTTCAATTTCAGGTTGATTCTTTCAAGAATTTAACCTTGGAACAAGGGTCAATTCCAAATGCACCTAGTGTTTGACTTAAATTTCAAGTATGAAGTTTCGAGAGTTCTGTCTATGCCATCAAGTATAACGTTAATCCTAAATATGCCGTTAATTCCATATGTATATAAACTGCTATAGAAGCTGTTAGTTATGAATTGAAATGACCGAAATATCCTGGAGACTCAGGCTCATCTTCTTGCGAGCAGCTCAACCATTTCTTCCTAATTATCTTACAACCCTTAGGGTGCGTTTGGATACGGCGAAAACGCGTAACATCACGTTAAACTTTTCATTGACCGGGGGTTTGCGGAAAAATCCGTCACTTCAAGAGGTTTTCCGCAGGATCTACCGCGCGCCAGCGCAAACAATTCGTTAGTGAGCTGCAACTCCTCTTCTGCGAATCTTGACCAGATTGAAGACGACGTTGATTGGTCAGACTGAAGGATACGGTCCTGGTGTGGATTTGATTGGTTCAAGCTCAACAATAAACTGTCATGTTGCCTGCAGATAGTGACCAACAGCCTGATCACAAACTGTTGAAACTTCTGTTTTGGCCACGATCATCGTTAGCTAGCAGCAGTGTGTTTGGAAAGCTTCCATCGATAGGCAGATTAGGAAACTGCAGTCGTTTGTCTTGGACTCATTTCTGGCAGCATTTTCGTTCTCAAAATTCCATCTCCCAATCTAAAATTATAATTTTTATTTTGTCATTCTCAATCTCGATTTGATAGCATTGGATTGGAGTCTATAACATCGGCTTGGAGTCCCGTTGTTTCTCCGTTTCCTTGTTGCCCACAGTTCACCTTTCCGATATTCTACGAGAGCCGCGTTCAAATGAGGAATTTGCGCAATAAACTTTCTAACTTTGCATATTAGCATTTTGGACTCCGAAGTCTGCGTATTAGCATATTAGACATTGCGAAGTTTCAGTCTTTGCATTTTAAATCCTCCCTCGTAATTGTATTAAAAAATATTAAACTCATGTTTAATGTAAAAAATACCCTCATATCTATACGAAAAGAAAGGCAGTAATGACAAAAAACTAACGTCATTTTCACAATAGAGTCGTGATTCTGAGGAGGTGATGACATTCAAGAAGATGATGTTGATCTTTGGCCATGATTATCTTGCTTTTCATAAAGATGTAAGAGTATTTTCCACATTATACATAAGTTTAACAATATTTTTTAGCGCCATTAGGATGAAGGTTTAAAATACAAAAATCAAAATTTCGCAAGGTATAATGGTAAAAGCAATCACCAAACAACTGAATCATTGGCTGACATGAATTTCACAATGAAGGCAGAAATACCTCATTGAAGGCAGTGTGTGGTGGCGACGATGGATTATATTTTGCCATAAGGTGATCTTTCACAACTAAGTTGTACGATCAAGGGAATGAAATCCCATTTACATAATTTTTTTTGTGGGAGATTGAAACTCGAACTAGTTTCCATCCACACATCGTATCGATGATAAAAAGGTGATATTATTCAGGGGTAATAGACTGATCATGTGAAATTATGATCAATTGAGAGAAATATGATTTTTGATCTGTCACGCGACCATACCATGAAATATCACACATACCATCCCTCTTGAGCTTTCCAAATCGAAGTTTTATTTTTTTTATTGTTTGGGCCACTGATCAAATTACGAATCTCTATTGGAATATTTGATCAAATGGCCGCCCAGATTATCATGACCAACGCTGTGCAAGGATCTGAATACTCATTTAACCAGTGGCAAACTCGTCCGACTCTATATCTTCATGTATTAGCAATTTGACGCGTGATCTTTTCAGTGATTTCCGACCGGTCCAAAAACATATATTTTTTTATTTTTTTTTTGAAAAATATTTTATAAACTTGTTAATCTAGTTATATTTAATTTATAAACCAAGTTTTATCA
>JAXCLR010000063.1:22694538-22706234 GCA_035584095.1 Annona squamosa | reverse complement strand
TTTACCAAAGATTTTTTAAAGAACCCAATTCACCCCTCCCCTCTTGGGTTTAGCCATCAACTCGGGACCAACATTAAATGCTTTAAAATTCTACTGAGGAATTAAAGAGGCACTAGAAGAAATAACTATGGTGGTGAATTCAACAATAACAAGTTCATTGAACTTTGCGAGGAGAGGAATTTATTATACTTTTTTAGTACCAAGAACTCTACAACAAAATAATATTGTGAAAAAAAGAAATGGAACCATTTAAGAGATGATTAGAACTATGATTAATGAGAAACATTGGCTTAAGAAATTTTAGAAAAAAGAAATTAACATTGCTTATTATCTATTGAACAATGTAACTATTAGAGTCATCGTTAAGAAGACATCATATAAGATATTAAAAAGAAAAAAAAATCCAATACCTCATACTTGTATACTTTTGATTACATTTGCTATTTATTGAATAATATGAAAAATCTTAGGAAATATGATTCAAATAAGGTATTCATTGACAATTAAAGTTTTTGGAGTGTTTAATAAAAGGACTCAAGTAATTAAGAAGTCAATTCATTCTACTTTGATGAGTTTGGACTAACTCCAAGAAAGGAGAAAGATGAGAGTAATATCGAGACAATTACTAAGAAGATGAAAGTGAGAGAAATACAAAACAAAGGGAAAAATTAGCTCAAAGATGATGGCCTTAGTAATGTACTCCATGAGGTAAGTAAAAGTAATGTTAATACACTCCATCGTAGATGTTTATACCCTCTAAATCTCTTCCAATTTGAATTTTACATGTGCATATTTTAAAGGTCAAGTGATTGAAAATCTACAATGGTATCAGAAAGTAGAAATTCTATGCATAATGTTTGGGTCATTGCACGTTTATTTCTAAGATTGAGTCTAATTGCATCAATTTGCTCAAGAAGATGAAAAATGGATTTTTTTAATTCAAGAATAGCTAAATCATTTGAAAAAAATGTGAACCTTTATTGCTAGGCTAAAGAATCAAATTATCATTAAAACTATGGATATTTATGAACAAATTAGACAAAAGTAAACTTTGATTAGAAATAAAGTAAGGTTGATAGTTAAAAGTTACTTTCAAGAGGAGTGAATTAATTTTGAGGAATAATATGCCTCTTATAACATCTCAAGTATTGGGAATGGAGAATATATATAGTACTACAAGTGATGTGGCCTAAGAGGCAATGTGATGATCGAATTTCGAAATGAAACCTTGGATATCTAAAAAGTTAAATAAATTATGGTCAATATAAAAATTTGAGTTGATGAGAATTGGAGATGTGAATCTAGATGAATGGCTTGGTATAAGTTTAAGATAAAAGTCGATATGATTTTTGAGCAATTTGAGATGTGTGGGATCTTTTAATGGATGTTTGAGGTTTGACAGGTACATGCAAATTTTGATCTAAAAAGGAGGCATGACTTAGAGTTGACTCAAGTTGAGATATGTGTAGGCATGAGTGAGATGCCTAACATGTTTAAAAAGAGGTTTAATTTTTATTAGTAAAATTTGAATGGAAGATTTGATTTATTGATAAAAATAAACCCAGTTATAGAATTTAGCCAAAAAGAATTAAGAAAATAAAAGCATTTGGAGATTGCAAGAGTCTTGATTTGCATGGCAGTAATTCTCATTGTGATCAAAATATGTTTATGGAGCTTTCGTTTTATTTTAGAAGATAATCTTGATTATTGAGTTACTTGGGACTAATTATAAAAACTTAGTAAGAAATGAACTTAATAGATAAAATTTTTAAAAGAATAGAGAACTTGTAAGTTTCATAATTTTTGTTATGGCTTTGATGATGACAATTGATTATAATAATAAAATTGATGATGATGGCCTTTTTGATGAAGGATGATGGATGATGATGATTTTGATGGTGGAAATGAAGTTTTACGATGATGATGTGTAAAGTTTATAATTGATTGAATATGAAAGCATGGTTGTAATTTTGGCATAATTAATGAATTAAGAATATAGGATGGGTTTATGGAACTTGCTATAATTAGAGACTTTATAATCTTTTACTTGCTTTGAAAATCTTATTGGGTTTTATACAGGTCATACATTTTAAACCAAGGTTGCGGGTGATTAGAAGTCATTTGAACCAAATTTAAATCCAATATAGTGGAATAGGAAAGCAATAATAGGATCTTAGATTGGTTCGAATGAAATCCTTTTAGGAAAAGTAATTCATTGATTTGATACTTATTCATATTTATTATGTGAATAATTTCATTTAAATCATATTATTTCTAACTATTGTGGTTTAGTTTTATAAGTTTTTGCAAAGACAAATTATGTACTTGTTACGGTTTGTGAAATTTTCATAAAGATTGTAGTTATGCAAATATGGTTTGAATAGGTATAATTTAGATAGATGGTTGTTTTGTAATTTTATATAACCACCATGGTTTATTGCAGGTTTTTTGAATAATAATTTTATGATGTGGCATGTTTTGAATTTAATATAGATGATAAGGAAAATTTGTTGGATTCAAATCTAATGAAATGACAAGTCAAATGTAATGCATCTTACGAAGAATGAATCAGTAATTGCTAGAGTTTGAATTCTAATATGTTTCATTACTTGAGAGATTTTCTTGGCTATTGAATTTTGAATCATGCTTATGTGGTTGTAGTTGATAGATATTTAGAATTGTGTTGGTTTGAAATTGATGATGTATCATTTGGTTGAGAGAAAGATGCGAATCACTTTAATTTGAATCTAATATGTCAAGGAATGCTAAGGCACAATGGGTTTTACATCATTTGGTTTGAATGATTTATTTTAATCATTTAGAAATTGTGTAACATAATGGAGATAAAATTCAAGTATGTTTCATTTATTTGATTTGATTTTGATATTATTTTAATAAGGTTTGAAAGTCAATTTTAAAATAAATATGTTGTTTATAATTGTCATAATTTAAAAAAAAGTTTATCTCTAGTGCTTTTATGGAAAAGATGTTTGTCGATTTTATTTGTCATATTATTGTTAAAGTTGGTGGAAAATCTTAACGGTTTTATTTTTGAACTTCGGTTATTTTTCTTAACATAGTTGTCTGAGTCAAATGCTATTAACATGTTCTATGCTTGATTTTCCATAGATTATTATTGACTCTTTATGGCTAGCTAAGAGCATACTTAAGGAATTAAAGTTAGTGCAAAATTATGTTTAATCAAGAGGGAACATTGTGAAAGGAAGGGCTTGAACTTGAACTATACGTAGAACTTAGATTGGAATAGCTTCTTGAAGCTAAAAGGAATTTATTTTGTTGATATTCAAATTGATGTACTACTGATTGGAAGATTTACATTCAGGTTGATTGAAGAGACCTTCATTGATGATCATTAGTTGTATTTTTTTTATTTTCATTATGTATGTTACCTTGGTATGAGTTATACATCAAAAAGAAGTTAATTAAAAAGTTGGCGAGAGTTGGTTAATTACTCTAGTGTCACCAAGAGCCAAATCAATCTAGAAGACGGTTTGGCTGTAAAGCTATGTTCATGTATTTGATTATCACTATAGACTAGTAAAACCTAAGCTTGGTGATCGTTTAGCAAGGGGAGCACATCTTGTTTAGTTCACTACTATAAAAATTGTCCCTTGAATTGTTTCTACTTTATATGCATTGATTGTAATTATTGAGTTGCAATGAAATGCTTGTATTAAAATTAAATTTTAGTTGAAGTTAATTTTTGTTTCTATTTAATTTGCCACCCTTTAGATTATTTGTCTATTTAGCCATTGCTATAAGACCTACAAAAATTTAATCATTTTTAGTAGGGATAAGATGCTAGACACACATGTAATGTGCAAAAGATAATTAAGAAATAGTTTTTTTGAGGTAATTGATAGGAATTTGGTTATAAGGTCTATTTTATATTTATTGTCGAATTGAAATGCTAAATTATGTTCGAAATATGATTTAATTAAATCAATGACTTAGATATGATGTAAGAAGGTGCAGAGGGATGTGAAGATGAATGGATTGGTGTTGAAACTATTTCGATGTGACATAGCTACTTAAGTTAGTGAATGGGTGAAAACACAAGTACATACGTGATAAAATTAATATTATAAATTTTAATTTTAGAATTTTAAGCTAAAAATTTATTAAAAATTTTGAGGTCAGAATCCAACAAGAAAGAACCATCTCAATTAGAATTGCATAGAGAAAGTTACAAGTCAAATAGTGGGAGTTAAAGAAAAAGCATGATACAAGAAGCTTTTTTCCTCCAAAAAACTAATCTTATGTTTTATAAAGCGGTAGCTTGGGTAATAAAAGATATAGTCTCATATTTTAAACATACGGGCTATGTTTTTGTCTCAAGAATATATAAGAGAAAGAATGATCTTTTAGCCTGGCTAATTAAATGTCTCTCTTAGACCACATCAAAAAACTCAATAATAATAATTTTTACTTTTTTCTTGTTACACTTGTTTATTTAAGTATATTTATATTTAACATGTAAATTAAGTTTTACCTTTTTGGATATATGTACATATTTTTTGAGATTTTTAAAGATAGGAGTATTTTAAATATGTACATACACAGATATTTAAAAATCTAAAAAAAGATACGCATATCTAAAAATAGTAAAACTTAATTTATATATTAAATACACTTAGATAAATAAGTGTGTAAAAAATTAAAAAATTGTTATAGTGATTTTTTTGAAGCGGGCTACACGAGACATATGTTTTGCCAGGACTAACAGGATCGCTTCTCATAAAAGAGTGCAATTGTTTCTATCATTTTATTTCATTTCTTCATCTCTCTCCTTTTTCTTACTCTATCTTTTTAATTTGCAATATTCCTTCCAAAACACATGTAATAATTTAGGCGTTGTCAATGATGTGAATGGATGATGATGTATATAATGTGGCCTAAGAGGCCACGTGATATAAGATTTTGAAAATCAAGAGTTTGATGTGTGAAAACTTTGAGTGAATTATGGTGAATATGTTAATTTTAGTTGATGAAAATTAGGAAAGTGAATTTTGATAAATGACTTATTAGAATTGCAATATAGATTCTCACGTGTTTCTTAGATGATTTTGGATATGTAGGAAATCTTAAGTTGACTAAATGATGAATATTTAATATTTGACTCTTATGCGTATATTCTGAACTAGAAGAAGCATTATGTGGAGTTATTCAATTTGAAATGTGTTTAGGCAAGGGTGAAATGCTTGGCATATTTCTAATGGATATAGATGGTCATGTGTGAGATTTGATTGGTTGATTTGAAAGATTAATAAAAATAGACCTAGTTGTCGAGTTTAACCCACAAGAACTAAGATTTGGTTAACATGATTCACAATCATGGGTGAGAGTCATGAATTTTATGAGAGAAATACTCAGCATAATTGAAATATACTCATGAAGTTTGAAAATGAATTTAAGATGATGATTTAGAGAACCAAGCAATTTGAGGCTAATGATGAAAAATTGGTAAGAAATGAATTTAATGGATAAAATTTTAAAAATGACATGGAACTTGAGGGTTTCCAGCATTGATAAGATATTAGATGTATATATGATGTATGAGGAATGATTTTGGGGTTCTTAGAGATAATAAATTCCTAGGCTGATGAGACCTCTTGTAGAAGCAAAATAATTAAAGAGATGTATTATGAGTTAAATTTTGTGTGAGGCATATTTTAATCAAATAAATGACATAAATATGATGTTTTGGTGATACAAGATGCATATAAATGATTGATTTGGTATTATGCATATTTTGGCATGTCATGACTACTTTAATTGTGAATGGGTGAAAATTGTCGACAATGACTTATAGTAACATGCATTCCAAAGACTGTGGTTATAGAATTTTTAGCTAAAAACTTATGGGAAATAGTACTTGAAAAGTCGAAAATCTAACAAAAAGGAATCATTGCAATTGGAGTTGTGTGGAAAATTTTTTGAGCAAATGATAAAGTTCAATAGAGCCATTCAAAGTATCCATTTGGCCCGCCATTATTCCAAGTATAATCATGTGTGGCATCTATTGTAATTCACAATTGCCATTTTTTTAGTTTTTCTTCTTTTTAGCAAGTGTGTCATCACTAATTATATCTACTTATACGTGTTGAAATGTTATTTTAATTATGATAAATGAATTGCTTACTGTTTCGCAAGTATTTATGAAAAGTGATGAAGCATGGACTTAAACGATGATTTATTAAAATGATGTTTAAAAGAGATGGTGCAAAGAATTCTCTACATGAGAGTGACAAGATGCCATGTGTAAGAGGTATATAATGCCGAGGTGATTAAAAGTCATGCATGGAATGGAAATCAAGTGGGCTAGTCAAGGCAGGAAGCAGGACAAGGAGTCCGCCCTTGACATTACCAAGTCGGAAGGTCCGGTACCAGGGATGGAAAAGAAGAATGTTTCTTAAGATAGAGTACCCTCACATAAAGGATTATGTCATGAATGAAAATAATGCATTTGCACATCCAATGTTTATGACATTCCCAAAAATTAGGATTAAAACTGGTTTACATGAATTGTTTATGAAAAGGTTTTTGCTCCGCAGGTAGTTGATCACTTGCTAAGTGTCTCCTATCGAATGAAGAGAAATGCTTTTAAACAGAGTTGCTTTTAAAATAAATTGCTTGAAAACTCTAAGCTTGCTTATTAAGTTTCGACTCATATTTTGTTTTCCAAACCTAAAGACAGGTGAAAGGAAGGAGGCAAGGAGCACAAGTGGAGATTCAACGATGAAGGTTTTTGGGAGAGCAAGTAACAAGTTGCTTAAGAGCAAAGTAAAGAAGGGCAATTGTGGAAAGTGAAAATGGAATTTACAAAAATGCCCTAGTGGGTTGCTTGAGCAACAAGTAAAGTGATTTATAAAAAGAAAAAAAGAGAGGAAAAATGGAGAAAAATGGAAAATTTCTCCAAGGCAGCAGCTAGGGCATGTCAAACCCAGTAAGGAGGAGAGGAAAAGAAAAGATAATTTCAAGTGCTCAATAGAGGGATTATTAATTAATCAAGTAAGTATATGTTAATCTTGATTTTATGCTTCAAATCTGGAAGTTATATGATGTTGTAAACTAAAATATGAACAGAATAGTAAACAAATGACTTTTAGCATGAACATTTTTGGAAAGAATCACTATTGGGTGATTAAAGAACGACCCAATTTTCAGCTTAAAAGGATAAGCCAGTTGCAAATTAAAAATTTGAGAAAATCAACCTAGGCTGGATTAAACAGGTCTCAGGATCAAATGCACCAAAGGATTTTTAATAATTTTTATACAAGGAATTTTGAGCTGAAAATTTTACAAGATATATAAGGCATATTGAGGATCACATCAATAAAATAAAAATTATATTTTGATAGATATACTCCATAATTAACGTGATTCAGGCTATCTGAAAATGGATTCTACTGTCTAGCAGAGTAAAAATACCAAAATAAATAGCAATTAAATATTTCATACTGAAAATATTTATTTTTGTTAATTCATATAGTTATTAAGGTATGATAGAAATCTCAGATTAAAAATGCTTGATTTGATATTAATTCAAGATTTTGAGATTTCAATATGCTTGATTTCAGCATATGTGAATCGTTGGAGAAAAAATCAAAAAGAAATATGAAACCTATGTAGAAATGATCCAAATTGATATATATATATTAATACCCTAAATTTTAATTAAGAAAAGTGAGATTATTCACCAAAAATTCGGATTTGGACATGTAAAAGTGGATATATTAATACCCTAAATTTGTGAAGGAAAAAGAAAAAGGAAATTTGATTTATGTAAAAGATTTATTTTGCTAGGTCATGATAATTAAATAATAAATGATGATTTGGACATAATTCATATATTTTGAAATGATATTCAAAAATTTTTAATTCCCTTTAGATAAGGAAATCTCTATTGAAAATATCTTGAAAAATGTTTATACGGATGTGTTGAAGGGGATTTAAGGATGACCAACCTCCTATGTTGTTTTTATTAAAAGGGTTTTAAGGTGTGTTGTTTCTCAAATATTTCAAATATTTATCAAAATGTTTCTAACAGAATTTAAGGAAGGTCATCCTAAAAATAGATTTCAAATGATAACTTGTTAAAGTGGGTGCGCTTTCTTACTAGTTGACACGGACTGCGATTTATGATGTGTTTTTGAAAATAATTTTTAAAGATAGCATACCAGTCCTAGTTTCAAATTGGGTTAGAGGCTAGTTCCCTTTATTTTCATTGTGAATGTGGTATTTGATAGAGGTACAACTTAAGTAGGGTACCCATAGGTATACACCAACCCAACCCTAAATTAGGTAAGGCAGAGTAAAAAATTTTACCCACAGGTACTAGTAGGGTTGAAATTATTACCTAACTCTATAAATAGGGTAAGTGTATGGTACATACGCTAAGTACCCAGAACTGACCTCATGGGTATCAACATAGGTATCCTAATATATAAATAATTATAAATAGATGTAAATAAAAAATACATATAGATTATATCCCTCATTCACCAATAAATTATTGTTGGCTTAATTTTCTTATTTATTTTTTATAAATTATATAGGATTTGTATTTATAACGATGCATGATCATATCATGAATGTGGATGATGATGTTAATGTGATTATTAATATGGATTACAAAATTACAAAAAATGTGAAAATAGATGTGAACAATAACAAAATGAAATTAATTATAAATTGTGAAGCCTAAAATGTAAATGAGTATTGCTTTATATTATTTGAAATAACACAAAAACATTTTTCACATGTTATTATTAGTTATTGTAAGAACCAATTTAGAACCAGAACAGGAATCGACCCAATGGGTAATAAGTAGGATAGAATATAGTAGAAACTGACCCTATAAGCGAGTATATTGGGTAAACTGTTTGAAAATATAATAAAGTTAGGGTAACTCGTCTGGAGTTGCACTTGTAGTGTTTGTCTTCCTTATTGTATAACGGGAGTTGTCTCCATTATCATATTATGGGAGCTTGTATCCTTTGTGTGATAACAAGACTAATTAAGGTTCATACATGTAAACTATGCTTTTAACTTTGATTTATTATATTATTCAATTTAATGATTGAGATTACGGTCGTTAATTAAGTAAGGTGATTAAATTAATTACCATAGCTCAAGGTGATATAATGTGTACAAAGAGGCCAAATAAGCTATAGGAAATGATAATATGTCATGATTAATTATTTTATATATTATAATTTAGTTGATGATAATTATAATAATAATTATAGTATTAATGTGATTATTGTTAGAAAATTCACAACTTAACGCCTATATGGCGAATTGACGTGAAATTTGAAGGGTAAACACATGATGATCTGCTCTACATTATGAATGGAATGGATTGTGATAATTATAATTTAATTAGGGTGATGATTATTTAATTTCATCCAAATTCAAGAGACTATTTCAAATAACCATAACTTATATTAGAAATGTCATTTTGAGATGAAATTTTTCAGGATGGTTAAAATGACATGGATTATCATAAGGATAGATTTGATTAAGCTAATTATCATAGAAAAATGCTTAATCACAAAAGGACAAAATTAATTGACTTTTGTCTTAAAAAAGACATGTCATTAATGGAAAGTCAAATAGGTTAATGCTTGGAAATGAGGTGGAATTTTGGGGCATTTCTGTTAATTCAAAATTTTAGATTTTGTGGGTAAAAAGTCCAGCAAAATCAAGGGTGATTAATGGCTGAAGATTGGGCCGAAAGTGTTGGCACAAAATGCCAAAATGGGGGAGGCAATAGGGGACGTGCACTGACTATTTGGATAGATTCTTGGGCTTTTAAAAATGCTGTAAAAATGCAAAGTTAGAGGATAAACATTCCGGCAAATCAATGGGATAAATATGGATTTTATAAACTTCAAAATGAGGTGGAAAAGGAAGGGTAAAAACTGCATATATATAAAGGAGAGAAAGAGGGATGTGGATGTTTTCCTCTAGTAGACAACTTTGGTGTTAAAAAAAAAACTAACTCTAGCATAGCGAACATCCCCAAGCAAGGAAAAAGAGAGGGAAAAAGGAAGGAAAAGAAGAGGAGAAAGAGGAAGACACCAAGCTTGACAAGTAGGAGCAAAAACTACACAAGTTCGAGTAGGTATCCGACTAAGTTTAGTTTATAAATTTCTAAGTTTTCTAGCTCAATTCCTGCATAATAAATTGATTCATTTATGAACCATAAATGATGATTTATGAATCCCTTAATAGGGTTATTAAATGCTTAATGAACTAGAGGATTCAATTTAAGCTTTCAAGAATGCTAAGTATGGTTTTAAGGTTGATTATCCTAAGTATACCATGCTGGAATCTTTATAAATTCCCAATTTAAGATGTTGTTTTAAGCATATGATATGTATGAATTATGTTAATTTTTTTATGATTAATATATGTTGAACTAATCATCATTAATGAAACTTAGAAGGATGAAACACGGAGTTAACAACTTAAGGCAAATTCTACATGTTTGAGATGGAATTGATGCATAAGCTAAACACTACGATAAATAGGTGATTATGAGGGTAAAATACCCTAAACATAAGGTAGTATGGATGTGATACCCAGACCCAAGTAAGGCTTATATATATGCAATTGGCATATACATATGAATCATGTATAATTTAGTGGAATTATGTATCATTACCATTGTAATATTGATGATTTATTACAATTAGGGTAAATGATTATGAATAATGATTATAAGCCAATATGGGTCAATGTGATTAAAAAGGCTTAATGAGGATTGAGGAATGAGAATATATTCTTGATAATTACCTCATATATTATGGTTTAATTAATGGAGATTATGTGATAATTATGGATTAAAGGTGACAAGTGTTAGAAAATTCATAACTCGACGCCGGTAAGGCGGATTAAGATGCAAATTGTAAGGTAAGCATATAATTTTGTGCTTAATCTTATGAAAAAGTTGGATTATGAAAATTATGATGCAATTAAGGTGAAACTCGATCATCACCATCAAAATTCAAGGATAATTTCAAATAATCGAAACTTGAGCTAAAAAAGTCAGATTGAGACGAAATTTGAAATGAACGGTTAAAATTATGAGATCCATGCAATGAGAGGCTTGGATTAAGCTAATAACGATGGGATCATGGTTGCACCATAAAGTAAGTTTGTATTTATGTTAAAGTAAGGTGATTAATTATATTTTTAATGGCAGAAATAAGGTATCAAAAGGAGATACCTTTCAATTACACAAGAATTACATGAATTTTATGAATTATTTAAAATGAAAAAATTCATGATAAAATCAAGTGATTAATGACATGATTTAATGGCTAATGAATTAGCTCAAAGGAGCTAGAAAAGGTGGCCCACATATGGATGATCAAGGGACTGTTGCATGGAATTTTTGATTTTTTAAAAATGCAAATTATGCATTTAAGTGAGCTACATGACGAGGGTGGTTAATGGCATTAATTTGGGATGAATTTTTGTGACACAAAATGCCAAAATACCAAGGCACATGGAATGTATAAATCTGGACAGCAAGATGGTGTTGGCCCCGAGTTAATGGCACAAACCCAAGAGGAGAGGGATGAATTAGGTTCTTAAAAATTTCTTTGGTAACTTAAAAACTTAACCCCTTGTAAGTTTAATCCCCTTGGATGAAGAAACAAAAT
>JAXCLR010000063.1:22674602-22694438 GCA_035584095.1 Annona squamosa | reverse complement strand
GGAGAAAATTTGAGATTAATATTTAAATATAAGTATAGAATTTTTGAAGAATTTATGGATAAAAATACCTATATAAAAAAATAATATTATAAAGCATGCATGAGAAGCAGCTTAAATAGAAGAAATAAAATATCCTTTTTTCTTGAATAAGAAAAGGAAAAGAGAAGGTCGAAAACACCCACTGAAAAGGTAAGCAAGTTATATATTTTACAAATTATTTTCAAAATGCTTGAAATTGTTTGCAAGTTGCTTTATGAATTTATTTAAGGTTGGCCATACCTATGACTGTTTTACATGAACTGAAGTTCGTTTGTTAAATTATTTATTAAATGCTTTTTATGAAATTGTTTATGATTTGCAAATATCATGCCGGCATATGTATGTGAAGGAGTATGTGCACGAGGAATGGGCCGTAGTTGAGGTAGTAAGAGGACCGAATGTCCCCCTCCCTATTGCCAAGTCGCTTATATAGGCCTAGGCCGGCGGCGACCTCCTTGAGATGGGAGCATACGTGGGATGGGCGCTTAGCTAGCGTCGCATCCAAAGGAATGTCATGAATGCTATGTATGCATTACATTTGCATTTTATGAAATGTATGAAAATGATTAAAAAATTATGTATTGCCTGCTTACTGAGTATTATTACTTACCCATGCTTTTTCAACAACAGACAGGAAATGATGATGAAGGTAGCATGCCAAGTGTTATGTAGTTTTTAATATAAATGTTGTATATGTGAATATTTATGTAAAGACAATAATGTTAATATGGAGATTGATATGAATATTTTTATTTCGATGAAAATGTTTATGAAATAGTTTTTTATCATAACTGTGATATATGAAATATATTTCATATTGGATGAATGATGAAAATTTTTCATGCATTAATGTTGTGTGTGTGTATATATATATATATATAAAATCTAGCCGTGTGATCAGGGCAACAATCCTGAGTTACATTTACCAATCAAAACGATCCCCGAGTAAGACTTCTAGGCACCTCGGTTTTGGGTGTCACAGGCAATCAAACTATTACTCGAGGAGCTCGTTGAGTTAATGTCAAAAGATTTACCGAATGAGTTACCACATTGGAGGACATCCAAAACGATAGGTCATATTGGATGTTTAAGATAATCAATGACAATGCATAGATGATGGATCTATTAATTATAATGATAATTTCAAAAAAAAAAAAAAACTAATGCAGAGGATATCCACCCATCTTATTCATCGAATGAGCCTCTTATACTTAAATGTAATAGATAACTTAGATCAAGTTTTTCTCAATTGGAGAGGAATGACATAGCATGCCTAGTAGATGAATTCCTAAAGTAGATAGGATTGCTAGTATGTAGAGTAGAAAAGTCCATACGCAATAAAAGGGCAAAGTAGCTTCAAATAGGCATAACTTTTGGTCTACATGGAGTTGTGAGAGGCACACATTATCAAAAGAAAAATCTTTTGCTCATTTGCTTATTCCATCTTCTCCTCTCAATTGAATGTTACATATTTCAACAGTTAAATCATTGAACTAGTGAATAATTAATATATGTTATATATTTCAATAGGTAAATCACTGAACTTAATATATGCCTATAAATAAATGCCACGAGGCTTTTAATTCCATTAATTCTTGTAATAAAAAGGATTAGATCACTGAAAAATTGAGAATCTAATAAATGAGATTATCGTGCATTGCATTCAAATATTCATAGCATGAGTGGAAAATATATTAAACAGTTAGCAGTATGTAAGTTAAACAGGTTGTTTCAAAATTTGGAGTTGAAGAGGTTTCTTGTGCAATCATAATATTTAAAGTAGCAACTTGCTCAAAGCAAATGTAGATAATGTAAGGCAAGAAATCTTTTAACATTGATTGTACTCAAGTAAAATTCTTAAAAGAAGAAAAGAAACCAGCCACCTGCACGAATCACTAAAGGATCTCCTAAGTGAGCAAACAATAAAATTCCATTAAGCATTAGAACAATAAAAATGAATATCAAACACTAAATCTTTCAATATGAAATTCCAATCTTTTTCATTGAAAGTAGATAGATAACTTTAGGCAATTCAATTCTCATGCCCCTTGGCAACATAAAAAATTTCTTCTCACTTAGTTCAATTTTGAGTTTCAGACTATTACTAGAGAAACTAATAAAGCGTCGTATGTAAAAAATTAAAAAAACAAGGATATTTCATGTTGCAGAAGCCAAATTATTGCTTCAAGATTCCAAAACATGTAGTTCCACAATTTTTTGCAAGTTTCATGAATAGGGTTTAACAATCAAGAGTTTCATGACCTAATTTCCTATCTAACAACTTCCATGGCCTAGTAGACAATGGCCACAGGAGAGCTCACTTGTATATATCGAGTTCCTCTTAGCAAATTGCACAGTGGTGTTGTATCATCTAATACCATATATAAATTCAATTGAATGAGATTTACTTTACTCTAAGAAGCATTAAATGAGCTATGGTGATTATTAGTGAATTAAGTATAACAAACTTCACAAAAGTGGTCCTTGAAAGCAAAGGCACTATATTATTTTTTGTATAAAAAATTATAAGCTATAAACTTGTAATGTGGTCTTTAGTTTACTAGTATAAAATAGAACATAAGTATGGTTACGTGGCATAATAGAAATAAGTATGGATCAGTTCGTTAAAGAGCTGACCACCTTAAAACACATTGTATTCATCATTTTAGGACTAGACCACTAAAGAGGGAATAGGTCATAATCTTACATAGATCAATTATTTAATTTAAGTATAGTGACTTAAAAATTAAGTTAAAAATGAATGAATTCTTTAGAATGAAGAAAATAAATATAAATTTGAAGTCTCTAAAAATAAAGTGAAATTTTCGTATAAATATTGAACTATGAAATTTACTAGAAAAGAGATATTGATAGAGTCATTTTGTTTTTCTAGAAATAGGAACCAATGAGTTGTTGAATGCGTGTCTTGAATCCCGTGAATTTGTGATCAAGCAAGCAATGCCTCTATAAAGATCTTATTTACTCAACGAAGGACAGAAAATATGATGCAAACTCACTAAAATCAATTTGGAGAAGCTCGTATTTTTGGAAGCCCAATTTGATATATTCTATGAAACCAATGCAACATATTCAGGATTGGCATATGATAATGTGCCAAATGACACAAACTTCAAACTCCTTGTCGTATAGCCACCCGTGATAAGAGTTTCGTTTGTTTAGTAAAAGCAAGAAAAGCCTACCAATCTTTCTTCCATGTGAATCCAATTACCACCTAATGGAAGTGTGTGGTCCTCCTAGTAAAGCCTAGAATATACCACACAAACTTATTGCATGTCAAGTGATTACAAAGAACTAACATATTGTTTATCTTGTAGAAGTAGCGTTCACTCAATGTGATCTTTTAGAAGGAAAAAAGTTGGGCAAAAAAGATGAAAAAGGTAAGCTAATATTGTTGGAAACATGTGAAAAATAAGCCAAGTCTATGTTTTGATGATTAACAAATCAATTTGAGTAAGTTTTGGTCACTAACATATTTGTGAAAATGATCAAAGGATATACAAATGAAGAAAATGAAGCATGACAAGTCAAGTCGAATTCCAAGTTGACTCAGGCATCGACTTAGGCCAAGTTGATCCCCAAGTCGACTTCGGTATCGACTTCAAATTTGTTTTTCTATCTAGAGTTGGAATCAGGGACGAGAGCTACAGAAGTCGCATCCGAAGTTGACTCCGCATGCGACTTGGGTGAAGTCGTAGACCAAGTCGACTTCAGCTTCGACTTCAGTGCGAAACTAGCAGATCTAGTCAATTCAATGCTAGACTTAAGTAAAGATGAAGATCAAGTCGACTCAAACACTCAACTTGGATCAAATGAAGATCAAATGAAGATCAAATGAAGATCAAATGAAGTCCAGAAGCAAGCAAAGTTGCATATCTTCATGGAAGATCGACATCACACATTTGGATTTCTCTATGAACTCCAGGACTCAAGGATTCAAGACTAAAGACATGGAATCAAATGTTTTCAAGATAGAAGAATAATAAAGAGTCTTAAGTAATATAAAATGGTGGAAGAACAATCAAACATGAAGAAATTCAAGCAAACAAGTCATTCCAAAGAATTTCTATTTCAACTAGCAAGCTGAGGAAATGAAGTCGCACCCGAAGTTGACTTCACTTGCGACTTGGGTCAAGTCGAGGACTAAGTCGACCTAGACTGGAACTTGAAGAAGTTGTAAACAGCCGAAGTCGCACCCGAAGTTGACTCCATCTGCGACTTAGGCGAAGTCGCACCCGAAGTCGATTCCATCTGTGACTTAGGTCGCAACGGTTGAAAATTTTTTGAACATTGGCGCACTAAATGTGCGCCACCTACTTCCAAACGTTTGGATTCCCTTGCCATTTATATAAAGCATTCAATATGAACATGGAAGGTAACTGAGAATTCATTGATTGAGCACAGCCCCCATCTCTAAGAGCATTAAGTGACCAAGCCATCATATAGAAGAACTCTGCTTTTAAACTGCCAAGAGCTGCTTGCTGAATTATTAATACTGTTGTACAAGTTCTTCACTATGCCAAATCTGCCTCTACACATCAGTAACGTGTAGAAATCCTCTTTTACTTTTTCTTGTTATATTGAACTTGATTTAGTTTGGGTAACTAAGATTAAGTATAAGCAAAGTAGTGTGTGATTGGGGTGGAACTCGTCACCTACTTGTGCTGTGAATTGTTGATGCCTCATAGAGCTGGAATCTAAAAAAGAGCAACGACTCTAGTTGTATTTTTTGAAATACATAGTGGAACCCAAGTCACAAGAGGTGTGAGCTTGAAAGAGTGGAGTATGGATGATTGCCCGAACCACTACAAAATCTTATTTGTTGATTTTTATGTCTGCTCTCAGCACTATATTGCTTTCCATTTGTTTCTTCATAAAGGGGACTAGATTAATTCAGGGTAAAATTTTTTGTTTAAGTTGAAAAATTTTAAATACCTAATTCACCTTTCCCCTCTTAGGTAATTGTCATTAACTCGAGACCAACAAGTGGTATCAAAGCAGGCCTTCGAGTTTTACCAAAGAGATATTTTAATATGGCACCCCAATTTACTTCCGTTCCCGCATTGCCGATGGCCAATCTTTTACAAGGCTACCATTGTTTGATGAAAATAACTTTGGCTATTGGAAGCTATGTATAAAATAATTCATCATGGCTACAGATGTGGACTCTTTGATTGCTATCCAAGATGGTGTGACTTTGTCATTTGATGAAAGAGCTTCCAAATGGACTGATGAGGAAGTAAAAATTGTTAAGAGCAACGCTAAGGCTATAAATTCTTTATTTTGTGCTCTTACCACTTCTAAATGTGATAGAGTATCTTCTTGTTTAACTGCAAAAGAGATATGAGATATATTAATATATATCTATGAAGGAACTTCTCAAGTCCAAGAGACAATGAGAAATATTTTGATTGGAGAATTAGAAAGTTTTAAAATGCTGGAAACAGAAAATATTTCTGAAATATTTGCTAGATTCTCTAAAATTACTAATGCTTTGAAAGGTCTTGGAAAAGCTATTTTTGAATATGAATAGGTCATGAAAATCTTAAGAGCTCTACCAGAATCTTAGACTACAAAGATTACTACAATAGAAGAAGTCAATGACCTAAACACATTGAAGCTAGAAGACCTTATTAGCTCATTAATGTCACATGAGTTAATCAAGAAAAGAATTGAAGATCATCACAAAGGAAAGAGAGTAATTGCACTAAAAGTCACCCATAACTTGAATGAGTCCACCTCCTCATCTCACAATGATGATGAAGACATTGCTCTACTTACTCGCAGATTTCGAAAGTTTGTGAAAAAAGAAAAGAACTTCAAAGATTTTAAAGAGAGACCTCGAAAAGAGAAGAAGAAGGAGACTACAAAGTGTTATAGATGCGGCGGTATGGGATATATGCAAGTTCAATATCCTACACCAAAAGAAAGATCAAAGGATCATCAAGAAATGAAGGAAAAATATGAAAGCCGAAAATTTTAAAGGCCCAAGGAAAGAGGAATGTATGTGAATAAGGAAACTTCATCAATAAGTAGCTCCTCAACCGATGATTTTGAAACAGTAAATTGCGCAAAAATATGCTGCATAGCGCAGATTGAGCAAGAAGAAACTTTGAACACAACAAAAGTTTTGGAAGAGCAAACCACCTTAACAAAATGCATAAGTAATGAAGAGGTAACTTTCAAATTTTGCTATTCTTAATCTACTCATTCTTCTATTCAAGAATGTCTCAAATGTGCTGAATTAGAGAAATTACAACATGCATAGTTGCTAACTTAGGTTCATTACCTCTATTTATCATTTTTAACATAGTTTTCATTTTTTCACATCAGTGCTCACTTTAAACACTTAGTTGCTAACTTAGGTATCATATAATAATCTAAAAATTTATGATTATCATTATTTAAATAAAACAGAAACCTAATCCACGTGTTTCAATCATATTTTTATGCATTTTTGTATTTTAACACTTCACATAATCCATTTATCATTTATCATTTTTTGAAACTCACTTTTAATAGGTTAAACCCTCATAATCATTTATGATACTTGTTTATATCTGAAATTCCAACAAAAAATCTGAAATTTAACATTTCTCTTGATTTATCCCTTAAGCTGTCCATAATGCTGAATTTAGGCACACTGAATTCTCAAAATCTTTAATTAATATCAAATCAAGTAGTTTTGATTTGAAATTTCTATCATACCTTATTAACTTCGTGAATTAACCAAAATAAATATTTCTAGTACAAAACATTAAGAATTTATATTTATTTTAATATTTTTACCTTACTGAACAACAACATCCATTTTTAAAAAGTCCAAATCACGTTAATTATGGGGTATATTCATACCTATCAAAACTTAATTTTTATTTTATTTATGTGATCCCAAATATATCTTATATATCCTATAAAAGTTTCAGCCCAAAATTCCTTGTATAAAAATTATTAAAAATTATTTGGTACCGCTGATCCTAACACCCGTTCAATCCTGTTCAGGTTGATTTTCTAAGATTTTTATTTTCCAACATGTTTATGTTTTTGAGGTGAAAATTGGTTCATTCCTTAACCACCCCATAATGAATCGTTACACAAATTTTTATGATAACATTAGTTTATTTACTATTTATTCCATATTTTTCTTTTTTAGTTCAGATTTACTACACTTAAGTGTAGATTAGATAATATGGGTTGATTAATCCCCAAATTAAACTTTATAAATCAATTTACATAATTCATCTAATCATGAATCATGAATCATCAAATAATCATGGTTAAACATCAAAACAGCAATATCACATAGAATTTAAGAAAATTTCCATTATGATTTTCAACCCATAATCAAAGGGTATACTTACTAGGAATTGAATCAACTTGAACTCCATTTTTCCTAGCTTGGTTCCTCTTCTTTCTTCCCATTTTCTTTCTCATTTTCTCCTCTTTTCCTCCTCCTCATGCTACTGGAATGGGGATGTGAAGAGCTGCCTTGCTTGGGAATTTTTTCCATTTTTATTTTCTCTCTTTCTCTCCTATCCATATAGATGGTCATCCTTGGTGTAGCTGGATTTTCTAGCTTTGTGGGCCCCACTTTTTACTTTATTTAAAGCATGATTAAGACATGCTTATCCCCTATTGCTTATATGGCAAAATTTAGTCCATTTAAATTAGCAAATTATTTTTAATAAATCCATTAAAATCCACATCATTAATGGATAAAATCTGTCCACAAGATGCAACATCCCTTTATAGCAGTTTTTTGCCATTTTTTCCAACGAATTTCTACTTTAATTTATGGATAATTAACTACCCTAGGTAGTAGCCTAATTAGGGGACCATTTAGCTTATTAAAAATAAATACAAAAATCACATAATGCAGCTTAGCCGTCCACACCTTCTGCTGTCCATTTAGTGTCCATACCATTCACGTCCACATCAGCTGCCTCTTTTGCAATTTTTCACAAAATTAAAAAATAAAATTGCAGCTTTAATTTAATGTATAATTAATCACCCTACCTAGGAGCTAATTTAGGTGTCAAATTATCTATTTAAAAAATTAATAAAAATCACAAAAAGCCACTTGGACGTGACCTTTCCATTGCTCCCATATTGCTGTCCATTATTTCAACGTCACCTATGAATTGAATTTTGTCATTTTGTGCCACCAAATCTGTCCAAAATCAAAACCATTTACTACTCTTGTCATTTAGCTAACTTAATTACATATTTTGTAATTTTTAAAAATAAAAAATTTCATGTAAATAATCCATTTGGATGTCCATTTCATGTCACTTATATTCAGCTCTTTTAAGCTAATCCATTAGCCACTAAATCATGTCATTAATCACTTGATTTTATCATGGATTTTGTCAATTAAAATAATTCATAAAATTCATGTGTAATTATCTCCTTTTGACACCTCATTTTTGCCACTAAAAATATAATTAATCACCCCTCTTTAACATAAACATAAGCTTACATTTTTGTGCACAAAAATCAATAATTAAACACCCATTTTCGTGCAACCAATGTCCCATCATCATTATCTTAATCCAAGCCTCTTATTGCATGGATCTCATAATTTTAACCATTCATTTCAAATTTTGTCTCAATCCGACTTTTCTAGCTCAATTTACGCTCATTTGAAACCATCTTTAGATTTTGATGGTGATGATTGATTTTCACCTTAATTTCATCATAATTTTTATAATTCATTATTTTCATGAGATTAAGCACAAAATTATGTGCTTACTTTTCAATTTTTATCTTAATCCGCTTCTCGACGTTGAGTTATGCATTTTCTAGCATTTGCCACCTTATGCCCATAATTATCAACTTAATCTCCATTAATTAAGCCATAATATATGATATAATTATTCTCAATATAATCATATTTCCTAATTCTCATTGAGCCTCTTTAATCCCCTTGACCCATATCGACTTATAAATATTATTCATAATCACCTGCCATAATTGCAATTAATCGTCAATATTGAAATGAAAATATTCATAATTCATCTAAATTATTTATGACCCATATCTATATGTCAATTGCATATAAATAAATCTTACTTGAGTCCAAATATCACAACTAGTCCCTTGCATTGTCCACCTTTTGGTCTTGCTAGAAAAGCCTCACCATCAAAGCAACAATATATGGGTCATGATTACTCCATTTAAGAGCATCTGAACTCTTTGTTCTTTTTTAGTTGTCTTTAAGCCATTTCAATTGATGCAGCCCACAAGATACCACTTATTGGGCACTCCTGAAATGCCTTTACCATCAGTATGATTGCTTCTTTCTTGTTCTCAGGTCTCAATTCAACTTGAGTGGCGATAATCTAGGGTTTACGATTTTGAGGGTTCTGTTGGAATTCAAAGTAAATTAAACACAATCTATGTTTTGATGATTAACGACTCAATTTGAGAATTAATTAGGTACTAATGCGGTTGCTAAGTATGATTAAATGATAAAAACTCAAGTTTCTGAATATAGCATATCAAGTTGCAGTCCCAAGTCGATTTAGCCATCGACTTAGGTGAAGCCGATCTCCAAATAGACCCCACAATTGACTTTAGATGCATTAAAAGTTCCAGCATTGAAAGTGAGCACTTAGGTGAAGTTGTAGTCGAAGTCGACCTCACTTGTGACTTAAGTGAAGTCACAAACCCAAGTTGACTCTAGATATGACTTGAGTACATCATGCAGAAGTTTTCAAATTCACAAAGTCAAATCGTATTTCTAAGTCAACTCCGCAATACGACTTGAGTGAGGCTAAAGACCAAGATAGGCCAAGCAAGATAATGGCCATGAAAGAATCCTTCAAAGTTGGAGTATCTTTAAGGGAAAACTAAATACTGAAGATTTGAACATTAAATTCAAGAAGACAAATCATCCTAAATCAAGGTCATAAGGATGAACATCTCATGAGAAGATATATATGCTAAGTCTCAAGGCTAAAACAAGGAATCTAAAGTTCCAACATATGTACATGAATGGTGAAATCGCACCCGAAGTCAACTCCACCTGCGACTTGGATCAGGTCTAAGACCAAGTCGACCTTGAAATGGAACTTGAAGTGGAGGCTGAAGACTGAAGTCGCATCTGAAGTCAACTTCAGCCTGTGACTTGGTTGAAGTCGCATCCGGAGTCGACTCCACCCTACAACTTGGATGAAGTTGCATACCAAGTCGACTCTATATGCAACTTGATTCGCATTAGAATGTTGGCATATTAAATGCAGACCCCCTACCACCAAACATTCAAATTTACTCCTCTATTATAAAAGAGTGTTCAAGAGGATGTGCAAGAGGTTAGAGAAGCATCCAATAAGCTTACATTCCGCTCTCTCTAGCATTAAAGTGATCTACACCAACTCATAAGTGAAGAACTATGCTACAACTTGCTGAAAGCTCCATTGTTGATCATTCTACTCTCTCAACAAGTTCTTTCATGTGCTACAAACTGTCTACACGAATCTGTAAAGTGTAGTTATTTCTGTTAATTCATTATTTGTGTTTTGCACTTAGTTTGAAATTGAAAATCGAAGCCAAGTGAAGGCAAAGTAGTGTTATGACTAGAGTGTGATTTGTCACCTACTTGTGTTGTATTTGTGCAAGCCCCCTAGAGCTGGAATCTAGAAGAGAGCTACTGCTCTAGTTGTATTTGATATTCAATAGTGGAACCCAAATCGCAACAAGTGTGAGCTTGAAAGAGTAGAATTGAGAGTTTGCCCGAACCACTATAAAATTATATCTATTGTTGTGGTTTCTTTATCTTCTTTTTACTACTTTATTGCTCTCCATATTCTCTGCTAGTTTTATTAAGGGGATTAAATTAAAAAAGGGGGGAAAGTTTCTATTTAATTAAAGATTTTTAAAATACTCAATTCACCCCTCCCCTCTTGGGTTGTTGTCATGAACTCGAGACCAACAAGTTCTTCCATGCATTGTGAGAATTGCTCAACCTTTGCAGCCCATTCATATTCTTTTCTAATTTTGCAAGTGAAAGCAAAAGGGGAATGTTTGATGGACAGTGCTTCATACTAGATTCATAAGCTTCTTTTTCTTTTTTTAGATGACCAAGCTATGTGGTGTAGGATGAGTAAATAAGAAAATTGAAGAAAGAGGAAGAAACTTCAAAAAAAGAAGAGTAAAAAAGAAAGAAGATACCAAAAAACTAAAGAACAAAGAACAAAGCTAATAATAAGAGTAAATAGTACCGACACTAGATAAGCACTTTTGTAAGTCTCAAATTGATGACCCTTAGAGCTTATAAGGATTGTATGTATTAGTGAACATGCCAACTTATTTTAGCAATATTTATTAAAGATCATTTTTTTAAAAAAATAAATTACATATTGTAAGTTTAAGTAAACTTCTTGGAGAAATAAACTTAAAATAGATACAAGTTTATTTTAACATATTCTAAAATACATTAGAAAATCTTCTAGTATTTTTCAAAGATTCAAAAAATGCAAAGAAATATTGCACTAAAAAAATTTTAGAAAAATTTTCCATGATTATTGCCTCTTTAGAAGATTATTGCAAAATAATTATTTTTAAAGGTCTTTCTTTTGATTCTTATCAATACTAATTGACTTTAAGACACTTGTTATTGAAGTGTTTTGATTTTAACAATGTTGAAAAACATATGTACCCAACTAGCAAAATTCATCTTCAGTAATCCAAGTAGCATTAAAATCGAGCATGTGTCTCCAATTGACAAGATATCTTTGTATAATGCTCGACCCATTAGTGAAAAGCTTATCTTGTAGGATACTCTTTATTTGATCTGAAGAAGTATACGTATAAGGACCAGGTGTTTTAAATTATAACCTTTCCCTGTCCATGTGGTAATTTATAAATATGTAGTTAGAAATTAATGAGGTTAGTGTAGTGCACAACATATATACATATGGCATCTAGAGGATGTGCAATATATACATGCATGTATTATAACCTTGGCACGTAGGGTGATTGGGCTATCATTCATGAGTATGATAGACATAAATATGAGTTTATGCATTTGCATGTTTTATAGTTGTGGGCCTTGGATATGATGTGATTTAAAGGTATATGGTTGAAGCATTGTTTGGGGCACTATGACTATCTCCCTCTTCATAGAGTAGGTACGTCAACCTACTCGGTCAAGTCGCAAGTGTCAAGGGAGTAGAGCCCCCCAAAGAAAATTTTGAGTACCGAAATAGTGTGAGATGTAAAAAGGAAAATAAGTTAGTTTTGAGGCCCCGCGCCTGGCCCGGCCCGCCAATTGGCAAGTCCATTTAGAAGGGAGAGTCGTGAGGTTAGGGCTCATTTTTCCTCTTTCCCTTCTCATTCTTTTTCCTTTCTTTTCTATCTTCTTCCTCATCTCCTCAGCATCCAAATCCGGCATTAAACCTCCATGAAATCGTGATAAATCACTTTAGGATCACTTTTTTGCATCAAAGGTAGCTTAAAGTCCTAACAATTTGAAGTCAGAGCCGCTGATATTAGGAAAAATCGTAAGCTAGATAAGTAAATATTCTATTTCCTCAAGCTAAGAATTGTATTCACAATTAAATACGCTATAGAACTAGTGAGAATGGACATCGCTCATTAGCCTTGTGGAATGAGATATTTTCAGGACGCAATGCAAGCTAGGATTAATTGAATTCATGGAGTGTTTATGATCATTGTGTAAGTTTGGTAAAACAAATGACATTTGCTAGTTTCTCTCTTATGGGTTGTGATATTGCTTGGACAGGTTGCGATATAGCTTGCATGGGTTGGATTCATATGGAGAATTGGAGATTTCCTTTCTAATGCCTACATGTATTCGATGAAATGCTTATATGATAATTGGTACACTACACATGATTTAAACTCATATTGATGGTTTCAATGCTATGTGTGTGGTTTGTAACCTTAGATTTATGTGTATTGAGTGATGGGTCGTTTAGTTAAGCGATTGGATGGGGTTGTGACCCTTGATTCGCATGAGGTGAGGGTTATGCATGACCCGTTAAAGATATGTGGTTATATGCATATGTTCTTGGACATAGGCGTTGAATCCACATATTGTGTATGGTTACTTAGAAATTATCTTGTTGCATCATTATCATGGCATATACGACATGAAATTTAATGATTCACCTCCTTTGTTTACTACTAGCTATTTACTGTGTCTATTTAGAATCACATGATTTGTTACTTTGCATATAGATCATAGGCCAGGGGAAGAACCTCGAGATGGGATCAAAGAAGGACATAATGATAACTCCTGAAAATGCGAGTTATTATGGATCATTTTAGACTAGTTTTGCGTGTTAGTCCAAGAGAATATGATTGTTTTGCACCCATTTAGCTTAGTTTTCATTCATTTTGCATTTTAGGAATAATACGTAGTTTTTAGTATAAAATAAATATTTATAAGTTCATTTATTCGATTTTAGTTGATTTTACAGGAAGGACGGGTGACTATTAGCTTGTAAGAGTGTCGGGTGGAAGAAATGTGCAAAATGAAGAAGCAAGTAGGCTGGCGCCCCAGAATCGACCAGCGGCACATAGGCGCCAATCCACCACCTCACAAGAACAATCAAGAATCCTTAAGTTGGCAAAGCTTTGAGAGAGTTAGCGCCTAGGCATCGGCTAAGGGTGCCACAGTACCATGGCGCGACCCCCACATGAGTGAATTTTGGCACATGTCTTGTACTATATTTTGGGGATATAACTATATCCCTTAGGGTTGCTATGAGAGAGGGTGGTCGTGGCTGCTGTGGAGAAAAGGGAGAAAACCAAGGCTTCAAGGAAGGAGAGAAGAGCAAGTGGAAATCCAAGCTATCATTACAAATCTTTTGAGTTTCATCTCCTTTTCGTATCTATCTCTTCATATTTGTTATTCTCCTTGCTTGGGATGATAGTAAACTTGATTTTAATGGAAATTAAAGTCATGTTTATGGGCTAAATCTTCCTATGGTAGGAGATATGTAGGATTGAACTCATAGTCTATGTTATTTGGTTTTCTTATGCATGAAATGATAATACAATTATGTTGTGACTTGTTTTGCTTGAGATTACTCTTATATATTATGCTTAATGTGTTTACAAACTTTGCAACCTTGTGAATTGATTGAATATTCAGATTCATGCTTGGAAAAGCGGGATTTAAATAAGATCCACATATGAGGCACAAGTGTTTCAGCTCTTGTTTGTGCTGAATGTTAATATGGATAGGAACATACCTATTAACCCTGTGTAATCTTGATTAGATTATGTAGTTATCAACCTTGTTTTACTTGTGTGCATGGGAACATAGGTCATAGCTAAAATTGGTTAGGTTTGTATGTATTTGTGAAACCCCAACCTATGTAGGACTCAATGGTATGCATTGAACATATACATGTGATGTATATGTAATTTAAATGGATTTTGAATGATTTTTGTGAATTATGCCACATTTTGAATTAAAGTTTCTATTGAAAACGGTGATTAAAAATTTTATCGCTAGAGCCCAAAGTGAGTCTATATGACCTGAGGGGCTTAATGAGGATTTAAAGGTGACAATGTATCATGAATAATCATGTTAATAATCATGATTTAATTAATAAAGATTAAAATGGAGATTATGGAATTATGTTGGAAAATCATAGAAAACTCATAACTCAAAGCCTGTAAGACGGATTCAAATAAAATTTGAAAAGGAAGTTAGTGATGATGAGCTTGATCTTATGGGATTATTAAGTTATGAAAATCCTTGATAAAATTAGTATGACAATTATTTGACCATAGTTCAACTTCAACCGTTAACTTCAAATAGCTATAACTTGAGCTAGAAAAATCGGATTGAGATGAAATTTGAAATGATTGAATAAAATTATGAGATTAACATTTTAGAAGGTTTATATTAATCTAATTATGTTGAAAAATTCCTGAATAGAAAAAGGTGTATATAGTTGACTTTTACACCTCAATAGTACCATGCATTAAAGGCTTAGTGTACATTGATTAAATGCATATTTTAATGGCAAAAAAGGTGTCCAGTGCAGCTTAAATTAAAGGTAACTTGTGTATTATTATAAAATGCAAAACATTAATGAATTATCTTTGCATTGACGTCCACATTTAAGGAGCTAAGAGTGCTCAAAGGGAGCATAGATGAGGTAGCAATGCAAGGACATCAACAAGCTGCTATTGCTGGATTTTTGTCATTTTTTATTTTATAATTTATGCACATAAATAGCTGACATGTAGGGACATTTAAATTTGCATTTATTCATGTGAAAATTCCTGCAAAAAAATCACGAACAGCAGCTGGTCATTGAAGGATGGAACATGGACAACATGGTCATGTGTATGGACGTGCAATGGATGTGTTGTTGCTACTATTTTTGTTAATTTTTAATACTAAATTAATTGATAAACTAAATGTTAATTAAGTGTATAATTTACCCTCAAATTAAGGTTTTTAAAAATTTAGAAAAAAAATCTAGAGAGTGGATAGCAATGTGGATGTGGCAAGTGGATAACTTGGTTATGTTTATCTTGAGCTGATTTTCACCCTTTGAAAAAATGGTAAAAATATTTTACATGGCTGAGAATTACACAGCACATTAAGGGGATAAAAATGCATTGAATGGCTATGGAAATCTAGCTGCAAGTGGGGTCCACAATCTGGAGCAATCCAGCCTTATAAAAGGGGGTGAACGGCCAAGTGAATGGAGCTTAGAAAGAAAAATTTCTAAGTGCCAAACCCTCTCTCCACACAACAGCAACCCATGTCCAACCTTAGGCCAGTAAGGAGGAAGAAAAGTGAAGGAAAAAGGAAGGGAAAAAGGAGGGGAAGCTTAGCACAAGTGATTAGGGTTTAAACTTCATCAAACAAGTAAGTGTATGGGATAAGTTGAGCTTTTGATTTTAAGTTTTAAACTCCAAATTTTTGGATATGAATTTGATGCATGAAGTTTTCTTAAATGGTGACTCAATATGCCCTTTGATCAAATATTGAATGAGTATTAACTTATATGAATGGGCTTCGATGATTTATGTGGTTGAAATGGAGTTTAGCATGGACTATGAGTTGAAAACTCAACTTGATAAATCCTAAATGCAAGTGACAAGTGGCTGTATTGGATTAGTGTCATGTTTAGGCTATGAATCATTCTTTAATGAAAAGTATATGTTGATTTAAGCCTAAGATATGAATTTTAGAAAGAAGGGAATTCAAAGTGATGCATATGAACCGATTTTTCCATTTTTATGTTAAAAATGGTATGGAAATGAGATTAAATGATTTATAAAATTTATGCAGGATAAAATACCATAGAATTAGGGTACTATGGATGCCAGAAAAGGATTTGGGAAAATAAGCCCAAAATCTGATTTTATGAATTTTATGAAAATATGTCCAAATGCGGTGAATATGGTACCCAAAATAGGGAAGTAAGTTGTTGTTTTGAGAAGAGTTAATTCATGGATTCTAAATATGTATTAATACCCTAGATTTAGGTTAAAAAATTAGATTAATTGCTAGAAATTCGGAATTATAAAACTGTTTAGGGTTGAGTATCAAAAGACACATTGAACGTGTGAAAAATGGGTTCTAAAGTTGTTATTTTGGAATTTTATGATTAGTGGATTAAAATTCCATAAAATATCCTAAATAAAGTGTTAATTAAGGGTGTTAATCATGCTGAATAAGGGACTAAGTTGCTGATTTAGAGAATTTTATGAAATGCATCATATATGTTATGTGAAGTGAGTATATGTAGAATGGTGAACATGCATAAGTGGTAAGTGGCCTATGAAAAATTTATTTTGTATAAAAATGTATGAAAATATGATAAATTTTGTGAACATATTGTTATTTATATTCATGATGTTAATATCTTTGAAATTAATTAATGAGGCTTAAGGCAACAACGTGTGCTTAAAATTAGCACCGATGTGTAAAATTTATAGAAAATAAGTGACAAATGGTATATAGAAGGTAATGAGTCATTAAATGATGATTATTGAATGATTATTAAGTGATTGAATGATCATCTTACTTATAGAATTAAATGTGATGTGTAATAGCCCATGTAATGCACAAGTTGTGTTATATGGGCATAACAACTTGAGAAGTCGAAGAAATTATGTATATTAACAAAAATAGGTTGGAAAACTAAGTTGAATGCAAGCAAAAGAAATATATAAATGTTATATCATTCTCATGTAGTCAAGGGCAAAGAAAAGACGGATTCAGAAAGCTAACGTGAGACAGGTAAGCAAGCAACTTTCTAAATGATTTCAGTTTTCATTACAAGATATTTAAGAATGGTCATTCCGTTATCTCAATATGTTATGAAGTATTACTTCAATTATGATAATGAATTGCTTACTATTTCGCAAGTATTTATGAAATGTGATGATGTACGAATTTGAAATGATGTTTCATTGAAATAATGTTTAAAAAGGGATGGTGTAAAGAGTTATCTTTATGAGAATGATAAGTTCCATGTGTAAGAGGTATAAAATACTAGGGTAACTAAAAGACATGCATGGAATGAAAATCAAGTAGGCTAGTTGAGGTAGTAAGTGGACAAGGAGTCCCCCTTGATGTTACCAAGTCGGAAGGTCTGGCGCTAAGGATGGAAAAGATCATGTCATGGAAAAATGTTCCTCGTGCTAACGTACCCTCAGATGAAAGATAATGTCATGATGCATTTGTAAATCCAATTACGTATGAAAAGTTTATGAAAGTTTTATAAAAAGGTTTCCACTCTGCAGGTAATTAATTACTTGATGAGTGTCTCTACCGAAGGAGAAAAATACATTTGCATAAATATGCCCTCAAAATGTATTGCCTAAAAAAAATATACAACTTGCTTATTGAGTTTTGACTCACGTTTTCATTTTTCAAACCCATAGGCAGGTGAAAAAAGAGACCTGACAAAGAAGTAAGAGCTGACCATTAAAGAAATGAAAAAATATTTTAAATTTCATGTTTGTGAAAAATTTATGTTAGATGGTTGTAAAATAATTTAATATTTTATGTTGACATCTATGGATGATATATGCAATGATATCTGATTTATGAGATGATTTGAAATATATTTTGAAAATTATGTCAAGTTATAACATTATTGGATGGAAATAAACTAAATATGCATGAGATGGAAAAATAAAAGGAAATAAATACCTAAGAAAATATATTTAATGGCATAAATATCCAATAAAATCCGTCATGTGACAGGACAACAATCCTGATCATGTTTACCAGTCGATAAATCCCGAGGTAAGGTTGTGACGCTTGGCTAGGGCACCACGGTGTTGGAAGACATATATGAATATGAATAAATCTAGATTAGTAATCTCTGCATAATTAAATTAATTGGAACCAAATAACATAGTTATAATTCAATGAATTCATATTCTCACCTATCTTAATTATCTTAAAACAATTTCAATAATATCTACTCCACTTTGGTTGTTTACTCTTTGCTTAGTTTAGTTTAAGTCAATTTTTTGAAAAAAAAAATTTCTTTCAATTTACCAATTCACTTAGACAATTGAGATTTAAGGTGCTAATTTGTTTAACATAATCTTCGTGGGAATAATACTCTACTCACTTTTTATTACTTGATCGACATGTATACTTGTATTAAAACGAGCATTTTAATTAGACATATACGCAGCTCGTCACATTGACGAGCTGCGTATATGTCTATTAAATTGCTCGTTATTTACGCAAGTATACGTGTTGTGTCAAATAATAAAGAGTGAGTAGAGTATCGTTCCCACGAGGATTTGTAAATCAAAATTATTATTTAGCTTAACTGCTTTTAAGGGTTGTGAAATTCTGAGTTTGTGTTCCTATTAAACTAATAATTGCAAGGGAAAATTAGAGTAGAGATATGAGACTATTGGATACTAAAACGAGTTTACTGATTAGGGATGACAGATGGATAGATCGAAATCCTTGAATCTAAACTATATTGCTCTAGTTTTTGTTAAGTGGATTGCATATAAATTTACTAGCCCAAGTTCATATATCTTCATATATGTCTTCTAACAGTATATAAAGCTAATTATAACCTATTTAAGTATTATGTTCTCATGCCATTAAATAAAGTAAAATTGATAAGTTCATAACTTGTGTAATGACTACACAGGGTTTAACGGTATATTCCTATCCGTTAAATAACTCTCCTTACACAAAAGTCAAAACCTGTGCTTTGCACATGGATCTGGCAAAGATCTCCTTTTTTCAAGGGTAAATCAAGCAATTAAATCATCTTACACGGTAGCTAATCTTGTAAAAGCATTAAACTCATACATGCAAAGGTAAATTATACACAATCATATATATAAGCTTAAATATCCATTCCTGAATATTCTAAAAACTAAGAAACAATACAGTTTAAAATTCAATTCATTCTAACTATCCATCTAATGGATGTTTAGTTCAAAGATATGATCTTAATAACCACTACATTCATATAAAAAGTATTCATAAGGCAGAGAAAGAAAATTGTAAAGAATAAGAAAAACTGTTTCGGCAGTTTCCACCAACGGGACTTGAATTCCTTCTTCAATCCAAGCTTTAATCTTGATTCTCGGTTTCTCTTGCACTGTAGTTCGTTCTCAGGCTTTCTTCTCTCCCTCCTCTCGCTTACGAACCCCTAGGAACTATATATAAAGTCTCCTTTTGCACAGCTTATGCACTGAAATTGTGGCGCCACGAACCGAGACGTCACTTCCTTACCTCAAGATCTATCGATTGGTAAATGTGAATCAGGATTGTTGCCCTGATCACGC
>JAXCLR010000063.1:22662902-22674502 GCA_035584095.1 Annona squamosa | reverse complement strand
TCATGTTTACTATTTATTAAATTAATTATTCGGTCCTTCAACTCCATATATTACAAAATTATATATTAAAAAAAAATAACCCAGGGTTCATGACCTTAGGGTTTCATATATGGTCCTAAAATTTGGGGTTCCACAGTTTCTGGCCTAAGCATGCTAATGTTGAAGATAATGGCATTGTTCTTCATCTTTCTTAATCTCTTGACCTCCGTTTTTTGTTTAACGGGCATTTGGAATGGTCTTAAGGCTCTAAGATCATGCTTCTAAGCTTCACTCCGTTTGAATTTAAGTCTCATCCCTTTTGTTGTTTTCTAAATCATATTTCAAGTAAGGACTTTTGTAAGCGGGTCTGCCAAGTTTTCACTTAATCTTATAAAATCAATATTTACCACTCAATCTTGGAGCAATTGTCTTACATATTTGTGCCTCAATGCAATATGTCTCGATTTACCATTATAGGTCTTGTTGTATGCTTTTGATAAGATTGTTTCGCTGTCACAATATCAATAGATAGGAGGTATAAGCTTAGGCCAAATTGGGATTTCAAGTAGTAAATTTCTAAGTCATTCTGTTTCTTTCCCTACTGTAGCCAAGGTAAGGAATTTGGATTCCATAGTTGAATGTGTAATGCAGTTTTGTTTTTTGAAAGCCTAAGAAATAACAGCTCCACCAAGGGTAAAAATCCAACCACTAGTAGACATGGATTGTTTGGTATCTGAAATCCAACCACTAGTAGGCAGCTTCATCTTTTTCTAACTCGAATTGGAGTTGTTTATGTCCTTACCATGCTGAGACCTGAAGAAAAGAAGATGAAACACTACAAAATCAACGCCGAAGAGTGAAGTGGGATATGGACAATTATTTTTGCAAAGGGCACATCATTGAAGCACTATTTAACTCGCTCTTCGAGGTATACCAAGATGCAAATATAGCCAAAGAAATTTAGGCTTCGCTTCTACACAAATACAATACTGATAATGCGAACATCAAACGGTTTATAGTAAGCGATTTTCTTAATTATACTGTGACTGACAATAAACCAATTCTTGATCAAGTTAATGAAATTTAATTTATTGTCAATAAGGTAGTAAAATGGATGAGTCTGTTCTTGTTAGTGTGATTATTGAGAAATTGCCACCTAACTGGAACAACCACCACAAAATTTTGAAACAAATGAAAGGATCCTTGAGTTTAGATGACCTTGCTCTTAATCTTTGTACTGAAGAGAAATCAAGAAAAATGGAAAAGAAAGAAGAGCAAATTAAATCTAAGGCTTACGTGGTTGAAACTCAAAACTGGGTGACAATTAGCAATAATTAGCCCTCTAGGAAATTTAATTTAAATAATAATAAAACTATTGCTAAAAAGCGAAAGGGACATCGTTATTACTGCAGAAGGATGTGACAATTAAAAAGGGAGTGTAGGTTTCTTAAAAAGAAGAATAACACTCAAAAGGGTTGTGAACCACATTTGGCTGAAGAAAATTTTGTTGCCTTAAGAATGTTGAAAATTGGGCAGGGACTTGGAAATAGAGAGGGAAAATTTAAGGAAAGTGAGAAAATATTCAAACCAAAAAATAGGTTTCTCCTTCAAGCGTGTTACAAATGTCACTTTTCTTAAGGCAACATTTACACCCTGACAACTGTTTAGGATTATAGCAATTTGCCCCTAGGATACAAGGAAAGAACGTAATCTAGAATGGAAAATAGCCTCCCTTCTAGATTCCAAACACTTGATATTAAAATAACAGACTTTGAATGAAGTTAGAAAATAAGGAGAAAATTCACAAAATTTCCTTTAAGAATACTAGAGAGCAGGAGAACGTTGGAGAGAAATTTGTGATTGATAATTTTCAAGCAAATCAGGCTCATATATAAAGGACTAGATTATAATGTTAAAATTAATGGTTGGGAGCGTTATATATATATATATATATATATATAACTTTTCAAAATTCAATTTAAGCATTTGTCAGAAAAGCTAAAAAAACGGATGCTTGGTTGAAAGAAATGTTCAGAAAATGACATTTTTAATTTATGAAAATTCTAACATACCCTCTTGTGGCCATGGAAAACTATTTTTTTATTCAGCATGTTCAGCCATACTTATGTGCATGGAAAATGCCAACCATTTATGCGTACATAGCATGTGGCATCTATGTCTTACTTCTTTTTCTTATATATTTTTTTATTTTCTTCTTCTTCCACGGATTTCATCTAGAATCCGATTTTTTTAGATTTCTACCCACCATGCTCTTGTACCATCATCCATATTTTTTTTGTTTGGGTGGTTCTCAAGATGCCGCCATGGATGGTCATCTACTACAGTCATTATGCTAGTTATGTAAAAAATCTTTCGTCTAAAACACTTGGGTGGCCATGCCATGCAAAAAATCTTCAAAAACCTGCTTGCCGTTTAGATATATCTTCAAGCTTTCATGGCCACCTTGGTTTTCGCCCAACAGGATTTTTTTCATTAGTCTTTCTTTTCCAAGTCCGGCGCATGGCTAGAATTGTGACAAGGTTTCTCATGTTTCAAAGCTGCAACTTCCATGGCCTCTTGTTCTTTCTTTTCTTTTTTCCCTTCTTTTCTCTCTTTTTTATATCCATCCACATTTTGTATTTGACATTATAGGATGCTATAACATGCTAATTTGAAGCTAGAATGACTCAATACTTGTCTCTCGCCACCCTTGATTTTAAAAAAAAAAATTGGATTTCCAGGTAGTAGATGATGGCCTTGTTGTGGTGGAGTTGCTGTGTTTGGCCAAATGATGGGCCGACAGTTCTTTGTACTTGATTGGTTTAGCTATGGCAGTCTTCCACCCAAAAAAAAGTCACTAAATATTTTTCCAATATCCTTTGTTCATCCAGGTCCATGCAAATAAATTCAATATGCTGAAAACACATCTTTTTTTTTGTAGTCCAACCTCAACGTCCCTTTTTTTTACGGTCTACCCTTGGCATTTCATAAGCAATTCTCCGTTTTTTGTATTACCACTTTTTTAGTGATCTGCTCTTTTTCTTTCCCACTTTTTTTAAAGGCCCACCTTTGTTTTGGCTGAATGAGCTTTTCTCCTCTCTTTCCTTCAATAATATATATATATATATATTTGGTTGATCTTTCAATTGATGATGGGCATGCATGACATTGTCTCAAGACAAGGAGAGTTTGGTCCAATCTTCAACTCTGGAAGCAATGGTTACAACCATGTCCTTCTTAGCTTTGAGTAGATCTTTGGAGCCAGATATATACTGGAATTGCTCTTTTTCTTTCTTTTCTTTTTCTCTTATATATGCATTTCTCTTTCCATGCGTTTATTGATCCCGAGTTTATAGCAACACCCAAGAGGGGAGGGGTGAATTGGGTATTTTAAAATTATTTGCTTAATAAAAAATTTTTCCTTTTTGTAAAATTAATCCCCTCAATGAAACAACCAATGAGTTGGAGTGAACCGGTGTAGTAGAAAATATAAAAGAGAAGCAATCAATCAATGTCAATAGACAACGATATATATTGGTTCGGGCAACCTCTCCTAATCCATCCACTATTGTATTATCAATACAAGTTAGAACAACAGCTTCCTTCTAGATTCTAGCTCTAAGGGGCTTGTATAATCTCAGCACAAGTAGGTGACGACTTCCACTCCAATCACATACTACTTTGCCTTCACTTGGTTTTGGTCTCTTATACTAAACCAAGTGGGAAAAACAAGTAAACAATGAATAAAAAAGATCTAAACATTACAGATTGTGTAGGTAGTTTCGTGCACGTAGAAAAACTTATGGACGCAGTTGTTGATTGAGCAATGCAGCTTTCAGCGGTTTAAATGCCAAATTCTTCTTCAAACTTCTTGTAGATACCTTAAATGCAAGAGAGAATGGAAGGTAAGCTCATTCAATATTTTTCAAACTACATTTACGTTCCCTTGATGCTCCTTAAATAATGAGAAATAAATTCGAACGTTTGGTGGTAAGTAGCGCGCATTTAATGCGCTAACGTTCGAATATTTCCGTTTGTTTCTAGCCAAGTCGCATTTTGAGTCGACTTGGTATGCGAATTTGTTCAAGTTGCAGGGTGGAGTTGACTTCGGGTGAGACTTCACTCAAGTCGCAAGCTGGAGTTGACTTCGAGAGTGACTTTGGTCTTTAGCTTCCAACTCAAGTTCCAGGTTTAGGTCAACTTAGTCTCGAACTTGACCCAAGTCGCAGGTGGAGTCAACTTTGGATGTGACTTCACCAACCATTGATCATATTGGCACTTCAAGATTTTGCATGTGATCAATATGCAAGAAATAGATTGAGACTAGAAGACACATACGATATATATTGTCTTATATTTTCTGCCATTATGACACAAGGATATGATTAATTAAGGAAATGTAGCTGGTTGCTATGTTTCATGAAATAGATGGTAAACAAAGGAAACATGATATGAGGTCAAATGAAATGAAGAAGGAGGCAAGAAAATTAAAAAAAGACAAATGATAGAAGAGAATCAGAACAAATGATGAGTTATGGAACTTTACATAGAGACCCCCCATACCTAAGGTTGACCACACCTTACCTAAGACAGCACATGACTGTGTTATATGATACATATGTTTAAGGTATAGAGCCATGATGACATATGAAAGGCACCAAGGTGCCAACTTTCTAAGTAATTTTTAGTCTAGAATTATATTCATGATAACATGACAGATTATGCAAATATAATTTGTATGTGTAGGGAAAAGTAATCTTCCACTATGAAATGTGCAAGTAGAAATGAGGAAGGTAGGAAAAAGAAAGTTTCTTTTGACTTCTAATGCATGATGTTTAATGCTATGAAAATATGAATGCATTTGATTTTATTCAAATGCTAAGCCATATGAAAAAGGAAAGGTTATTGATCTTTCTAGAACATATAATTGACTATGTATGATGATTCCATGATCAGAAATGATCATATTGACTATGTGTGATATGAATGAATATTATAATGAGAAATGCTATTGACATAATGTTATATGATGCATTCCACAACATTCTTATTACCTTAGTTTTGAACAAGGGAAAGGCAGTTGCTGATATGAATCAACAAGGAAAAAGAGAAGCTAGTAGCATATCTAAACGACCAGGACAAGTGAGTCCATGAACCCCTTAACGATGGGTAACTATAAATCCTAAGTCAAAGGATTTGAAGTGTTACCGCTAAGAGTAATATCTCAGAGGTAGAAAGAGTAAAGGATAAGTGCAACTTTAGAAAAAGCAGTGCAAGTAGGCCGCCCAAGATTGTGTGGCTTAGATAGAAAGAATAATACAGGACCTTTGGAAAAATACCCAACATGACCAATTAGAATCAGGTGGAAAAGATAAAACGGTACAGGTAATAAATTTTAACCTAGTACCCAAACCCTTAAAGGTTGATAATGGTAAGATAGAAGTAAATGGGAAGGTTATTGATGCCTTTTTAGCTCGGTATCCACCTAAGTTCTCAGGTGAATTAGATTTTATTCAGACTGAGCAATGGATGAGTGAACCTAGGAACATGTTCAAGGTTTGAACATGTAGTCAAACGAATGTCCCAGCATTGATTGACCATGCTTGTAAGTAGTAAGAAACCCTAAAATGGCTATTACGTCATAATCAAAGAAGGTAATTTGGAAGAATTTGTTAAGAAATGTCTTCCAATGGAACATTAAGATATACCACATATTGGTAATGAACATATACAATTAGGGTAAGGATAACTTTCTACTAAAAACTAAGGAACTTGATGTAGGAAAAGAAATGAATAAGAAAGATCAACTCAATCGATAGCTATAATTGATAGGAAATCCCTGCAAATTATTGCAGAAAGGTGTAACAAACTATGTCTAGTTAACATGCATAGAAAAAAAAAGATTACACATATTATACCACAAAAGTTAGTATATCATAGTAAGAGATGGTAGAAAAATAAAGAGAAAAAATGAAGGCAATAATGATTGCCGCAATTCTTTTCAATTTAGATATGATTGAAAGATAGATACGAGAGAAATGATTTCTCTATGATATACATAAGAAATGAGGTTAGAAAAATTTAAAAATGATAAGGACCCTTAATAGTTTATGGAAACTGGAAAGGGAAATAAAGAAGAAAATATTTTAAACTGGTTTGGTACCGGTATTCCTAATAGATAGTCTACAATGGTAAAATCTAGCGGTAGTCATTATAAGAAGAGAAGGAATTGATAACTTGGCAAAAGTGACTTTTGCTAAGACATGTATGAAATTTCATGTATGAAACTCTATATGAGAGCGACTTTTGCTCTATATTATAAAATGAATATATTATTGATGATAAGTGAAAATGATTGCTATAGATTTTTATGAATGAATGGGTTAGCAAAGGTGTCTTTGCTAAAATGTATATGAAATTGTATGTGAGAGCATTTTTGCTATTTTGTTATAGAAATGAAGATATTCATATTATATGAATCATATGTATAAAAAGGAAAATGATTGTCATAGATCTTTATTTGATATGTTGGAATGGGCAACTTAAAACTTATACTATGATAAGATGAAAAATGATGCAATTTGTATAAGGAAAAATAGTGTGAAATGACACAAATGAAGAGCAAATGCCAATGAGAAACTCATGTGTGAACAAGGAACAATGGAAATGAGCAATGGGTCTAACGGACCAAGGCTAAAAATACCACTAAGATAGAGTAGCATAGGGGAAGCGTAGAGACCCATTGGAATATTAGAAATGATAATAAGTTAGTAAATTATGTGAGCCTTACCCCCGATATATGAAATGTAATAGGTTTCGGGACGAAACCTGTTATAAGGGGGGAGGATTGTGAAACCCTAACCTAAATAAGATTCAATGTGTGCATTGAACAGGTAAATGTGACTTATCTATGATTAAATAGAATTTTTGGATAATTTTAGGATTTTATGATATATAGCAATTAGGGTTTAATTAAGAAGGGTGATTAAAAATTTAATCGCCAGAGCCCAATATGAGTCAAGGTGACTAAAGGGGCATAATGAGGATTAACACATGCTAATGTGGCATGAATGTTTAGTTTAATTTCCATGAGTTAATTAATGGAGACTAAAGTGGAAACTATGGAATTATGTTGGAAAACCTTAGAAAATTCATAACCCAATGCCTGTAAAGCGGATTCAAGTGAAATTTAAAAGGGAAGTTTATGATGTTGGGCTTGATGCCATGAGACTATTGGGTTATGAAAATCCTTGATGAAATTGGATTAATGATTTATTGATTATATCTAAATTTCTATTGTTAACTTCAACCGGTTATAACGGAAGTAGGAAAATCGAATTGAGATAAAATTCGAAACGGTTGAATGAAATCATGAGATTAATATTTTGAAAAGTTTAGGTTAAGCTTAAAATGTTGGAAAAATACCTAAATTGAAAAGGTGCACATTGTTGACTTTTACACCCAAGAGTACTATGCATTAATGGCTAGAGTACATGGATTAAATGCATTATTTAATGGCATATAAGAGGTGTCAAAGGGAGGCAATTACAAGTGGATTTTGTGAATTAACAAAAATGCTAAAATACATAGAAAATCAGTAGCTTAAATGCAGGGTTTTAAATGGCTAAGGGAGTAGCTTCAATAGGCATGTATGTGTGTCAACATAAGGGACGCCCATGGGTGATAAAGTATGGTTTTTGGATTTTTTAAAAATCCCAAATATGCATCTAAAATACCTAAACATCTAGGGTAAGTAATGGGCCATTAATCATGTGGAAAAATCCCTAAAAATTCATGATTATCAGCTGCCCATTGAAAAATGCAAAAGTGGACAGCTTTGTCTCATGCAAGTGATGTCCAAATGATGGGCTAATTGCTGCCATTTTGCTAAAATTATTAATGCCAAATTAATGTATGAATTAAGGAGTAATTAGAGGTATAATTTACCCTCATTTTAATATTTTTAAAAAAATAAAAAATTTCTGGAAATAAAAGTCAGCGAGGGATGTGAATGGAGAGATAGGTGGACGGTCATGATCATGTGCAGATTTGTGATTTTTAAAAAATGGAAAAATGAAACTTTACTTGGATAAGATTTAGCCAGCACATGAAGGGGATAATCAAGCATTGAATGATGTGGAAATTTGCCACAAAGGTGGGGCCCACAGCTAGACATATTCAGCACCACATAACCCATGCCCGTTCACAAGAAATGAGGTTTGGAAAATTTCTTACATGCTGGAAATTCTTCCCCAAGAAATAGCAGCTTTCACATTCCTTTAGAGCCAGCAAAGGAAGAGGAAAAACCAAGGAAAAAGAAAAGGGAATTGAGGAGGAAAATCATCTCCAAGTGATGAGGGTTTGATCTCCATTAACCAAGTATATGGGTTGATTGAGCTTTTCATTTTGGGTTTTAAACCCTAAAATTTTGAATATGGAATGGATGATTAAATAATATTTAAAATGATGATTCGACATGCTTTTGAATGAATATGGAATGGGTATTAGCTTGCATGTATGAAATTTCATGATTTAGATGATGAAAAGTGAGGTTTTGAATAACATATGATGTTATAAATTAAATTATTGACCGAATAGTAAATAAATGAATTTTAGTATGAAAATGTTTGTGAAGAATAATTATGGGGTGATTAAGGAATTACCAAATTTTCATATTAAAAGAATAATTAATTTGCAAATTAAAAATCTGAGAATATTAACCTAAACAAGGTAAAAAGGGTGACAGGATCAGCTGTAGAAAAGGATTTTTAATAATTTTTATATAAGAAATTTTGGGCTGAAAATTTCATAAGATATGTAGGAAATATTTATTATTACAAGAAAAAATTTAAAATTAGGTTTTGATGGGTATAAATATACCCAATAATTTACATGATTAAGGCTGACCGAAAATGGATGTTGCTGTCTAGCAAGGTAAAAATACCAAAATAAATATCAATTCTTAATTTTTTATGCTGAAAATATTTATTTTGGTTAATTAATGTAGTTATTAAGGTATAGTAGAAATTTCAGATCAAAACTACTTGATTTGATATTAATTATAGATTTTGAGATTTCAGTACACCTGATTTCAGCATGTGGATAGTTTGAGAAAAAATCAAAAAGAAATATGAAACCTATGTAGAAATAATATAAATTGATATATGGGTTAAATACTTAAATATTAATTAAGAAAAGTTGGATTATATGCTGAAATTTCAGATTTATATCATTGCCTAAGGTTATGTGTCAAAAGACACGTTAAACGGGTGAAAATGGGTTCTAAACTAACTGTTTTGGAAACCTATGGAAAGTGGATGTAAACCCCATAAAAATACCCTAAATGCAGTGTTAATTAAGGGTAATTAACTTGTTGAAATATGGATTAAACATTTGCCTTAGAAAAATTTATGAAACATCTTATGTATATGTTGCTAAAAGGGCATGCGTGAAGCAATAGACTTGCATAAGTGATGAATGGAACATAGAATATGGTTTTGTGCAAAACTGCATAAAAATATAATGAATTTCATGATTACATAACTTTTTTGATTATATGATGTTAATTCCCAAATTTGGGACTATGTAATGAAGCTTAAGGTGATAACGTGTGCTTAAAGTAGGCATCGATATATGCAGTTTGTAAAAAGAGTGAAAAATGGTAAATGAAGGTTAATAAACCTATGTATGATAGTTAATGGATGGATTTTGTATGGTTGAATGGATACCTTAATTTTGGGGCTATATATGTTATGTGATTAGCCAATGGAATGTGTAAAAATGTGCACGTATATGCTAAATGTATGCATAGTGACTTAAGAAGTCGAATAAATGATATATGTGAACAAAATGGGTTGAAAAACTAAATGAAATGTAAGAAAAAGAAATATATGAATATGAGGGTTTTAATGCAAAGCCATAAGTTTTGAAAAATGATGACTTTAATGAAAAGTCTTCAGGTTTGCTTCATGGGAAGCAAGCAACACTTCTTAAGATAAATAATTTATTCTAAGTGTTGCCAAGGATGGGAATGCTTCATGTTAATGGAATTGAGAAATTTTGCTTATGAGTAAGCAAGTTCTCTCTGCTAATATTTCCTACGGATTTCATGTTTGATGCCGATGGTTTTAAGAATTTGCTTTTAAGCAAGCAAGTTCTATATTATATTGTTCAACAGCCTCTTATAAGAAAAAGGAAATTTTACTCTTTTTCACAAAATATTGATTGTAAATAAGTTTTGAGTTATTTTTACAATAACTCGTGATAAACAATAATGAAAAAAATTTGTTTTGCTAGGTCAAGATAATTAAATAATAACTGATGCTTTGGACATAGTCCATATGTATTGAAATGATGTTTAAAAAGTTTTGATTTACTTTAGACAAGGAAATCTATGTTAAAAATGTTTATACAGATGTGTTAAAAAGGGATTTATGGATGACAATCTCCTATGATTGATTTCATAAAATGGTTTGATTTCAATTTGCTTAATGGCATGCAAAAGACTGTGCAATTTTCTTTTATATAAAAATGATCGATATGTGGACAATTATTAATTATTTTAGGTTATGGACAGAGGATAGCATAATTGCATAACTTTTGTAAACAAAAGGGTCCTGAAATGGAAATCAAGAAAATATTAAAGAAAAATATGATTTATTTATGAAAATCCAAAGGATTTGAAATTCTTTTATTAAAATGATTTTAAGATGTATTGTTCTCAAATATTTCAAATATTTATCAAAATATTTTACTCAAAACGTTTCTAAAGGAACTTAAGGAAGGTCATCCTAAAACTATATTTCAAATAACAACTTGTTAAAGTGGGTGCACTCACTTACAAGTTGACACGGACTACGGTCTGTGATGGGTTTTTGAAAATAATTGTGCCCTCATGGCCTGGATTGGGCAAACCAATCCCCAATCCATTCCGCCGCTACCTTCCCAACCTCTCCCTTTCCGGCACCAACCTCCCAGATTCAATGTTAGCTCCTTTGAAGGCAACAAGGACAGAAGCGGCAGTGGCGAGGCAAGAGGCCCGGTCCCCGGCAGGGATCGATGGAGGAGATTTGAGCTCTGCAAGAATCTCATGTATGCGGAGATTGGAGATTTGACAACAGTGCTGACAATGGGAAAAGGCGCAGGAGCAGAGGGGAAATTGCGATGACTCCGACGAACAAGCCAGCAGCAATGGACCTTCTCTCCCACCAGAATCCAGTCATCCGTCAATGGCAGCAGTTAAAATCCATCCCTTGCAATTTTGCCCAATTACTAAACATTCATCCTTTGCAGTTTCAGCAACTTCAAAGCATGAAAATTCGAGCAGAAAACTAATCCCCAAAACGTTTGCCGCTCCACCATTTCAGTAATGTCCTTGCCAACCAAGCAGCCCCAACATCAAGCTCACACAACGACGGGCAGTTACAGTGCGGGAAACAAAATGAATCCCACATCGGATTGCACAATGGAAAAGGGATGCCCCTCACACTCTATAAAACTCCTCCACTCTTCCCAAGATAAAAACCCCATACCCCACACATAGCTCCTTGGGTGGGACCCATCTTGTGGGACCCCGTAGCAAGTGGGTGGGACCCATTTTGTGGGACCCGTAGCAAGGAGGT
>JAXCLR010000063.1:22644455-22662802 GCA_035584095.1 Annona squamosa | reverse complement strand
CAAAGTCAAATTACATATATCATTTATCACCTATGCATGTCTATTCTTTCACATATGGCCATTTGGCAACACATATAAAACGTATTTCATAAAACTTTGCAAGTCAGCCATTTAATCCATAGTTCACCATAATAATTATCCTTAATTACCACTTTATTTATGGTATTTTATAGAATTTAAAACCACTAATCATAGGTTTCGAAAATAGCAACTTTGGAACTCAGTTTTCACACGTTCAACGTGTCATTTTACACTTAACCCTAAATACTTTTATAAATTCCATATTTTCAGCAATTAATCCAACTTTTTCTAATCCAAATTTAGGGTATTAACACATAAATAATCATTTCTCAAAATAGCAACTTACTTCACTATTTCGGTTACTGTTTTCGCCTCATTTGGATACCGTTGTATAAAATCCATAAAATCAGATTTGGGGCTTATCTTCTCAAATTCTTTTTGGCATCAATAGTACCCTAACCCTAGGGTTTAATCTCATTTCCATACCATTTTTAGCATAAAAATGGAAAAATCAGGTCTTATACATCACTTTGGATTCTATTCTTTCTAAAATTCATATTTTATGCTTAATTCCACATAAATAATTCATTAAAATATGATTTATATCCTAAACATAACATCAATCCAATACAACAGCTTATTATTTGAATTTAGTATTTATCAAGTTGAGTTCTTGACTCTTAGGTCATTCTAATCTTCATTTCCACCACACAAATCATTAAAATTCATTCATATAACTTAATGCCCATTCCTTATTTGATCAGATTGCATGTTGAACCACTGATTAAGGGAACTTCATGCATCAATTTCATATAAAAAATCTTGGAGTCTAAAACTCAAAATCAAAAGCTCAAATCATCATATGCACTTAATTGTTGGAGGTAGTTCCAACCCTAATCACTTTGAGCTAAGCTTCTCCTGCTTTTTCCCTTTCTTTTCCTTCTTTTTCTTCTTCTCTTTTCTTCCTCTTTTCTGACCCTAAGGTGGGATGTGGCTGCTGTGATGGGGAGATGGGGTTTGGAGCACTTAGAAAAATTTTTTTCAAGCTTCATCTCACTTGGCCATTTCCCTTGTTATAAGGGCTGGACTGGATTGATCCAGCTGTAGGCCCCACTTGGGGCTGATTTTCCACAATCCATAAATGCATATTTATCCCCTAAATGAGATATGCAAATTACAGCCAAGTAAATTTATTTTTACCATATTTTCTTAAAGCCAAAATCTACTTAATATCATGACCATATAGCCGTCCACATAATCACGTCCATATATCTGTCCATTTACAAATTTTTTTCCATTTTTAATAACCTTAATTTGAGGGTAAATTATACACCTAATTAGCATTTAATATAATCCTTAATTTGGCTTAAAAAATTAACAAAAATGGTAGCAACAGCACATCAATGCATGTCCAAACTCAACACCATGCTGTCTATGTTTTTATCCTTCAATGGCAGCTGCATTAACGATTTTGCTTAGATTTTTTTTCACATAAATAAATGCCCATTCATGTGTCCCTACATGCTAGCTATGTATGTCCATAATTTATTATGATACCCAGACCCAAGTAGGACTCATATGAAGGCATTTGACATGTAATTATAATGCATGTATGCCTTGAATGAATATTGGATGATTTTATGATTAATGATATTTTGTAATTAGGGTTTTAGTTAAGAATAGAGATTAAAATTTTATCATAAGTGTTGCCATGGGTTGGCAATATGTTAATGGAAATGAGAAATTTTCTTGAAATTTGCTCATGAGTAAGCAAGTTCTCCATGATGATAATTTTAGAGAATTTTATGTTTTATGCCGATGGTTTTTAAGAATTTTCTTATAAGTCCAGCAAATTTTTTATGATGTTGTTTCAAAAGTATTTTATAAGAAAAAGAGAATTTTACCCTTTTTCAAAAGTAACAAATGTCAATAAGTTTTGAATTTCTCTTTGGATGGTTTATGTTAAATAATCGTGATATAAAAGAAAAAGGAGATTTGATGTATGAAAAAGATTGGTTTTGTTATGCTATGATAATTAAATATCAACAATGATTTGCACATAGTCTACTTGTTTTGAAATGATATTCAAAAAGTTTTGATTTCCTTTAAATAATGAAATCTATGTTGAAAATATTTTGAAAAATATTTATACGGATGTGTTGAAGGGGATTTAAGGATGACCAACCTCATATGTTGATTTCATAAAATGGTTTGATTTTGGGTTGCTAAATGATATGCAAAAGATTATGTAAGCCCTTTATGTAAAAATGACAAAATTGATATGTGGACAAGAAATTGATTTTAAGGTGGTTAAGAAGAGGTTAGCACAATTGCATAAATTTTGTAAGCAAAAGGCCCCGAAATGGAAACCAAGAAAATGCTAGAAAAAATGTATTATTTGTTCTTGAAAATCTAAAAGTTTTGAAATTCTTTTATTAAAAGGGTTTTAAGGTGTGTTATTTCTCAAATATTTCTCAAAATATTTTACTCAAAATGTTTCTAAAAGAATTTAAGGAAGGTCATCCTAAAATTAGATTTCAAATGACAACTTGTTTCAAGTGAGTGCGCTCACTTTACAAGTTGACATGGACTGCGGTCTGTGATGTGTTTTTGAAAATGATTTTTTAAAGACACAGCCTTCGGTCTGTGATGTTTTTAAATTATGAATGCAGACTGAGGTCTGTGATCCCAGTTGTAAAGGATACGGGCTGTAGTCTATAATACTTTAAACCAAACGGACTGCAGTCTGTCAAGATTATGTATGGTGCACCAATACAAGGAATAGGCCGATTGTAGAGCATAGTTGGGATAACCGGAGCCCACTTTACATAAGGCCAAGTCGCTAAGGGATGATAGAAGTGTCAGCGGTGCCCTCCTTGAGATGGGAGCAGGATAAAGGAACAACTGCCTAGCCAGCATGCTGTTAAGGATTCTCTTCCAAAAGGTAGCATGATCACTTGTTAAGTGTTACTACTAGATGGGAAAAAATGCCTTTGCATACTTTCTCCTTTTCAAAAGCTCAAAGATTGGGATATAAAAGTATTTATATGAAAAGTTATCTTAAATTGAATTTGTATGAGCCATTATATATAAGTTACCCTAAAAGCAGGGTGTCCTACACAAAATGTGTAAATATTAAGAATAAAAAGAAATGATTTTTGTGCAAAATTTTTTATGAAAATGATTTATGACTTGTTTGCTATAAACAGGCCCCAAGATGAAGATTATGAAAAAGAGTTTTGTTGGAAAATATTTTGGACATAAGACTGTTCATTTCCAAAATGTGTGTGTAGAAAAAATGGTTAGACATGAGAATGTCCATTTCCTAAAGGGATTTATGTTGGAACATGTGTAGACATAAAAATGTCCATTTATGAAAGAGTTTAAGGGATAAAAGTGTTTGTGAACATATGAATGTTCATTACCAAAAAAGCTTACGTAAAATGTATTTTGACATAAAAATGTTCATTTCCAAAATGTTTATATGAAAAATATTTTAGGACGTATAAATGTTTATTTCCAGCAAGGTTTTCGTAGAAAAATATTTTAGGATGTATGAACATCCAGTGCCAAAATAATTTATGTGGAAAAATATCTTTTTGTGGACATGAGAATGTCCATTGCCAAATATGGTTTATGTCAAGTTGTTTTGGAACATAAAATGTCCCCTGACCAAAATGATTTATGAGAAAAATATTTTAGGAAATGATTTTCATGCAAGTCTTGCTCTAATGATAAAATACTTGTTTACTGAGTTATCACTCACGTTTTATTTTCTAAACCTTAGATAGGTATTGAGAAACTCAAGTGGTCGAGGACCTAAGAAATGGAGAAAATGTATGAGATAGTACCATATGGGATAAAAGGATTAGCCATGGTGAGTGGAATGTTATGAATGAAAGTTGTGGCGCCCCAGCCCGAGCGTCACATCCTTACCTTAGGATCTATCGATTAGTAAACGTGAATCAGGATTGTTGCCCTGATCACGTAGCGGGTTCTTATTGGATATTTATTCAGTTAATCCTAACTCCTTAGGATTTTATATCATTCCACTTGTTTCAAGTTTCCATCAAATGCCTTTCTAGGCCATTATATCATTTGAGAGTTACACATGTCATATCATAACCTTCATACTTAACTATATCATGATATTTCATGCCTTAGTATTTACCGATAAAATTTTTTTCACCAATCCATTGGCATAAAACATAACATAATCCTTCTACAATAATAAATAACAATTTAATTGTTAATATTCGTATAATCATTCAACCCTTAGATTCATATACAGGTACTCATGGAAATTCGTTCATCCTTGAATTTCCACATGTGCTCCTTGCCTCCTTCCTTTCACCTGTCTATGGGTTTGGAAAACAAAACATGAGTTGAAATTCAACTCAATAAGCAAGCTTAGGGTTTTCATGTAAGTCACTTTGAAAGCTCTTTAAAAACATTTTTTTTCATTCAGTAGAGACACTTAGCAAGTGATCAACTATCTATGGAGCAGAAACTTTTTCACAAACCTTGCATAAACATTTCATGAAAACCATTCATGAAAAACCTTTCATGTAAAACATTCACAAACATTTCATAAACATTGGATGTGAAAATTCATCATTTTCATTGATGACATTATCCTTCATGTGATGGTACACTAGCACGGGGAACCCTCTTTCATGACATGATCCTTTCCATCCTTGGCGCCGGACCTTTCGACTTGGCAACATCAAGGGGGACTCCTTGTCCACTTACTACCTTGACTAGCCTACTTGATTCCATTCCATACATGACTTTCAGTCACCCCGACATCATATACCCTCTTACACATGGAACTTGTCATTCTCATGTAGAGAATTCTTTGCACTATCCCTCTTTAAACACCATTTCAATGAAACATCGTATAAACTCATGTTTCAACACATTTCCATAAGCAATCATTTATTTCAATAGAAATAAACATTTCAATATACATATAAACAAGGAATGGCTGTCCTTAAATACCTTGTAATGAAAATCAAAATCGTTTAGAAAGCTGCTTGCTTACCTTGCTTGCTTAGCTTCCCGTTTCGTTTATGTCTTTGCCTTTGCCTATACATATAAGAATGATATAACATTCATATATTTCCTTTGCTTGCATTCAACTCAGTTTTTCAACCCATTTTCATTAACATACATAATTCCTTCAACTTCTCAAGTCGTTATACCCATATATCATATATTTATTACATGAGCTTTTACACACCCTATTTAATCCCATAAATAGGGTAATCATCCAATAGCTTAATTATCATTCAATAAGAATTATTTAATGACTCATTATCTTCCTTAATCCATTTTCACTCCTTTTCTAAAATTCACACATTGTTGCTCATTTTAAGCACACATGATCGCCTTAAGCCTCATTAATTAATCCCAAAATTTGGAATTACATTATTCAATTCTAAACAGATATATGTTCACAAAATTTATCATATTTTTATGCATTTTTGCACAAAACCAAATTACATAGGTCATTTACCACTCATGTATATCCATCCTTTCACATATAAACATTTGGCAACACATATATGAGGCCTTTCATAAAATTTCCCAAGTCAGAAATTTAATCCACATTTCAGAATGATAATTATCCTTAATTAACACTGTACTTAGGGTATTTTTATGGAATTTAAATCTACTAATTATAGGTTTCCAAAACAGCAACTTTGGAACCCATCTTTCACATATTTAACGTGTTTCTCAACACATAACCCTAAGCAGATTTATAAATCCAAATTTTCAGCAAATAATTCCACTTTTCTTAATACAAATTTATGTTATTAACATATATATAAATTTAGATAATTTCTACATAGGTTTCATATTTCTTTTTGATTTTTTTCTCCAACTATCCACATATGCTAAAATCAGGTACACTGAATTCTTAAAAACTTGAATTAATATCAAATCAAGTATTTTTGATCTGAAATTTCTATCCTATTTCAATAAATACATTAATTAATTAAAATAAATATTTAAAGCATAAAAAATTGAGTATTTATATTTATTTTGGTATTTTTACCTTTCTAAACTGTAGCATCTATTTTCAGTCAGCCTGAATGACATTAATTATAGGGTATATTTATACCCATAAAAACTTAATTTTTAATTTTTTTTGTGATACTAAATATTTCTTATATATCCTGCAAAACTTTCAGCATAAAAAACCTTGTATAAAAATTATTAAAAATAATTTTCTACAGCTGATCCTGTCACCCGTTTTACCCTATTTGGGCTAATTTTATCAAATTGTTAATTTACAAAGTACCTATTCTTTTAAGCTAAAAATTGGGTAGTTACTTAATAACCCCATAATAATTATTCTTAAAAGGTTTCATACTAAAATTCATCCATTTACTATTCCATCCATATTTTAGTCTACAACATGATATAATTTCTATATTTGAAGCATAAAATCAAATAATCATATACTTACTTGATTAAATGGGTGAGATCTCCTTTTCCTCTTCTTTTTCTACTATTTTCCTTCCTCCTTGCTGGGCATGTTGGGGACATGAGCTGCTGTTGCTTGGGGAAGAATTTCCAGCACTTGGAAAAAATCTTCAAGCCTCCAACACATATGAACGTGCTCTCCTTATGGAGCAGGATTTTCTCCAGCTGTTGGCCCCACTTTCTTTGCATTTTCTACACCATTGAATGCATGTCTATCACCTTTATGTGCTGGTGAACTCACAGCCACATAAAATTGCATTTTGATATTTTTTAAAAATCCACAAATCTGCATTAATCCAGGCCATGCAAATCTGTCCACTTGGCACGTCCACCATTGCTGCCCATTTTCGCATTTTTCTCCCATTTTTAATAACCATATTGAGGGAAAATTATAAACCTAATTATCCCTTAATTCATGTATTAATTTGGTGTTAAAAAAATTAATAAAAATTATTTTAACAGCATCAAACATGGGATGTCCACATGTGTAAATAAGCTGTCAAAGTTTTCCACCTTCAATGGCAGCTACTGTTTACGAATTTTCTTGAATTTTTTTCATATAATTAAATGCTTATTTATACATCCCAACATGTCAGCTATTCATGTGTATTATTTATAAAATAAAAATTCACAAAAATCTAAACAGCAACTACTTGGAACGTCCATGCATTACCGCCTTGCCTAGCTCCCTTTGAGCTCACCTCTAGATCATTAATTTCAGCAGCATAAACCACAAATTTTTCCACATCTTTAATCATTAAATAATCTGTATTTCACCTACATTTGACACCTATTTGGACCATTAGAGATTGCATTCGATTCATGCACCTTTTGCCTTCAATGCATGGTACTTTTGAGGTGTAAAAGTCAATGGTGTACACCTTTTCTAATGCAGGAATTTTCCCAATATTTCAAGCTTAATCCAAGCCATCTAAAATTTTGATCTCATAATTTTATTCAACCATTTCAAATTTCACCTCAATCTGACTTTCCTAGCTCCCGTTATAGCCGTTTAAAGTTAACGGTTGAAATTAAGATAGGATGAATAAATCATTAATTCAATTTCATCAAGAATTTTTATAATCCAATAATCTCATAATATCAAGCCCAACATCATCAACTTTCATCTCAAATTTCACTTGAATCCGCCTTACAGGCGTTGAGTTATGAATTTTCTATGATTTTCTAACATAATTTCATAATTTCCATTTTAATCTCCATTAATTAAATTATGGAAATTAAACTAAAAATTCATGCCACATTAGAATGTTTTAATCATCATTATTCTCCTTTAGTCACCTTGACTCATAATGGGCTCTGGCGATTCAATTTTTAATCACCATTCTTAATGGAACCCTAATTGCAACATATCATAAAATCCTAAAATTATCCAAAAATTCTATTTAATCATATATATAGGTCACATGTATAAGTTCAATGTATATATTGAATCTTACTTAGATTGGGGTTTCACAAAAGTATTCAGGTATGCTGACGTATATGAATTTATTTAAAGTTCTAGAAAAACTAATGAATGAATGTATGTCTGGAGTGACAATGTCATGATTAGGTCAAGAGGACCTTTAATGTATAAGTGCATCTTGAGAAGTTATAAATTATTTTTACAAGTGAATACAAGTATCCCATTGCTTATGTTATAAATGAAATAACGGTGAATGAAGAAACGAAAAAAAATTTGGACGAGTTCCAATTAAAATCCCACCGCGTGATCAGGGCAACAATCTTGATTCACCTTTACCAATCAATAAGGTCTTGAGGTAAGGAACTGACATCTTGGTTTTGTACGCCACATTTATAAAATAAAAAATTTAAAAAAAAGCAGCAATAGCTAGTTGACGTGCTTGCCTTGCCACCTTACCTATGCTCACTTTGAGCACTCCATAGCTCCATAATTGTGGACACCCATGGCAGGGATATGACTTGGATTTTTATATTTCACATTAATACATAAAATACCCTAAAATTAAACTGCATTTGACACATATTTTTTCATTAAAAACTTGCATTTATTCCATGTACTTTAGACTTTAATGCATGATACCTTTGAGGTGCAAAAGTCAACCATGCTCATCTTTTCCAATTCAAGTATTTTGCCAATATGTTATGCTTAATCTAAACCTTCCAAAATTTTAATCTCATAATTTCATTCAACCGTTTCAAATTTCATCTCAATTTGATTTTCCTAGCTCAAGTTATAGCCATTTGAAGTTAACGGTTGGATTTCAGATATGTTCAATAAATCATTACACTAATTTCATCAATGATTTTCATAACCAAATAATTCCATAATACCAAGCCCAACATCATCAATTTTCATTTTAAATTTCACTTGAATCTGCCTTACAAGAGTTGAGTTATGAATTTTCTAGTATTTTTTCACTAAACTTGACAATTACCTTTTAAATCATCATAATTCATATTAAATAATTTAAAATAATTATCCATGATGTACTGGTGCATTTTAATCACCAACAATTTACTTTAATCTCATTGTCCCATATCAGCTTATAGTGATCAAACGAATCATTATTGCGAATCCTTAACCCTAATTGCAATAATAAGCAAAATCACATAAATCATTCAAAATTCAATAATTCTACATATCATCATATGTAAATGTTCAATGAATACATTTGGGTCCTACATTGGTTGGGTTTCACAGCACTACAAGAGAAATTAGAGAAAGACCCGCATGAACTTGTATTTGAAAGATTGGGTGTTGGTTGGTGAAATCTGAAGTCAGGCTGATGACTTTAAACCAAGCGCTTCTTGGGAGGCTCAAAAATTTTCATTTTCTTTTAGGGGAGTTTTACTTTTTCTCTCAGTTTCTTTTGTTTTAGAATTTTGATACTTTTTAATTTAGAGTTTTATTGATTACTTTTCAGAGCTTACCTGGATAGGAAATACCATGGGATGAAGATTCACTTCAACTCGCCAAAATAGGAAAGTCAACATCTCATATTCCTTAAAATTCCTAGATAATTTTGATATATCTTTTTGATTACATGAATTGCATTAAGGACAATGCTTGTTTCAAGCATGAGGGTAAAAGCATTGCACTATTTTCTCTAACTATTTCTTTCATTATCCCATTGATTGCAATATTTGTCACATTTTGAAAAAAAAAAATTTGAAAATTTTTTGGAAAATCTTGCAAAGTTTTGAACCCTGATTTGATTAAGACCCCACTTTGAACTCGTTAAGCCTTGTAAGCAAACCATACTTGGAATTTCAAAATCTTGAATTTATGCAAATAACTGAATTCTAGTGAGATGTTAAATTTATTTTTTAAACATGTACTTGTTGAAAATATTTGAATTTTTTGTCCTGAATTACTTGATGAAACTAATATACCAAGGAACCAATTTTGCGTTCTTTTAAAAATCTGAGTAATCCTCTCTGATTTGTCAAAGTTTATTTCTAATGTACACAATTGGCTATTTTGAAAGGTAGTTTTTCTCATATACATGAAAATCTTATTCTGGTTAAAGAATTTTTAAAGCTAAAACTCAATTTGACCTGCTCATGGGTATGATTAAGTCATTTGTTTGTCTAATGAGCATATTTCTGAGAGTATTACTGTTGTTTACCCCTTCGAGCATAAAAATTCTTTCCAGACATTAATTCCTGACTTTTGAATTGAATCAACTTTAAATATGAATCTAGAGCTAAAAAGAATGATGGGAATGAGGTCAACCACATGGCTAGTGCATTGATGACAATGACTCCCTAGATACCCTGAAATATGGTGAGAGGATTTATTTGTGAAAAAAAAAGTTCTCTAGATATCCTAAAATATGGTGAGGGGATTTATTTGTTAAAAAAAAGTTCTCTAGATACCCTGAAATATGGTGAGGGGAATTATTGCCGGACTTGGTTTTAAAAAAATCTGAAAGAAAAAGTATGTTAAACTAAGGGTAAGAGTTGGGGGTAACACTACTTTCTGTTGTAAAATAAGGCTCAAATCATTGTCCCACTAAGTCCTTATGATCCATGAATTGGTTGATTGAGTTGTTAAAGGAAATTTGGATGCAAGACTTTGATGAGATGTACATCAGGTAATTTGATTGAAATTTTTCTATATCATTACCATTACTTGAATCGTTGAATGTGTGTATTGAATAACAAGATAAAAGAGAAGGATATCTAAGAAATAAGAGTTTATATTGTGGGAGTTTTTGAACTCTTAATGATTGAAAGCAAAAACGGTAATAGGGTGCACAATATTAGTCAAAGGAAAATGGATTTTTGAGTGTGATTTTGACAAAAGTGCTATGTTTCAAATGTTTCTAATTCAATATTCTCATCGGTTTTCATAATTATTTATACTTGGTTTTTGTTCAAAGTTCTTGAAAGGTTAATTCTTGAAATTCTATGATGTGATTATTTTGTATTTGTTTGAGGACAAGCAAAGGTTCAAGTGTGAGCGTATTTATTGAGTCATATTTATATAATGAATTTTGATTATTTATTGAGAAGAATTTGAGTCTTTAAGATATTTTAAATCATATTTTGATTGATTTGGTTTTACAAAGCATAAAACACTCATGATTGACTGGTTTGTGTAAATTAGAAGGAATACGTGCAATTTTAGTATACAACATGGACAAATTGATAAGCGTTAATGAAAGTAGGAGTAAATTGCAAATTCAAGACTCAAATATGAAGCAAAACTTCGTTTTAAGCATGACACTATTCATATGCAATTATTGTTCACGTGGTATTGCTCATGCGCAAATGTTCATGCCTGTACTATTCATGCATAACTGTTCATACGCCCACTATTCATGCGTAACTGTTCACATGCTCTATTCACATTATTGTTCATGCACATTATTCACCTCTATATTAGCACTTCTGGGGAATGTCTTAAGGCATCTGAGAATGTCCTAGGAGCTTGGGTTGAGGTCCGAAGAGCAAGAGAAGGCGTAGAGCACAAGGCAAGAAGAGAGGTAGCGAATTGCTTGAGGTGGTCAAGACACCATCTGGTCTTCCAATCAATAAGCTTTCCTTTTCTTCTTCTTTCATTCAATATTATTTTGTGTTTGATTTTTATTATAAACATGCTAGCCTAAACCCTTAATCTAGGGTTTAAGATGTAGCATATGTATAATATAGCAGAATTGTGGTTTGATTTATTTATAATTGATATTGTGTATTAATTTAATATCTTGTAATTTAATGCTTGCTTAGTGTGAAGGCCTATACTTTGGCAATAATTTCTATATATTTTGTGATGAAACCGAGAGTTGGAAGTCTAATATACAATAATCAAGATATTAGACCTAGAAATCTAAGATCATGAAAATAGACATGATTACCTTGGGGAATTCCATGAACTTCCATAGAACTTAATGTATTCTAATTGACTTAATTCCCTGAGAATAGGTGGTTAAGAAAATTATGATATACTTTGTAGGTTTTGAGAGAAGGTATAAGGATAATTTAGGGATAGTTCTCCTTTAATATGTAATATCTGGATTAAATAAACACTCCATGTATCCGTTGCATGCATTTTACTAAGTAGCTTTACCAACAACTTTCACCCATTCACAACACATGTAGCGATATCATGCAAAAATGTGTCCAAACATTAAACCAGTCAGTCATACACATATCTTATCATAAAAATATCACATTAATGTCATTTGTTTGATTAAAACATATCTTATATAAATTTTGACCCATTAATTCGCCTCTTTAGCCGTTTTGCATCTACAACAGATCTATTTAGCACAAATTGTATATGTCACCTCCATTGCCTCCAAAATCACTTTTCATATATCACATATACATCTACTATCTCATCTATGCTAGAAACCATCATGTTCTATGACATTTCAAAAATTTTGCCAATCAAGTTTATTTCTTAACAAATTTGTACCATCAACTCCGGATGACTCAATTCTCAAAATTATCATACCAAATTTATTCCCAAGCATCGCAAACACATTTCAATCATGTCTAGAATCATTCTCATGAAAATCATGGCTCTCATTAATTATCCTCAATCATTTTCATTTTTATCTTTTTACTTAACTACACGATTAGACCCATTTCTTTCATACATCTAAGTCTAACATTCAAATCTCACTCATAATCATATATACCCTTTACAAACACACTAGGCATTTTACCATCACCTTACATGTTTTAAAATGAATCAATTCTAAATAGTGTCCCCTTTTAGTTCAAAATCCACAAGCGATAGTCAAATCTGAAACATTTATCATTCAATCAAATCAAATGTTTCGGCATATCCAAAATAATTTAACAAACACGTGCAAATCCATCTTGAGCTTCTATCAAGCTATTTCTTCAAAATTTGTCAATCCATTTCTTAATAACTAGAATTACCCATTCAGCACAACATGTGTAATTTTTCACATATTCAACCCTTGTTTCATCAAAATCTTATTATTATCTAGCTTCTTAGATTATATTATATATATCACCATTGATTTACACTGTTCCTAATACCCAAGGTATTACATTTGAGCCCAACTAAAAGGACTTATGCCCAATTAGAAAGCTCTAGCACAAAGTGGGCAAGCTAAAAAGTTGTGAGTCCATTGGAAAATTGTGTAAAGGACTGAAACAATTGCAAGAGTTTTGGGTTGGAATTACCCACTTGATTTCCAAACTCGAGCATCATAGAATTTATGCACATACAGTTTACGATAGATTTAACATATTTTTAATTTCAACTTAAAAAGAAAGTTTCTATAGCTTCTAAATGCAAAACAACTTCTCTCTCTTTTGAATTTCACACATCCATAGTTGCTACTAGTTAGTGGAATTTATAGATTATGTACATTCTCATTGTAAGCACAAAGTACTAGCATCGAGTGTGAATCCCTTTTTTCAAATGATGTTCCATAAATAGATAAATGAATATTTGATAATTATATAAATTTAGATTTTCATATTTGCAAGTTAGTAATAGATTGAGTTTTAATATGTAGAAAAATTTGGGTAAATTTTTGTAATTTATATAAAAATAATATTTTAGATGTGAATAATGTTGAAAATTAATTGTAAATTGAGAAATTATATTGATTATATTATTTGTGAGTCTAAATTATTAGTGTGCTCGTGAGCTTGATATACTCAAGTTAGATATTAAATGGGCTTAAGTGCTTTTTTGATGCAGTAGAAAGCAAGAAATTATGATTGCTTAAATGGTTTTGGCTATTAAGTTAGGGGTCAAAGGTTTAAGTAGTAAATTTGGCCATTGTATATTTTGTTTTCACTCAATTTTGGCTACTAATGGGAAGGTGTGAAGTACATAATTTCAAGTAGGAGATTGTCGTCTTGATCAACAAAAGAACGACTTAGAGGTAATGATTGCTATTTCCTTTTCATTTAAATAAAATTTTCTTAGAATGACTATGGAGCTTCAACTAGGATTTTTATATTTATAATAATATGTGGTATTAGGAGCACTTAATCTAAGAGAATTTATTCAAGAACAAATTTTTATGTTGGTATATGGTGCATTGTAATATAATTGAAGTGGATGATGGATGGGATTTGATTAGTCTATTTATTTATGCCATTCTATAAGAATATTGCACACCACATGTTTCTATAAGGATGGTCCATGGGATTTATATTTAATATAGTGATATTTTTTAAAAATAGGGCAGATGACTTAGGGCGATGTTCAAATTAATTGCATCAAGATATTATATTAGGCAAGAGGCAGTGCTATTTGAATTTCTCTTTTATATAATTTCTAAAGTTGTGAATAGTTTAATTTAAATAAATGATATCTTATTGTGTTAGATTTTTAATGCCGAAGAATAGATAATGAAAATATTTGATGATTTAATATTTCAATAAAATTATTAGAAATTTGTTTAGTTGGATGTTGAATGGGTTAGCGTAGATAAAAATAATTAGTATAAATGGATATATGTAAGGTTTAGGGGTTCCAAGTTGTATATTATTTTATGTGATTTTAAATTTATGTGCATACATTGGACGTCTAGCTTTGCCTCTAATTTTATAATGAATAATGTATAAAGTAGTCAAAAAAAATTGGTGGATGTCCATGTATAGAATGTCTAGCATCTGGCAAGTAGTTTAAATTGGTATATAACATTAATGCTAACAAACACATGATAGATGCATATCTAGTGATTAATGTTCTATACTCATGTTTGATGATTCATATTTTATTGTCCAATCATGTATTAGTGTTTGGAGATACATAACAAATGGATGATTACATGGATTATATGAAGGAATATTATATATATATATATATTTGGTGTTTAAATTAACAAGTTCATTGATCCAATGGGTTGATTCTTAGTGCTTTTGCTAAATTTAAGAGATGGGCAAGAGTTTATAATTATTGTGGAATTTAATGGAATTGGAGTTCTTTTATTTGATATTAAATTTTTTTAATTATTTCAGATAAAGTGGATTTCATTCAAGAAAAAGTCTAAAAAATAGAATTTGGCCATCGATTTTTTTACCATTGTGAATTTTGATGAAAAGCATGTACTTGATAAAAAAAAATTGTATGATTTTATGGTGAAGCATTCAAGAGTTCTGATTTAAATGTTGAGTCTCTAGAAAGAAAGGTTTGGTTTGAAAATATGAGGTAAGTAAGAGACTCAAATTAAGTTTTGAGATTCTTAAGTTTTCTTATTTATGTAATGGGCCATGTCATTGTATTTTGATGGATTTTAATTTTAATGAATTTTATTTGATTTATTTGTTATTGAACATGGTTGAATAATTCGCACAACAATTTCAGTTTATGCCAATGATTTAGAATTGGAAAAGCATGGTTTAGCATGTCATGAGCACAATATTTAAATGCATGAACATGACATAAGAAAGATGTAATACCCAGACCCAAGTAGGACTCATATAATTTCATTTAAAGTATAATGAATGATTTATGTGTGAAATGATTGAATTTTGGATGATTTTCATGAATTTATGAATTTTGCAATTAGAGTTCGCAATTAAGAATGGTAATTAAGATTAATTACCAAAGTCCAATGTAAGTTAAGATGACTAAAGGGATTTAATGAGGATTAGAATATGCTAATGTGACATGAATATTTATTTTGATTTTCATAATTTAATTAATGAAGATTAAAATGAAAATTATGGAATTATATTGAAAATCATAGAAAATTCATAACTTTACGCCTATAAGGTGAAATGAGATGAAATTTTAAGATAAGCTCATGATTTTGAGATCAACTTTATGTACAGATTTGATTAATGCATATGTGATGAGATTATGGTGATAATCAATTATTTTTAATCTCATACTCTAAGGATATTTTTAAATGTTCATAACTTGACGTAGAAACGTCGATTTAAGATGAAAATTGAAACGATTGAATAAAATTATGAAATATATGGAATAAGTGAATTTGATTAAGCTAATTACTATAAAAAAGTGGTTAATTGGAAAAAGGTACCTAGCATTGACTTTATGTACCCTAGACTACCATAGCATTAAATAAAAAGCTTTTGGAAAAATGATATATTTTAATGCTATACAAGGTGTCAAATTATGGTGAAAGGAGCTGAATTTTTAAGGATTTATTTAATGCTCAAATCCATGAAAAATTCAAGGATTAAATGCCATGGTTAATTGCCTAATAGCTAGCTGAAATGGAGCTTAGGGCATGTGGCAAAGCAAGGGACATCCAAGGGCATGTTTGGCATGGAAATGTAATTTTTTAAAATCCTAAAAAATGTATCTAAGTTGCCTAATGCCTAGGTGAATAAAATGGGCATATAAATAAGTGGAAAAGGTGGTAAAAAATGTCAAAAACTAGCTAAATAGGGGAAGTCCATTGGTGGACAATAATGCATTGCTTAAATGCATGGATTTTGTGGATTTTTGTCAATTAGTAAATGCAAATTTTAATTGGTTATAAAAATATCACGTCATCAAGGGATAAGGTAGAAAAAAAATTACCCTCCTAACATGTGGCAAATGGGTCCCACAAGCTGGTTAAAAAAAATCATGAAAAGGAGATATAGCTTAGTAACGTGCATATGATGAGAAAGGGGGAGGAAATTTTCCAAAATTGCTAAGTCTTGAGCAGCTCATTTGCACGTCCAAAACCACCAAGGGGAAGGAAAAAATGAGAAGAAAAAGGAGCAAAAAGGAAGAAGAACCAAACAACTCAAGTTGGAATCAAGTTACGGTTGATTCAAGTAAGTGAAATCTAAGTTTTGAATCACTTAAATCAAGTTTTTCTCTCTCAATTCATGAGCCATGAATATAGTTCATAAAGAAACCTTAAAATCTGAGTAATGATGCCTTAATATGGGTATTGAAGGATTTTTGAAAGATTTAAATGAGATCAAGAGTTTAAGAGAGTGGAAATTGAAGTTTAAGTTGAATTTTGAGATGAAAGCTAACTTGGAAAATCTGAAAACCCTAAACCAAGTTGTTGTATGATTTAAGCATGTTGATTTGGATTTAATTCATGTTCTTTTGAATTACATATCTTGATTTAAGCATTTTTTAATGATTTTAACAAATATGGAACTTAGGGTTTCAAGAAATGCCCGATTTTTCCATTTTTGGGCTAAAAATGATACAAGGAAACACGTAAGTTGTTTAGGGGTGAATTGTAAGGTAAAATACCATAACTTAAGGACCCTTTGGATGGCTACAGTGGGTTGGATGAATTTACCCTAAATCTGATTTTTTAGGATATGTATGTGGGACTTCCAAATGGGGGCCAAAACGAGTGCTTTTCATATGATTTTGTTGCTGTTTGTAATGAAATGATTTATGAATGTTATGGAGGGTAAATTAAACTAGGCTTAAGTTACTTTTATTATCCAAAAGGTTTTGGAAATATTTGCTCTAAATCTGATTTATGGACATATGTTTGGACATGTCAAAATGAGTTAAATGGATGCCCTATATGTATGAAAATGTTGCTGTTATGAAAGAAAATGAATTATGAATTTTAAATATGTGATAATACCCTAAATTTGGGTTAAGAAAATTATGTTTAGTTTCTGGAAATTATGACTTAATAATCTGTTATGATTTAAGTCTTGAAAGAGGCGTTGAAATGATGTAAAATGGGTCTTAACATGGCCGTTTTGGAAGTCAGTGATAAATGGATTAAAAAGACAAAATTAAACCCTAAAGTATATGTTAAATATGGGGTTTAATGATGATGAAAATGGGTGAAAGTTTCTGTGTTAAAAAAATTTAAGAAACACATAATATATGTGTTGTATGTTGAACATATGTGGAGCATACATGTGAATGGATGATATATGACTTATGTAAACTTGCTAAAAGGAAAAATATGCATGAATATGTGATAAAATACATGAGGATGTTGTTGTATGAATAAGGATTAATTATCTTAAATTTTGAGATTTATTAATAAAGCTTGAAATATCACTTATATGCTTAGAATAAACACTAACATAGGAAAAATGAAAAATGCATGAAAAATAGGTAATGGGAGATATAAATCCCCATATGTTGAGTTAAGAATTTATGCTATGTGTTTACCCTAAATATGACATTAAAGCATAATATGGAATGAATGTTATGATGCACAAGTGCCTGTCATGTATGTATGGTCGACTTGAAAATCCAAGTTGTTTATGTATGATATGGATTAATGAGGTGAAAAGCTAAGCAAATAGTTTTCTAAATGCTTTGTTTTATCAAATGTGATAAAATTATTGGTCCCGAATTGATGGCAAAACGCAAAAAGGGGAGGGGTGAATTGGGTTCTTAAAAATTTCTTTGGTAACTTAAAAACTTAACCCCTTGTAAGTTCAATCCCCTT